>CM061064.1:173820427-174292927 GCA_030762895.1 Sophora flavescens | reverse complement strand
ATTTTATGAATTAGTATTAATATTTTATCTAGAATTTACTTGAATTATTAATATATTAATTAGGAATTTTAGTATTTAATTATTAAGGAGAATTGGAGAAGGAGAAGAGAGGGGGCAGACACGGTGGTTATCGGGGAGAGAGCGCGGAGGTTCTGGTGATAGTGGGAGAAGGAGAAGAGAAGGGAGGGAAACCAAGGAGAAGAAGAGAGAAATGAAGCAGTGAGGGAAGAAGAGGGGTTCGGGGTGAGAATAATGACTACTTATTGACGGCCACGCCCGTCGGTAATGTGGAACCGTTGAACTTACTGACGGATTAGCTGTCGGTAATTTGAAATTTTTACTTACCGACGGACTAGCCGTCTGTACATCGTGCATCGCTTACCTACAGAAAAGACGTCGGTAAGTCAGATACTAGAAAGTCAGGTAATTTACCGATGGAAAAGTTGTAGATAACCTTGTTTGGAAAGATACCAAATAAGAACACCTAATACAAGGCCAGCGGATAATTGATTATCCCAGGATCAGACTTTTCCCACACTATGTATAATCACAATGAGACAACAAAAATATCTTCCATTATAAATTAATGGGATTACAAAAGTTGTAATAATAATCTCACCAAAACTATTGGTGGCTAAACTCTCTTTTGGATTTTTCTCTCAAAAGAATTTTTATCTCTCACCTACAAACAATGAGGTTTTCTCTCTCTCTCTCTAAACTTTCTACGTTTTGGTTTCTCTTCCGTATTTTTGAAATGAAAACAAGCATGACTTTTATAGCCAACAAAAGTAACAAATAGATGGCCATAGTTTAAGGAGAGTTTTTCTCCTTCTCTCCTTCTATCCATTTCCTTCAACTTCTCCGTACCTTCCTTCTTTCTATTTACTATTTTTTTATTTTATCACTCCTTCTTTATCTCTCCTCCTAAAGAGGAATACCCATCAATCTCCCCCTTACGATTTAGGTGGAGGGATCCAACAGTCCAGCCGCTCTTCTGCAAAACTCATACTTGTCCTTAGGTAAAGACTTGGTCATCATATCTGAACTATTGTCATCGGTATGGATTTTCTCAAGCTGTAATTGCTTGGACTCCAATATATCACGTATCCAGTGATATCTCACATCAATGTGATTCGACCTCGAGTGAAAACTCGAATTCTTGCTCAAGTGGATAACACTCTGACTATCATAATGCACGACGTACTTCCGTTGTTCTTGCCCTAACTCATGCAAGAATCGTTTCATCCATAGCATTTCTTTGCAAGCTTTTGTTATTGCAATGAACTCTGCCTCTGTGGTAGACAAAGCAACACACTTTTATAACTTTGACTGCCACAATACCGCTCCCCCTGAAAATGTAATCAGGAATCCAGAAGTAGATCTCCTTGAATCAATATCTCCCGCCATATCTGCATATGTGTAGCCAACTAGTTCAAGTCTTCTACTTCCAAAGCATAAAATCATTTTGGAAGTTCCTCTAAGATATCTTAAGATCCACTTCATAGCATTTCAATGCTCCTTTCCTGGTTTAGCCAAGAATCTGCTTACAACACCAACTGCGTGTGTTATGTCCAGTCGTGTGCACACCATTGCATACATTAAGCTTCCAACAGCTGAGGCATATGGCACCTTGTGCATCTCCTCCTTTTCAATTTCACTTGCAGGACTTTGCTTTAAGCTTAGCATAAAGTGACTAGCAAGTGGAGTAGCAAATGGATTTGCTTTCTCCATGTGAAACTGCTCCAATACCTTCTCGATATATTTTTCTTGTGATAACCACAGCTTCCGTTCCTTTCGATCACGACAGATGGACATACCAAGAATATGCTTCACGGGTCCCAAGTCTTTCATAGCAAAAGACTTCTTCATTTCCTTCTTCAGCTTGTTGATCTTCTCACTATTTTGTCCCACGATTAACATATCGTCAACATACAAAAGTAGTATGATGAACTCACCGTCAACAAATCTCTTCACAAAAACACAATGATCAGAAGTAGTCCTTCGGTATCCATTCTCAATCATGAAGGAATCAAACTTCTTGTACCATTGACGCGGTGCCTGCTTAAGTCCATATAAACTCTTCTTCAGCTGACAAATTAAATCTTCTTTGCCTTTGACTTTGAACCCCTCTGGCTGCTCCATGTAAATTTCTTCTTCTAAATTGCCATGAAGAAATGCAATCTTCACATCTAACTGCTCAACATCTAGATTCAAACTTGCAGCCAAACCAAGCACTACCCGAATTGATGACATCTTTACCACGGGTGAAAATATCTCTTCAAAGTCAATGCCTTTCTTCTGACTGAAGCCTTTCACGACTAATCTCGACTTGTACCTGGGTCATGAGCTATTCTCCTCATTCTTCAACTTGTACACCCATTTGTTTTTTAGTGCTCTTTTACCTTTCGGTAACTCTACCAACTCATAAGTTTGGTTCTCATGCAAGGATTGCATTTCTTATTGTATGGCTTTCAAACAATCCTCTTTATGATCATCTATCATAGCTTCTTCATAAGATTCTGGTTCTCCCCCATCAGTGAGTAACACATATTCCGTTGCAGGATATTTGGTTTGTGGTTTAGGCATCCCGACCGACCTTCTTAACTGTGGCTCTTGAATATCTTGTTCTTTGTCCTCATAGTCTTCAACCATATCATCATCGGTACCATCGTTCCTATTACCATCAGCTGCTTCTTCAGTTAGATCGTTATCAATTGGAGGTTCATTTTCTGCATCTCCAACATCTTCTATTGCATCTCCCCCATAATGCTCTGGAAGAGGAACTTGAATCATGTTGATTGGATGTTCTCTAGAGCTAACAGGCTTAACTCTCTTCTGAATATCTTCAATATTCTGGTCTTCAAAGAAGACGACATCCCTGCTTCTAATAATCTTTTTCTCAACAGGATCCCATAGCCTGTACCCGAATTCTTCATTTCCATATCCCAAGAAGATGCATTCCTTCGACTTGAAGTCGAGTTTTGATCTCTCATCTTTTGGAATATGAACAAATGCTCTATAGCCGAACACCTTCAAATGGTTGTAAGATACATCTTTACCTGTCCAAAACTTGTTTGGAACATCACCATTCAACGGAGCTGAAGGGGATAAGTTGATCAAGTCAACTGCACTCATCAGAGCTTCACCCCAAAAACTCTTGGGTAACTTGGCCTGAGATAACATTGTTCTCACTCTTTCAACAATAGTTCTGTTCATCCTCTCAGCCACTCCATTGTGCTGAGGCATTTTCGGAATAGATCTTTCATGCCGGATTCCATTACTCACACAGTAATGTCTGAAAGCTCCAATAAATTCTCCTCCGTTGTCAGTGCGAACACACTTTAACTTCTTAATAGTCTCTCGCTCAACACTAGCATGAAACTGTTTGAATACTACAAACACCTGGTCTTTTGTTTTGAGAGCATACGCCCAAACCTTCCTGGAGTGATCATCAATAAAGGTAACAAAATACCTTGCACCTCCATGAGTACTGGTGGTCATTGGACCACAAACATCATAATGCACCAAATCTAAAACATTTGGTCTTCTATGTGGGGCCTTGTAGCGGAATGAAGCTCTATGTTGTTTTCCAGCCAAGTAATGTATACATGGCTTAAGTGACATTTTTGATCCTTTCACACCCGCCAGTGTATCTCTTTTGGCTAGAATTTGAAGCCCCTTCTCACTCATATGTCCGAGTCGTTTATGCCATAGCTCGACCGAGGATTCTTCTCCGAGAGCATTAATGCACCCATTATTGACTTTGGCTTCTATCACATATAGAGTGCCTACTTTCTTACCTCTGGCTATCACCAGGGAACTTTGTGTTAGCTTCCATTTGCTATCCCCAAACACACTAGTATAGCCTTCTTCGTCTAGTAGGCCTGCGGATATTAGATTGAGACGCATGTCAGGAACATGTATCACATCTTTTAATGTTAGGCGACAACCGGTGTTTGTTTCTAGGCAAACATCTCCTTTTCCCACAATCTTGGATCTATTATCATTCCCCATCCTCACATGACCAAAATCACCGCTTGTGTAGGAAGAAAAGAAATCCCTTCGTGAGGTAACATGAAATGATGCACCGGAATCCACGACCTAACATGTATCTTGTGATGTCAAATTAACATGACCATCATGGCAAACAAAGATTCCCTCATCTCCGTGAAAAATGGTAGCAGCTACGTTACTCGCATCACCATTTTCTTGCTGCTCTCTTTTGAGATTCTTGCATTCTCTCTTCATGTGGCCTTTCTCGTGACACTAGTAACATTCTACGTCTCTTCTTGTCCTTGACCTTCCTCTGAACTTATCTCTTGACTTGCCCCTTGACTTGTCTCTAGTATTGAACTTCTTGTGAATGCTTCTTCCACGGTACTCTGTGACAAGCGCCTCAGACTCTGTCGGCATTCCTTGCTCCTTCCTTCTTGATTCTTCATTGAACATGTTGTCTTTTACTATATCCAATGTTAGAACACCTTGTGGTGCTGAGTTACTCAACGAAACCACAAGTGTATCCCAATTGTCTGACAAGGAACTGAGTAGTAACAATGCTTGCAATTCATCGTCAAGAACCATCTTCATATTGGTGAGTTGATTCACCAATCCTTGAAAATCGCTCAAGTGCTCGGAAACACTCCGGGTCTCTCTATACTTGAGGTTCACTAATCGTCGAATAGTAGAGGCTTTATTCTGGGCCGTCTTTCTCTCGTACAACGTTTCTAGTTTCGTCCATAACGTGAACGCAACTGTCTCTTGTGCCACGTGATGAAAGACACTTTGATCTATCCATTGCCGAATTTGTCCAACAGTTTTCCTGTTCATCAAATTCCAGTCATCATCAGACTTGTTGTTTGGCTTCGTCCCTTTATTTTGCAAAGGCTGGTACAGATCTTTGCAGTAGAGGATGTCCTCCATTATGGGCTTCCAAATGGAGTAGTTTGAAGAGGTTAACTTAATCATTGTTGCTGATGCCGTTGAGGTTGACTCGTCCATTGTGAATAATACAATCTAAACTGTGTAATGAACCAAAGCTCTTGATACCACTTGTTTGGAAAGATACCAAATAAGAACACCAAATACAAGGCCAGGGGATAATTGATTATCCCAGGATCAGACATTTCCCACACTATGTATAATCACAATGAGACAACAAAAATATCTTCCATTATAAATTAATGGGATTACAAAAGTTGTAATAATAATCTCACCAAAAATATTGGTGGCTAAACTCTCTTTTGGATTTTTCTCTCAAAAGAATTTTTATCTCTCACCTACAAACAATGAGGTTCTCTCTCTCTCTCTCAAAACTTTCTACGTTTTGGTTTCTCTTCCGTATTTTTGAAATGAAAACAAGCATGGCTTTTATAGCCAACAAAAGTAACAAATAGATGGTCATAGTTTAAGGAGAGTTTTTCTCCTTCTCTCCTTCCATCCATTTCCTTCAACTTCTCCGTACCTTCCTTTTTTCTATTTACTATTTTTTTTTCTTTTAAATTACTCCTTCTTTATCTCTCCTCCTAAAGAGGAAAACCCATCAAACCTTACCGGTGGGCTATTCGTCAGTAACTTCCCACACAACATTTGCCGTAAAAGCATGCCAACATTATCGACAGAATTACGGACAAATAGCTCGTCAGTAAGGTTACCAATGACTGTTACGTTGGTAAAGATTGCTTGACCTTCCGTCATCTGACTTACTGACGGCTTTTCAGTCGAAAATACAGATGGATTTGTGGCTGTCAGAACTAGACCGTCTATAGTCCGCACATTTCTTGTAGTGGATGACTTAATGCTGAGATGTGGTCATCAGTCTACTCACACAATAGTCTCTATGCAGTATGGACGTCCTAATTGAAAATAATACACGACTACATATATATATATATATATATATATATATATATATATATATATATATAAGAATGACATTCTATTATTCAATGAAGTCTCACGATTAAGTCACAAACTTAATGCTCACAAATTTAATGCTTCATTTATGAACTGTTCATTCTAGGGACTTTATTATGCTATAAATAAATAACATAATAAATGAAATTTCTCTTTTATATATATATATAAACACACACGCACACACCCCAAAGTCATGATACAAATATAAGTGCGTGTTTGGTTCTGTGTTTCCTCTCCTTCAAACGTGCGTCTAGGGCTCCAACGCAATTCCTGTCTCATGACCCACATGTTTGGCAATCTACAGAAAAGTGATTTGCCAATCCCAAAAGCGCTTAGGAATCGAAGCTACACAGAGTAGCTTCTGGATCATGGAGACTCGATTCTGAATCAGAGGAAGAGACGTGTTCTTTTTTTGCCCTTCTTTGTAACTGAACAAAAACCTTGTAGCTGATTTGTATGACGGTGGGAGGTAGAGCACAGAGCAGAGCACCACATCGCAAGTATGTTGAAGGAGCATGGCAGTGCGGCGGTGCGGATTGTTGCTGGTCCCTAATGTCACACGGCCCAACCAACTATCACATGACCCAACCTCAATTCAACTTGCATTAAAATAACTTTCGTTAAATGAGTTGATCAGTTTTTGTTTTTTTGAGGGAAGAGTTGATGAGTTGATGCCAGCAAATCCATTGATGTTTTTTTTACTTTACCGATTGATGTTAATTAAATTAGTTTTAATTTAATAATTTAAAATAAATTAAAATATTTATCTTAACCTACTTATTTGAATTGTTAATATATATATCTACTTGAGTATATATAAGCCCTTTTTAGTAATTATACATCTAAAAGCAATTTTGATCCAAATTATCCAAACAACATGAATTGATGAAAATCACTTTTTTTCATTAATACATCCAAACGTAAATCGCTTCACACTCAACTCATTTTTAACCTAAATCAATTCTACAGAATCACTTTCATCCAAAATCACGTTTATTACACGCTCATCCGAACAGACACTAAATCTACTAAAATAGATTGGTTACTAGAGTTTACACCATCTTAGTGTGTGTTTGGTTCCAAATTTGAAACCTCCAGAATTGATTCTGCTCTCTAACAAACGTGATTTTAGAGAAATATGACATGTTTGGTTACCGTAGATAAAATTGATTTTGCCTCCATAAGTGATTCTGACCAGAAGCTAAAAAAAGTAGCTTTTGAGTTGAATTGAAAATTTTACACCAAGTTTTACATCAAACTTGCTTTCAAAGTTAAAACATCTAAACATAAATCACTTCACTTCAAACTCAATTCTATCCAAATCAATTTTACAAAATCAATTACATTCAAAATCACTTTTATCAAACGCTCGTCCAAACACACACTTAGAGTTCGTGAGAACATGGTGAAGTTGATGCACTATATATTATAATAAATTGAAATCTCTCGAGGTTGATCTCAGATAAAGTTATCTAATCTGACAAGTTTTGCAGTGACTCCCTTCTCGATTTGATGTTCTGAAGATCTCTTATAACACTCGGAAAAATGAGTGGACAGTTGATGAAATGATCTCTATTGTCACTCAAAAAGAGGAGTCTGAGGAAAGGGAGGGTTATAAAGGCAAGTTTGAACATGATAAGAAGAAAACATGGAAAGTAAATCAAGGCTTAAAGGCAAAGAATAAAATTTTCAAGGGAAAGCATGGATTATTGTTACATTCTCAAGAAGAAATTAACTTGAGTAGCTCTAGCATGTTTTTAATCAAGTGTGATTGATGTTTCTCCCAATACTCGGTGGTTACACTTATGTGCAACTATTCACGTTGTAAATTCTTCACATGGGCTCATGAGCCTGAGGAATTGCCAAGTAATTCCAATATCATTTTGTTGTGGGGAGAAATAGATGTAATTACCTTTTATTTACCTTCTGGACATATTTTGTTGTTAACAAACGTTTATGTACCTTTCATGAAAAAGAAATTGATTTCAGTTTTAGTTAATTGTGGCAGGACTTTACTTATTTATTTTAATTCAGTTGTTGTTGGTTCAGGAGTTTTGTGTGATGGGTTATATAAGTTGAATCTGAATTATATACTTGTTGATTCTATTGTTGGAAATAAGCGTAGCAGGATTGATGAAAATTCTTCCATGTTATGGCATAGGCGAAATGAATACTTTGGATTCCATCATTGTTAGTGATTTGGGTTAACAGAAGAAACCAATTTTACATACTTCAAGTTTGAGATCAATTAATTAAGAAGAATCAATGATTAAGGATACCTATTTATAAACCGGCTAAAATTTAAGGGAGTATGTATGTAGTTTTTTGAAGTATTATACTTGAGATCAAATCTTATCCTCTTGTCAAAAAAATAGGATTCAATCCTATAATTTTAAAGAGTAATGTTATTTGTACAATTCAAATCAACACCAATAGCATATAAATATACTATCCACGTTTCTTTTTATTTTTTCTCTTAATTTCTTGGATTTAATTGATATACACTCACAGTGTCAAGATTTTTTACACTGTCAACCAATCAGAAATTGACAAATTTCTGATTGATTGACAATGTAAAAAAACTTTACAATTTGATGATATATAACAATTAAACTCTAATTTTTCTCACTCAACCCAATAAAAAACAAACTTTCATAAATACGGTGTTTGATACAATGTTCGATATGAGATGTCCAGATAACTTTTCCGAATTTATAAATTTTCTAATATCTCCTATAACAAATCATGCTGGTTCATGTACATTAAGTATTGCATCCATATCTCTAATCTGAACATCATGTCACAGGATCCATTTCCTCGTACATGTCCCACATGATATGTACGAGAAAGACACATGGGTGTAATTTAACGTCAGATAAAGGAAACATAAGAGAAGGAGCCTAATAGTAAATGACCCGTTACATTTAGAAAGTTCATCTGCTTAACTGTCAATGGGCTTCGAAAGAACATGAGGATATGAATTTGCAATTTCGCGTGTACGGATGGATACGAAGTGATGGTAGAAAGGAGAGACACGCATATGCCTACTCTAACAGTGCCGAAAAGCAAAAGCGAAGTGAGAGAAATTAAGAAAAAGGGCATAAAGACAATGCAAAGTCAATGGGTACCCACGGACATGGCTAAGAATTTTAGGGCAGATGCATGGGTTTTCTGCAGAAGACTGAGTAAAAGGTTTGGTTTTGGTGGGCCATCAAATGAAAACAAGAAAATGATATACAAGTTGGTTACAGGAAGTGATGGTTGATTTAATCTTCGTTTTTGACTTGTACACGTATTATGTTATGTATCAGCCTCAGTTTCTGACTAACTTGATTCAACATTTGAATTTCAGTTTAGACTTAAGTTAACAGATTTTTTTAGTTACAACATAATCTAGACTATGATTGCGAGTCTTATTTATTTTATGCTTTTATTTGACAAATTTTAACTGCCAATTTTCCTTCATCTGATTCACTTTTAAACGGGTTTCCCTCGTTACAACTGTCGTTGATATTTTTATTTTTTACTAAAAAGATATTCATTAATTCAAATTGGTAAAATACATCGAAAACAACACAAATCCAACATCGCTAAAAATCGAAAAGGATGAATCTGCGAACAAACTCACAACACACTCAGGTTAATAGCATGACACGGCAAAATCAAAATACCTACAAAAGTGACAAAATCAAAGTCACCGGAATACCAATGTCTTCGGATCTGTAACATTGACGCCCAATTCTTGATCAAATCTGTGATAGATCGAAGCAGATCTGCCAATCTGAACCAAACGAACACCGCACTAAGACGGGAAACCAAACGCCTCACCAAGACGACGAACAACAATACCGCCACACAATGACGATGAAAAACATGAAAAAAAAAATCAGATCTATGTGGAAAAACCACTTATTTAAATAAAATGGGAGAAAAACGAAGTAAATGGATGATTTCCAGTCAAAAATGATCCAAAATCATCGCGTCTAATGATGGCACGTGATTATATGTAAAGAAAATAGAGAGAGTTTGAAGTTTAGACCGAGAATATAGTTTTTCCGTTTTTAACTGTCATTGATATGATATTTATGTTTTCCATATATGCGGATATGCCTTGTTAGACCAAGCAACAGTAAAATATTATGCACCACCAATCACCATCAATTAATTAAAACAATTTTTTTTTTACATTTTTTTAAACTTAATTTGTCTTTCCTTTTATTTATGCGTCTATGTAAATAAACTCTTGCTACTTTTCTTTCTCCGTTGTCTTAAGATAGCATTTGGTAAAATTTGTAAAACAATTATAGAGAATTTCTACAGTACCCTAAAGTATGTAACTGTTTTGGTGCAATTGTGTTCTGATCAATAGATAATCATCATTGCATTTAATTTAACGAGGTCAAGTCAAAGTCTTTGTTTTTTAACTTAAAAATACTTGATTTTCAGATTTGTGCCTAGTAAGTAAATAACTCTTTTATAGATTTTACAGATTTTACATTTGATTTTCCCTCTCGGTTATGAACAAAAACATTATCTCCTCTCTCTTCCACGTCTTTCGAGGTTAGCAACAAAAACATTTCAGGTGGAGATCTCAAAGACCAACACTCCTCCCTTTCTTTCCTCCTAAGAATCAGAAAAGGTCCATAAACCCTAAGCCTGCTTTAACCCTTTCACTCAACCACAACTGATGCGCATTGTGTTAACGCCGCCGCAGTCGCAATGGTGAAGGCCTACCTCCTATATGAGTCGGTGACATTGTTTGGGGTGATTGCATCAGTGGAATCAAACACCACATTCGGCGCTAGAAGCACCTCCTCTCCCCTGCACTCGAGAAAATCGACATCTAGGACGTGCACCAAGGCATATGTACCAAAACCCTATTCTGTTCCCCTTTCTCTCGCGGACCCTCTCGTCTTCACCTCCATCATATCCTCGGCTTCCTCCCTAGTAATCAACAAAACCGTTTGAATCTCGATCGATTATCGATTATAGTGTTTTTTGATTGTAGATCAGGGTCTTCATCGGAAAATGGCAACTCATTTTTATCAGAGCAGTGCCCTCTGGTGATGAGTTGGTTCGGCAAATGGTGATTTGAGTTGGGATTATGATAAATCTATGAAGAAACCAAGAAAGAGAGGAAGATAGAAGGGGTATTCCAAAATCTAAAGAGATTATTCAGAATCCGATGATATTATATTTTTTTGAATTTAATTTTTGATAATATTGATATTTTAAATTATTAGGGTAAAAATTTGTTTACTGAAGGGCAGAAAAATAAAATAAGAAATTTGATATTCGGCATAATAAATGTCATCAATAAATATTATATCTTTATCTATTGGTACATATCAAAACTGTACCAAAGCAGCTAAATCTTCCAAGGTACCATAGAAGCTCCCAAAATTAATTTCGGAAATATGGATATGAGAATAAATGTTTCTCATATTTGGTTCAAGTGTTAAAAAGTTATTCACAGACATAAAACATAAAAGATGTTTATGAATAAAATTAGTGAATGATAGTTAAAAAATTTATTCTATGTATGAAGGTGAGAAAAAAAATATTCCTCAAAATATGATTTTCAGGAATTTAATTTACCTGAGAATAGAAAATTTTATCAACCAAATGCCACCTAAGTTCATTATATATGGTTAGCTAAACATTGTTTCCTGTTATTATCTAATCAGTATATATATGTACTAAATTGAATTGGCCTGGGAATGTATTACGGCTTAATTTATAGCTGCAATTGTTGAACTAGGTAGGGATACATGTTCATCATCCCCATCCAAATTGCATCCAACAACTTTGGCAATGATATAATACTGTGTGCCTTTAACTTGTCCACTTGAAGATGCTGCCCTACCAGGCCTACCTTAGTAACTTTAACAATTAATCATAGCATTATTATATTTTGAGCTTGTGAGACACAGCCCCGCGGAGTGTTGCTGTCCGCACACAGCACATATCCCACTCTCTTCATCTCTTGCTATGGTCATACCATTTTATAATTTCTTTGCTGACCATCACCACTCCAACATGTTCCTAACTTTTTCTTTTCAATAAAATTATCTTCTTATTTGTTTGGCGTCTGCTACAAGGGCATTTTCCTCTCCTCATGTATTACCTGTTCTTGTTAATTGTCAACAGGGTATCTTAGTCATTTGATATATCAAATTATTGAAATAATAGTTGAGTTGAGTAGCTTGCTTACTTTTTTTTTCTTTTTTCTTTTTAAAAACAAAATAACAATGCTGAGTTTATATATAGAGTTTAATTTTAATGTATAGTTGATATAATTTTTTTCACACTATCAATAAATAATATATTATTATATTTATGACTTTGGAAATGATAGTTATATTATATAAATTTATAACAAACAAAGACTTTTACAGTATATCAAACTTAAATTTATTCAGATACATATTCGTCTTTTCTTCGATATCCTCAATGCGAGTGAATCCCTGTTTGATTTCTAAAATTGTAAAATCGTATCAATTTTATCCTTGAAATTAACAAAATCGCAAAAACATCCAAGAATGATAAATTAGTATCAACTTAATCTATCGTTTTACTCACTTATAATAGACTAAATCTCTGACACTGCTAACTTAAAATATTCTTAATCCATGCAATTACCAACGAATGTACTAAATTAATTAATATTTGACAACTTTAGGTACGTCTTTAAAATTCCGTTAATATCAATGATGAAGTTGGTAGTAGTTTTGTACGATTTTACAATTTCAAGGATTAAATTCGAGATTTACTCAACTTTTCTGCCATTGAAATTAATTTAAAGATGAAGATGACAAAACCATTTTTAAATTTCTATTGCCCCAAACTAGTGTTATAAAACTCGGATCGGGCGGTTCGACCGGTTAGCCTGGGAACCGGTTACCAGGTCGGTCCGGTTAGGATGTTGGACCATTCAACACATCGACCCGGTCAGAAATCGGTCTGACCGGCCGGTTTTGACAAAACTCGGTGACCTGGCCGGGTGGTACTCAATCGGAAGGGTCTTGGCCATTTTTTTTATCGTTTTGCACTGGTTTTTTCGAAAAAAAATTAAAATAACTGGGTCTGAGTGTGTTCAATTCAACCGCACATATAGATTAGGGATTGTTTGCATCTTCCCCAAAGGAGACCTTGACCTCCGCCCAACCTGTGCCGCTCCTGCCTCCGCCGACTGCCGCAGTTCCCTCTGCCATACGCCTTCGCCGCTGCCGCTTCGTGCAGTGTCCCCTTCACACTTTTCCCCCCTGCATTCTCCGCCCAATCTGTAAGTGATTCTTGCTCTTGGTTCCTTACTTGGTTTCTCTGTAAGAGTTAGTCTATTTATTAGAATTGAAATAATGAAATTTCAATTTGTGGGGTGCCCTTTTGTTCTGAGGTTGTTAGGTCGTAGGTGGGCTCTAATTTGTCTTATTTATTGTTGAAACCAAATTGATAGAAACAAGTATATTTTTTGATTTGTTGTACTTGTGTTGGTTTATTATGCTTTAATGGGTATTTGTTTAATTAGAAACTTGTTTGTTGGTAGAGCTGTAAAAATGAGTCTGACCCGATGGGCCCGCCCTTTTAGCCCGATATAAAGGGCGGGCTGGGTTACTGAAATTAGAGACCAGTTAAATTTTAGCCAGGCTCGGCCCGAAAATCTATTGGCCCAACCTTGTCTACCCCCGAAAAGGGTCGGGCCAGCCCGCTGGCCCGAATGCCATTAGTTTTTTTTAACTAAAATAATTTTAAATAACAAAAACAAATAAAGATTTTGAAAGTTGAAAAGTAAAAAGTAAAAAACCTAACCCTAAGTCCCTAACACATTTACACTTTGCTGCTTTGTGCTCTGCCTCTGACCCCTCCCCGAGCCCCTGTAGCCGTCGCCACTCACCCCCACCCCTTCGCACGCGTCTTCCTCAGACCTCAGCCAGCCACCTTCGTACTTCTTCTTCCTCAGCCAGCCACCTTCGCACTCGTCTCCCTTCTTCAGCCAGCCACCTTCCCACACGTCTCACTTCGCCTCCATTCCTCAGTCGTTGAGCTTTCCTTCCTTTGAGCTGAGCAGTGACACTCGCCCCTCCATCGCAGAACTGCTTCGACTCCTCTAAGCTGACCAGTCACGCGCACGCAGCCGCTTCCCACGATGGCCGCTCCCTCCCTGTTCGTCACTCAGTCCAAGTTGTTCGTCACTCTCTAAGCCACAAGCACCCTCACAAGTCACAAGCGCCTCCCTTTCTCCTCTGCAAGGTAACGATAATAATCATCATTCACATTGTTTCAATATTGCTGAGTTGTCACTGTTATTGTTGCTCAGAGGCATTTGTTTTCTTCTAATTTCATCCAACGATTTTTGAATATTACTTGATCATCCTAAATTTTTTGTGTTATTTTGTTTGGTACATATGACATATTCCATACTTTTCGTGTTATGGTTAAACTTAAATGTATGTTTTTTTATGACGATTGATATTTATTATAACTATGGTACATTTCATATGTTAATTCATAAGTCATAACCATATGAATGGAATGGTAATGAAATTTGCTAGTTAATAAAATGAATTTTAAAAAACAATAAAAATAATTTCAAAAAAACGTTATCGGCCCATGGGCCAGCCCGTTTTGCACGCAACCCACATAGGGCTGGGCTGGGCTAGGAAATTAGCGGCCCTGTTATTTTTGGCCCAACCCAACCCGAAACTGCCTTGACCCGAACGAGCCGGCCCGAATGGGCTGAGCCAACCCGTTTTGACAGCTTTATTTGTTGGTAATGATTTTGAATTTGGAATAAGGACATGTTGAATTATGTTATTATATATATGAATATTTTAAAAAAAATTAATATATATCGATTCAAATCGAATCAATCAATGACTCCCGATTGAATCCGATTGAATCAATGACCCATAAAATCAATATCCTCATCGAATCTATCACCTATTCGATTTTAATAATATTGCCCCAAACTGTCCAAATCTAAAACGTGTCCATGTCACTGTCTCACTTTTTCTTTTTTTTCCTTCGTAAATGAAATATACATTCAAGGAGTCACTGAATAGTGAATGTTGGGTTTATCCATGTAATTGCATTGCATGATGATTACACTACAGTTTGTTTGAAATTGACACATCAGATAGAGATTGAATAATAATGGTGAACGTGTCCGTGTGAGACGTACGATATTCGTTAGATAATTATTTCATAATAGTTTTTTTATAAATAATTTCAATATAACAATATTAAATATTTTTTAAATATATAAAATAATATTATTATGTGTAACAGTTGGATTCATATATTCAATAGTTATCTGAAAATGAGAAGAACCAAGAATGAAAACAATAATTAATAGATTATTTAACTAATCAATTAATAATAATTAAATAATTAATTAAAAAATTTAAAAAAGACAGCTGAACACAGTCCACATATCCTCTATTGACACGTAACGCTATACAGTGACCAGATACTCAAAACTGCATTAGAGAACAACAACCCAAATAAAAAATTAATAAAAAATGAGTCCCTAGAATAAATAATACAGTAACTAAAATAATTAAATAAATATTATTATTAAAAAAAAGTAGAGGCTGAAATTTTATGTGGACCTCGCCCATGACAAGTGTCATCCGTTTATTCGTCTACAGTAAAATCATGCTATAAATTTATTGTAACAAAAAGCCCTAGAATAAATAATACAATGATTAAAATAATTAATTAAATAATTATTATTAAAAAAACTTAGAGAATGAAAATATATGTGAGTCCCGCCCATGACACGAGTCGCCCGTTTAATCGTCCAAAGTAAAATCATGCTAGAAATTTATTTTAAGAAAAGGGCCTAGTGTGACACCCTAACCCAGGTCATCACATGATTACCCGTTTGCGGAAATAAAACTTAATTTGCTGGTTACTTTCGGAAAATAATGTTTTCTCAACGTTCATCTTTTCAAAATATGGTGATAAATTTTTTTTTCCTAATCCTCAAGACAACACAACAATGAAATCAAATCACACTTAAATACATAAAGTATATAAGTCATACAACTATACTGCCTCATATGTCTTCACACCTAGATCATTATCATATTTATTCTCCTAAACACCATATATCAAAATAGGACCTAAGCTGGTCGTAACTAACAGACACTACCGCCAACTGGAGCAGCACAGCATGCCTTGAACTAGACAACCTTCTCCTTCTTGTAGAAATCCTACCCCTTGTATGTCTCTGATATGTGTTGTAAGGGTGAGACACCAATATATGGATTTATCACCATAACTAAATGCGTAACACAAAAGAAGGCACATACACATATACATATTTATAACAACATACTCATTCATATTATATCACATCGTTTATCAATGGGTTTCACACCCCAAACATCAACGTTGAAAAACTATGCATGGACACTTCAAAACATCATCTACACATTCATACCTAATCTCCGGAGATCCCCAACGTCATTTAAAATGAGCTGATCAGGCTCGATTGCCAAAAGAGGCACGTCGATTTTTGCCAACAGAGGCACGTCGATTTTACCATAGCCCACTGTCCGGAACAGTGAGAACGTCGATTTATGGATTTTTTCATTGTACGTCGATTGCCAAGGGCACAATGAACACGTCGATTTCATGAATATCATAAGATACCATGATTCCATTGTACGTCGATTGCCCAAAGGCACAATGAATACGTCGATTACATGAATATCATAAAATACCCTGATTTCATTGTACGTCGATTGCCTTGAGCACAATGAATTTCATTGTACGTCGATTGCCTTGAGCACAATGAATTTCATTGTACGTCGATTGCCTTGAGCACAATGAATTTCATTGTACGTCGATTGCCCAAAGGCACAATGAACACGTCGATTTCAGGAATATTATAAAGATACCATGATTAACAAATACGTCGAGACATGAACATCCTCAAGATGTCAAGATTAACCTCGTAGGCACGTCTGCCAAAATGCATGCAAGAAAAACACTTTGTTCTCGTCGTTTTCTTTGTGTTATATCTTTATTTGTCAAAGCTCTCAAAAGCTTATGTCCCATCATCATTTTAAACATCTTTACAACTTTTATTAACAACACAGGACCTCAAAGTCCGAGCGCTCAATCACGAAGCCCCTAGACCTTGCAATCAGTCTTAGGTTCGTGGTGATAGAAAACATCATAAATCTTTTACCATCGATTATTACGTCGTAAAGTAGACGCACCGTCTACCAACTAGACACCAAGTCTATAACATCATAAGAACACTAGTACCCCGACGTCTCGGTTACTAAGTTTCATATCGTCGTTTACGTCGTTTTTGTCTGTGAAAAACAAATCCAAAATAGGATAACGTCATAAGAACACTAGTACCCCGACATCTCGGTTACTAAGTTCCACACCACTTTCAACACGTTTGAATTTATTTTTGTTTTCGGAAAATCTTTTCACATGGAAAATTCTTCAATAAAGTCTTTAAATAATAAAACTTCGTTTTTCACAAACCAATGAGTCACTTGAGGATTTAACTTCCTCAAAATATGCACTGCCGTTTCAAAATTCTTGCCGTCTACATTTTTCCAAATTTGCCGTCACTTTTCATTTTAAAATCTTTTTAAGCCAAAATTTAGCTTTTTCCACTTAATTAATTTTCTAAAATCATAATTAACTTATTTTCACCAATTAATTTCATAAAATAACATTTTCTAATATTCCGGAATTTCTTACGTAAAAATTAGCAGTGCTAAAATATTTTCACGGTTTCGCACTCATTGTGACTCACAATTTACTTTTACACTAATAAATTACTAAAATAATAATATTTCTCAAAACTCATTATTTTTCCAAAATAATATTTTTCCACCACTATTATATTCCAACATTTCCCATAAAACATTGAATATAATTTACCCAGCTTATTAAAGCTTTTATCTGATTAATCGGTTTGTAATCGACCACCATCGCCAGGCTTCTCAAACAACATTCAACAACATCATTCAACAACATCACCATAATTATATCACCAGGCAGATCATGCATCATAGCAACATAATATACTACTGCAGATAATTAAATCAATTAAAAGCAGATTAATCACCGATGCACAGATAAACAACACAACGTAAGCCACATAAACAAATAATCACAACCACATATAAATCATATAAACCACACTACAAGCAAATAGTTATTGAGAAAATCCCTCAGGTAAGCTCCCCTTACCTCTTGAAGACTCGAACTAACAGTTTCAAATAATCTCCCGATTTGATTCGGTTTCCTCCGTCGGCTTTAGGTCAAACCAACCCGATGGATTCCTTCATAACGAATTGCAACCAAAATAAATCAAATCAAACAAAAACATACTTGACTCATGGAGTTTAAGGTTCGGCCTCAACAACTTTTCTAGGTTAGGAAAGTTAAAATTTTGTTAACTTATGGATTTATGATCCATAAGTAACTTAAACATGATTAAGCACTTAAACCAAGATTATGAACCAAGAACATGAACTAAAACTCATCTAGTTCCAAGAACTAGGGTTTCGGCCAAGGGCTGAGTTTGGGGTTAGAAATCTCTAAAATTTCTAAACTCTTGGATTTAATCAACATACAAAACCTATAGTTGGATTCAAGTGTCACAAACAACTTTTGAATCACAAAACCATTAAGTGCTCATACCTAGGGTTTCGGTTTTGATGAGATCAATAGGTTAAAGTTTGATTTTTGATCTTCTATATACTTGAATACAAGAACTATCAAGATATAATCATGAATCAAGACATGAAAATGAAACAAAACCTAAGAACACAAGTTTGACCTAGGTTCGGCCATGACCAGAAATCAAAGAAGGAAATTTCTCATGATCTTATGCTTCTAGATGATGAAAATAGAGATGATTATAAGATCATAGCAATTGGTTTCATGTCAAAAGGATTTTTCTAGAATTAGTTATGAATTTTTGAAGTTAGCTTCATAACTTTGAGTAAAATAAAGAACATGTTGATCTAAGCCATGAATCTACAAAAGTTGTGAAGAGAAATGATTTAAATGACAAGAGAAGAAGTTGTTACCTCTTGATGATTCAAGGAAATCAAGATTTATATGATGTTCTTCACAAATTTCTCATGGTGTTCTTGAGAAACTTAGAGAGAAAGTTTACAATAACTAAAACAATTAATTAATATTTATTATTAAAAAAAATCATTAGACTGAAATAATATGTGGATTCACCCGTGACACGTTTCGCCGGTTTATTCGTCCACATCAGAAGCATGGTAGAAATGTATTTAAGAGAAGGCCCTAGAATAAATAATACAATAATTAAAATAATTAATTAAGTAACTATTATTAAAAAAAATGCCAAAGGACAGAAATATATGTCGCCCCGCCCATGACAAGTGTCATCGGTTTATTCGTCCATTGTAAATGCAAGGCTGAAATTTTAAAAAAAATGAAAAAGAGAAGGGCATATAATAAATAGTAATACAATAATTAAAATAATTATGTAAATATTTTTTATTATAAAAAATCAAGAGGCCAAAAAATTCTAATGGAAGAGGCCTATGACACGTACTGCCCGTCTATTCGTCCAAATTAAAATCATGACACAATATAATTTAAACAAATTATATATTTTTAAAAAAATTAATATTTAAATTGTTAAACACAAAAAAAACAAAACCCCAAAATTAGAGCTGGGACCCGCCACGAACACATGTCGTCATCCAATTCATCTACAGTGACAAGATGGTCATGAAAAGCTGAGGCGATTCCCAAGCTACACCATGTCTCAAGAAGGAATTAAAAATAAAAAATAAAGAATAAATATCAAACATTAAAAATGTATAATTTAACCAATTAGTTATAACAAGGTACAAAAAGGAGAAGGCTCTAGAATAAATGATACATAAATTAATAAAATATTTAGTATATTTAATATTAAAAAATAAATAATAACAAAAAGATGTGTGAGACCCACAGGTGACACGTGTCAAAATTTCATTCGTGCACAGTAAGAACTTGTTCTCCATCGAACTTTAGAAAAAAAAAAGACAATCCAAAAATATTTATGGGGCCCGCCAGTGGCACGTGTGACTACCAAGTTGGTGTCCAGTAAACTAATGTTCTCCATTGTTTGCACTAGATTAATTAATATCAATAAAAAAATAATATTAATTTGTTAAATTAGTCGAAACAGGAAGAGGAAATTTTAGGCGGGACTCGGCCGAGACACGTGTCACTTTGTTATTCAGCTACAACATTATAGGGCTCCAAAGCTGCAACACATTCCCCAAATAATGATCCAAAATAGTAATAAATAATAAATGTTTCCAATAAAAGACATTAGTAAAATTAAAAGAAGACAAAAGAAAAAAATTTATTACATAAAAGTAAAGGTTTTTTTAATATAGTTTTTAATTAAACAAATTTTTTTAATTTAAAAAACAAATTTTTTGATTAAAAAAAAGTTTTTATTTAACAATGTTTTTAAATAAAAAAATGTTTTTAATTTAACAATGTTTTGAAATCAATAGTGTTTTTAATATTTTTTAATTAAAAAATTTGGTAATTTAAAAAATAATTTTTAATCAAATGTGCAAATTTTAAAAAGGCGATTTTTTTAATAATTTTTTTTAACAAATTTTAAAATAAAAATTTACATTTTTTTTAAATAAACAATTTGTTAAATTTTTTAAAAATAAAATACATTTTTTTAGTTTAAATTTGTTTTTTTAAAAATAGCTTAATTAAAAATATTTATTTTTTAATTATAAATTTACAAAAGTTTAAAAACTTTAACAAAAAAATATATTTTTATTAACCTTTTTTAAAATTTTTAAAATAATTTTTTAATAAAATAAATGTTTTTTTTAAATTTTTTTAAATAAATATTTTTTTTTAAAAAATGTCTAATTATAAAAAAGTTTTTAAAAAAATTTCAACAAAAAAGTAAAATAAAAAATAATTTTAAAAAACTTATTTATATTTTTAAAAAAGGGACACATGTCGCCATTAGGATCCGGAGATCTACAGTGAAAACTGAATCCCCTAATTAGTATAATTGATCCAAAATTATGTCTACGTCTTTTTTATTTTAATTTATGGAACTCATGATATCCTATAGCCGATAGTCATAGAACCAATTCTTTAAGAATGTGAAGTATTAATTAAGGTACAACTTCTCTAGCCATAGATACAACCCTAACGATTACTGACCTGCAGATGCAATTCAACTCCCTTATGCACATTTATTTGATCCAAGTTAAAGCAATCGAGTTCAAAAAAAAATATACTTGGAGTACAAAGTAGAAAATCGTAAACCAGTAAATTAGTACATGTCCAGCCAACTAAACATCGAATCAAACTACATTACAAACTAGAAAACCGTAAACCAACAAAGCAGTACAACTAACATGTTTTAGAATTTGGGATTTAAAAAATACGTTTTCCAAATACGAGACTAAAATTGAACATCAATCAAATTTGATGGAATAAAAATATTACCTTACTAAATTTTCTATCTGTTTTTTTTGTTTAACAAAGTTTTCATAGAATTGAAATTCAACTCTACTATAATTAACAAAATTGGGTATCTAAGGTTCGAAGGCATAAAAATGATTGGATTACAATTGCAATACGGATTTAGGTTCTGTTTGGTAAAAACTAGCAGATAGCGGATAAGCTAGCGGATAGCGGATAAATTAGTTGATAGCGGATTAGCTAGTGGATTGGATTTAAAGTGTTTAATAAAACTAACGGTTGGACTAGCTGACAAATGTAAAATGACATAAAATAATATGTTTATATATTTTTTTATATAAATTATATATATATATATATTATTTATATTATTTATTTTAAAATAATTATCACTTTTAACACTTTAATTTATTTTAAATTATTTATCGTTCAAAAAATTAAAATATTAATTTAGTTGTAATTATTTTTAATAAGTAAAATGGAATAATGAAAATAATATATATATATATATATATATATATTTATATTGATATGATTTTTATATTAAATTTATCTTTTATAGATAAAAATATAAGTTCTATTTTTTATCTTAAATATAAATCTAAATAGTAAAATTAATTCTTATTTATATACTATGTTAAATTATTAGTATTTTATTTTATTGGCTAAGGATAACTGAGAAATTTAATTAAGATAGTAGGGATAAAAATGGAAGAAAAATGATAAGCTATACCCTATAAACTAAAACGTTACTTCAAGTAGTATCTAGAAAAAAATATTACACACTAATAAAAAAACACTATATACTAATTTAAAAAATAGTTATCAAACAAGCATGCCCGTGGAGGCTGCAAAGGCAATAGCAAGTCCTAGGTCCCACGATGCTGGAACCAAGGAGTCGATGACTCAGTGCTTATAACTTTTTTTTTTATGAACACGGTACTTGTAACGTTTAAACAATGGTGGCTTCTATCTTGCACCAGCAATCAAATTGGTGCAATAGTGCACCAGTTTGACCAATCATTTTACACCAATAAAAATGCTAGCTTGGATTCTATTTTAACTTTATTTTTTAACCTGGTCAAAATGTATTGCTACTTGGTTTGTACTGTTATACATGTATATATTTGTTTATGCAAAACCAACAAAAATCATTTCATTTTCTATCTCCTTCCTAAGTCCCCGACCCCTTCCTCATCTTTCGAGCACCTTCAACAATGGTTACATACAAATGGTTGCAAATCTGTGTTTGACATTGGCGGCGGGTTCGGCATATGCATCGTCGACGGCTCCGCCTCCCACTTTCTTGGACAACGGGCGGCCTCTTTTCCACCTTCAATTGCACCACACTTGCGAAAAGGAGGATCCCTGAAACTCCATCTTCGCCGGCGTCATCACCGACATATTCCTTTCCATGTGTCAAGGCCTCGCCGCCTCTTAAATACTTCTTTTCTTTTTTTAGATCTGGTTTTGTTTCCTTTCATCCTTCTCATTGCCACCATATCTCCTCCATGAAGACACCCCAACCGCTGCACACCGCCATTCGTTTCCGGCCTCCACCGCTTATCCACCTCGAACAGCGGCGATGCTATTTCGGATCTCACCCTTTCGAGTACGACGTCGAAGCCACAGTTCCTTATGGGCGGCGGACGGCGACATGCGACGACGGTTAGAATGGAGGTGTGGTGGGGGTGGAGGCAGTGAGGGAGAAGGGTTGAGATGCAAACATAAATCATTAACATTTTAATTTCTGTAATTGAAAATGTGGTAATGGCAAAAAGAAAAATACAAGGAAATACAAGTATTAATGTATTATACTAAGTTGACCACTCATGATGATGTGTCAAGTGAAAACACCCCCGTTAGGTGGCAACAAAGAGCAAGATTGCACCAACAAGAGTGCTGGTGCAACTTAAACGAAACCTTAAACAATAATAGGAGTAAAGAATAACAATATATGGAATAAATGATAATTATTCTTCAAATCGGATTTTCAACATTAACTTAGTATTTTGATTCAAAAAAAACGTTAATTAAGCAATAACAATCACAATGATCACATAATAATCATTTCAATTTAAGTGGTAAATTAATTGCTAGTTATCATCATTTCATGATTATAACAGTTATACTATTCTATATATCTATAAAATTGTAATGTTCTTACTCTAATTTTTTTTAGGCTTTAATATATAAGCACTGACAGTGTAAAAAAATTTTACACAGTCATCCAATCATATCTCACCACATAGATATTTATGGAGATATTTTAGGAACTAATATAACAATGTGATATAATGATGAAATATGATTGAACGTCTGTGTAAAACTTTTGTTACACTGTTAGTGTATATTTATTAAACTCTTTTTTTTTAACTCTCTCATTCCTTTCCTTTTCTCTCCATCTTCATATTCTTTTGAAGACTTGAAGTGAAGTGTCAAAGTGAAAATTTGATATCAAAAGTACAATTATTTTGTTTTCCAGGTTCTATCATTTCATTCTTTTTTCTGATTTACTTTGAAAAATTTAGTTAATTATATTCTCTCTTTTTTTTTTGTTCATTTGGTTATATTCTTTATTGTTGTCTTTTTATTTTATTTTATCTTATACTTTGTAGACCGTAGTTAATAGAAAATGTCAAATAGAAGTATTAAACTATGTCAAAAGATTAGATTCTTTTCCAAATGTATGTATTGCTTATAGAATATTATTGACAATACCTGTAACAGTTGCTACCGCTACCACTAAACGAAGTTTTTCAAAATTAAAATTGCTTAAATCTTAATTATCTAAGATCAACATTGTTACAAGATAGATTGAATGAATTAGCCATTTTATCTGTTGAGAGTGAAATGTTATAGTTATTTGATTACAAAACTTTGATAAGTGATTTCGCTACTCAAAAGACTAGAAAATTAATATAAAGATTGATAATTCATATTGAAGTCTCTTTAATTTTTTCGCCTTTGGCCCCGAAATGTCTTTACACGGCCATGCAAACAAGGCTATTTTTCTATCAACTATAAGTTATCCGCTATACGCTAACGGATTTGGCAAACCAAAAGACTCTTATATTCTCTACGGTCACTTGTATCCTTCAGTCAATGCAGTCACTATGTTTTATTTTTCAGTTGTATTATTTTGACAACTAATATACGACAACTTTCTGGACAACTCCATCGTAGCGGCACTGTAGTGCACTGTAGCGGTGGCATTTTCGTAATTGTAACCTTTTAAAAAAAAATATTTAGCATTTTTTAGTACTAACATTTTTGGTTAATTACGTGCAAATATTTGAATAATCACGTGTAAATATTTGGTTAATTCAGTTCCATATATGGTTAATGGGTCATCCTGAAACTTGCATTCATCTTCCACGACCATGTAAGTATTTGGTTAATCCCGTGTAAATATTTTGTTAATTCAGTTCATTATATGGTTAATGAGTCATCCTAAAGCATACAATCATTTTCCACAACCATATAAATATTTGGTTAATCACGTGCAAATATTTGGTTAGTTCAGTTCCATATATGGTTAATGGGTCATCCTGAAGCTTACAATCATTTTCCACAACTATGTAAATATTTAGTTAATCACGTGCAAATACTTGGTTGATTCAGTTCATTACATGGTTAATGGGTCATCCTGAAACTTACATGGTTGTGGATAACTATTATAAGCTTCAGGATAACCCATTAACCATATAATGAACAGTAACCAAGTATTTGCACGTGATTAACCAACTATTTACATGGGTGTGGAAAATGATTGTAAGTTCCATGATGACCCATTAATCATATAATAAATTGAATTTATCAAATATTTACACGTGATTAATCAAATATTTACAAGTAATTAACCAAAAATGTCAGTACTAAAAAAATGCTAAATATTTTTTAAAAAAAACATTAAAAAAAACCCAAATCACTGTTTATACATACTGTTGTCGCGTATGATTATCTAAGTCCGTTGTCAAGAAAACATTTCTGTCTTTTTTTTTTACAGTACAATGCAGACTATGCAGTCACTACGCTACTCCCTAAAAATCGTGATCAATTTCCGTTTAAACCATAATATAAGCCAAGGAGGCAATTTAAATCCGCTCTCTCCCGTGGGTCTTCACATCTCCTTTTTTTTTTTTGACTGGAAAACATACTTTCAATTAAACTAACACAGAGTCATTACAAATGATATGAGACACTTGGTCTGGGACATTTCCAACCCAAATTCTGGATCCTACATTCCTTGCTACTCCCACCAAGGCATGTGCAGCCATATTTCTTTCCCTATTTATGCTAATAACTAATGTGTTTTGCATCAGAGAAAGAAATTCCTTACAGTCCTGTATCAGATTTTCAATGCAAGCCATTTTCACTTCGCCCTTTAGACATTTGGAGACCAATTATGCATCCGTCTCTATGGTTAGGCTGCCAAGATTTTCCATGTGTGCCCACTGAATACACCATCTCAGCCCCAATACTTCAGCCACCAAAGGACTCACCTGGATCTTTTCTTTCTTGGTAGCTGCGAACAGTACCTGGCCCCTATGGTCCCTCACAAGCATTCCCCATCCTGTTGATCCATCCCCAAAGCAGCCAGCATCGACTTTTAGCTTCAAAGTGCCAGCCATGGGGGCTTCCCACTTCAGACAGTCTTTCCTTCTACTTTCTTTTGGAGTTATCTTATTTACTACATTAAACTCAGATATGAATTCAGAAATATTTGCTGCAATGAAAACAGGATCAAATCTTGTGTTTTTAAAGACTGCTTGGTTCCTATACTTCCAGATTTTCCAGAGGGTAATACTGAAAAATTGGACTGCTAGAGGATCCGGTTTAGTTAGCCATTGAAATAACCATTTGCTGAGGCTTACCATCCTTGGAACATGCAGCCCGAGGTGAGTAGTGAACCATAGAATTTGGGGCAGTTGACAGTGCATGAACAAGTGTTCTTGAGTCTCTTTCTGCTCCAAGCAGATTGGGCAGCTAGTGTCCAGCTGCATGCCTTTCCTTTCCAGATTACTTCTAGTTGGCAGGATGTTCCTTGCAAGTCTCCATAGGAAATTTTTCACACTGTTAGGGATAAGGCCTTTCCAGATAACTTTCCACAGTCCTTGATCATGCATTTCAGAGGATTCCGGTTGGTTCCTGTCTTTTGCATCACATAGCAGGTGGTAAGCGGATCTTACTGAATAATTTCCATCTTTTTCCCAGTGCCATATTAGAGAGTCGCCAGGAAGTCTCAGTGAGATGGGTATATTGAGAATCTGCTTGGCCTCATATGGGCTGAAAACATTTAGGATCAGGTCCCTCTTCCATCTCTTAGTGTCTTCATCCATTAACTCACTCACTGTTGCTTCAGATTGGAGGTTGGTGACTGGGCTCCAAACCTTGAAACCTGATTGTTCTGGCAGCCAGTTGTCTTTCCATATTCTTGCTGATTTCCCATCCCCAATCACCCACCTAGCACCCAGTTGTATGACATCTTTTGCTTGCAGCATGCTTCTCCAAGCATAACTTGGTTGGAAGCCAATTTTTGCCTCCAAGAAACTACCTCTGGGGAAGTACCTGCCCTTGAACACCTTGGCCATCAGAGAGTATTCCTCCTTCATTAGTCTCCAGCATTGCTTCCCTAGTAAGGCTCTGTTAAATTCAGAAAAGCCTCTGAAGCCCATGCCTCCTTTCTCCTTTGCTCTTCCCATTCTATCCCAGCTAATCCAGTGCATCTTCCTGCTGAATTCAGTTGACCCCCACCAGAATTTTGATATCAATGATTCAATGTCTTGGCAGCAGGTTTCAGGAATTTTATAACAGCTCATTATGTAGTTTGGGATGGCCTGAGCTATAGACTTGATAAGGATTTCCTTCCCCGCTCTAGATAGACACTTCTCCTTCCAGTCTTTTAGCTTCTTCCACACCCTGTCTCGGACAAAGGCAAAGACATCTTTCTTAGATCTACCAAACACAATCGAGAGACCAAGATATCTTGAGAGAGTAGTCACAGTCTTTGTTCCCATCTTGTTACAGATCATGTTTTGCTCAATTAGAGGCACATTTCGACTAAATGACACTTCTGACTTGTCTAGATTCACCAGTTGGCCCGAGGCCACCTGATAAGTCAAGAGAATCTGAGTGATGGAGTCAGCTTCTTTTTGGTTGGCTCTGGCAAAAAGGAGGCTGTCATTTGCGAATAGAAGATGGGTAATTTTAGGGGCTTTTCTTGCGACTTGGATGCCATGGATTGATCCCTTAGCCTCTTCTTTATGGAGAAGTCCCGAGAGGACATTTGCACACAGGATAAAGATGTAAGGAGCAAAAGGATCACCTTGTCTGATGCCTCTTTCTGGGGAGAAATTTCTGCTGGGCTGGCCATTTATAAGGATCTGGTATGATACTGTGGTGATGCAGGACATGATCAATTCTGTTATTTTTGGAGGAAACCCCATGTGAAGCAAGACAGAGTTTATAAACGGCCACTCCACTCTATCATAAGCCTTGGCCATGTCAATCTTCAGCGCCATCATTCCTTTTTTCCCTTTTGTTTTTTTCTTGAGCCAGTGAAAGCACTCCATAGCCACCAAAGCGTTATCTGTGATGAGTCTACCTCTCACAAAGGCACTTTGTTCTTCATCAATCACCTCCGGGAGGACTTCTTTAATTCTGTTGGCTACCACTTTCGTGACTATTTTCATCACTACGTTGCACAAGCTTATTGGTCTAAAGTGTTTTGGGGAGTTTGGGTTCTTACACTTTGGGATAAGGGCAATGAAAGTCTTGTTAATGGAAGCTGGGGATTTACCTTCATTTAGGATTCCAAGGACCATAGATTGGATCTCCTCTCCTACAATATGCCAATACTTCTGGTAAAACAGTGCAGGAATTCCATCCGGGCCAGGAGCCTTCAGGGGGTGCATCTGGTTTATGGCTTCTTTGATCTCCCCAACTGAGAAGGTTTGGTCACACCATCTTCTATGTTCCTCACTTAGTCTTTTTTGGATTGCCATACAAGCTTGATCAATGCCAATCGGGTTTGAGGTCGAGAAGAGTTCTGTAAAGGAGTTTAGAAGAACCCTTTCAACATTCTCCTCTCCATGCCACCAGACCCCATCCTCATCTTTGAGCTTTTTAACTTCATTAACCTTCCTCCGCTGATTAGCTTTGCCATGGAAGAATTTTGTGTTCTTATCACCATCTTTTAGCCATATGGCCCTGCTTCTTTGGCGCCACAACAGCTCCTCAATTTTAAGGAGCTCCGCATGCTTCTTCTCCAGCTCTTTATACTCCTTTATGCTTTCAGGCGTTTCTGACCACATATAGCTTTCCTTAAGTTTTGATTCAGTTTTGGCAATTTCCTTCCTAATCTCCTTTGTTCTGTGCTCTTTGAATTCAGCATCCAGGGCTTGGAGACTTGCTATTTTCCTTTCACAGGGGATGGTATTGTTAGACCAGATCCTTCTCACCAAGTCTTCACACTTGCTTTCTTTTGCCCAAGACTCCTCAAATCTAAAGAGATGAGTTCGTTTCTTCAGGGGGCTGTGCAGAGATGCCTCCAGACAAATCAGTATTGGAGTATGATCTGATCCAAATCGAGGTAAGTGAGTTACCTGAATAGGGCTGAATCTGCTTATGAAGAGATCCGTGGCCATGGCTCTGTCGAGTCTACATTGAATCTGCTCTTCACCTTGTCTCCCATTGCTCCAAGTGAATGGATAACCATTAAATCCCAAATCCTGAAGACCGCACTCAGCCATTGTATTTCTTCCCACATTCAGCTGATCAAAACTTCGAGAGTTTCCACCCTTCTTTTCTTCTCCTGATATGATGTCATTAATGTCCCCAAAACACAACCACTTGTTAGAGGTCTGCCCTGCCATCATCTTGATCAGCTCCCAAGTCCTCTTCCTCATCGATTCCTCCGGGAAACCATAGATACCAGAGCAATACCACGGCTCCCCACTTTCTGCATCTTCCACTTCTGCAAGAACATGATTAAGGGAGTAGGAAATAATAGTGATATCCACTTGATCATTCCACAGAAGGGCCAAACCACCAGACCTTTCCTTACCTTGGCCATGACACTCCACAATCAGGCCGGAGTTGAAGCCACACCGGGTTTTAATTCTAGACATCTCATTTTCCTTTAACCTAGTCTCCATTAGGAAGACTATTTGAGGATTTTCCAAACGAATGAGCCTTTGCAAGGCTCGAACTGCCCGAGGACTCCCCAAACCTCGGCAGTTCCAGCTTATGGTTTTCATTGGCTTAGGCGGTGTTGGTCTTCCAACACCACCTTTGTATCGGGTTTTTCAGTATCCATTGCCATATACTGTCTCTTCTTCCCTTTAAGGTTCAATTCTTCCAGGTTTCCTTCTGAAATCAGCACCTCCACGAGTTGTCTCTTACCTAGGCCTTTTGAGGTTTTCCCCTGCCTAATATCACCTTTCAATTTGTTGCCCTTGTGTCTGCTCCATTTCCTCTGCTTGCCACAGTTGGACGTTCCTCCATTTTCAGCGCTGCAAGCTTTTGGGGTTAGATCAAAGGAACCCAAGGTCTCAGCCACTTTTTCAATCTCTTTGGTCATTACCCCAGTAATCTGTTTCTCTGTACTCAGGGGAGTCCTCTCCTTCTCTTTTGGATCAAGGGCTTGTTCTACCTCCGTCTCCGCATTTTTGTATTCTGAGGAGGCCGTTTTACTGTTGCTTGTACCAGCAAATAGGCTTTTGCTACAAGCACTTGAGCTGCTGTCTCTTCTCTTCTCAGGAGCAAACTTAGGTAGGGGTGATGCTCGAAGCCATGGACCAAAAGGTAGGTCTTTCTCCTCAACTTCTTCGTAGCCCTCATCTTCTTGGTCATCTGCCTCGTCACAGTCTTTCAGCTGATGACCCATTCTCCCACAGGCAAAACAAAAATTTGGGAGTCTCTCATATTTGAAGAAAACTCGTAAATCTTTACCTTGGTAGCGAATCACGGTTCCTCTTTTTAGGGGTTTCTTGAGGTCAATCTCCACTTTGATTCTGAGGAATTTCCCCAATCTGTTTGAGTCCTTGTTGTCCGCCTCCTCAAAGACTCCTATTATCTCCCCCAGTCTTCGCGCCATTGTCTCTGACCTGAGTTTCAGGGGTAGGTCATAAATCCTTGCCCAAAACGAGGAGGTGTGCAGATCCATCTCAGATGGTTGTTCAGTTCCAGAGATCCTTTTCAGTATCAAGAGGTGCCTATCGAAGCTCCAGGGCCCTCCCTTGAGGACATTCTCCAAGTCTCTTTTGTTGGAAAAACGAAAGAGGTAGAGATTTTTCCCCAAATCCTGAATTTCTACTGGATTTTTCAGTCTCCATGAGTCAATGATGACTTGCTTGAAAGCCTTGACATTATAAGGGTTTGCAGACCATAATGTACCTGCCAGAGATCTGCCAAATTCGCCCTCTTCGAGCGTTTCTTCTTCTTCGACATCAATCCCCACTCCTTCCTCCTCCGAAAGGGGTAGGTTCTTCCATGCGTCCATTTGAGCTAAGTATCGAGGAAAAACACCAACTAAGGGAAAGCGTAACTAACCCGGACGAACCCGGGGAAACGATCCAAAGGATGGATGAGCAAGAACCAGGATGCCCTGGGAGTAGCCGCCACTTAGTTCCTAGGGAACCCTAGGAGAGCGGAGAGGAGTTCCATGTAAAGGCTCCTATCCTCACGTCTTTTTTGGGTCTTCACATCTCCTAATTTGTGTTATTGTGCTAGAAAAACGTTACATACAGGCAATTTGACGTGCATAGTAGGCCAGAGGATTTTTGTGCAGAAGAAAAATTGAATAAAGGCTATATTCGTCAATTCAACAGTCAAATTGTGAAATGAAAGCATGTCTTTTACGTTTCAGTTCCAGTACAAGTCTTAGACGCCACAGAATTGACAGCACAAGTGTATGAATGAGAAGAAGCTTCTCTGAACATACAATCCCTCAATTTGCTACTTATGCTTATATTAAGATGCTTTTTAATTCTATTGTTTTCTGATGGACAACAACGTTAACTAAACAACTCTCTCTCCTTTCTTACATGAAAAATTCATTAATCCTTTAGTCTTATATTCAAATTCAAGCTGGATCTAATTCCAAGTTGTCAATTTCTCCTTCCACGGCCACAACCATTAATTTTCAACCATGCAGAGCCTTGAAGGTATGCAAATTTTCATTTTCTTTTTTCATTTTAACAAAATTAAAACTTTGAGAGGCATTTATTGAGATAGATGGCTCCCCAACGGTAACAAACACAAGCTTTAATTTCTCATCTAATCCATCCCTTTATGCTCAACAAGATATTTATATTTTTTTTTTTTATGAATCAACAAGATATTTATATGCTTTTCCAATTTCTATAGAAGAAAATATCACAACTTTGGTAAAAAATAAAGTTGAATCTCAACAACTTTTTTTTTTGGTTTGTAGAAGGGTGATGATAAGTAGAACACTTTCCCCTCAAACCCCAGTCCCAATTTGCATCCAGAAATGTTTCATAACAAGACAAAGTTTGTTATTGTTCTCACAATCTTCATGTTCTACACAACAAAAGCCAAAAACAACTGCCAGAGAAGTTGTGGAGGACATTCCCTGAAATACCCTTTTGGTTTCTCTTCTGGCTGTGAAATCCAACTAAACTGTAAAGAAAGCAAACAAGTCCAAATTGGAGAGTTGCAAGTCCAAAACGTAACTTCTGACAGCATATTCATCAATCTTCCTGCAAAATGCAACCGTAGCACTAGTTTCATAGACCCCCTTTTCGGTAAACACTTTGCTCCAACATGGAACAACAGCTTCCTGGTACAACGTTGTTCTTCTACGCTTGGTGGTTGTGTTATTCCCACATCAAGTTTCATTGGTAGCATGGCGGTGGAAGGATGTGATAATAGAAGAAGAAGTGGTGATGATATCAATTGCCTCACGCGGTTGGAGGATAATAAAGATGATGTGATGACACATGATGATTGGAACAAAACTGGGTGCAAGTTTTTATTCTCAGCTATTGCTTTTGATAAGAGCAAAGAGCTTAGGTTGCAGTTTCAGGTTGTTGAGTTGGGGTGGTGGCTTGAAGGACAGTGTCATTGTTCTGACAATGCAACATGTACAAAGCTCCATCTTGCAGGAGAGAAACAAGGGTTCCGGTGTCAGTGCCGTGAAGGTTTCACCGGAGATGGATTCGTGAACGGCACCGGTTGCCGGAGAGGTTAGTCCACTATGTTGATTATTTGATTATATTTTTCTTGTCATTGATTTGAATTCAAACTTGTTTGCTGTCTCTGGATTATTAAGTATTTTTGTAAGTATTCCTTGACCCTGAGGTTGTCCTAAACCTGGTATGGTATAGGGCAGTTACTTGATCAATCATTAAAAAAATGTGATTATACTGTAAATTTAATCTTAGTTTAATATTAATAATCATAAGAATAACAAAGTTATGGTATTTATATGGTTGTTTAACCATGTTGTGCTAAAAATATTTTTCTTTTTTTAGTGTTGGAATAAAGATCAGTGTGTACTTTATCAAGATCCATAATGGGGAGCATTGATTTGTGGGGGGACATGTGTGGTATATCAACTTAAGAATAAGGTTCATTATTTTGATTCTTGTGGAGCAACACATCATGATGGCCTTTATCCCCTTTCCTCTCTCTGTGATTATTGGTTATTGAGAAATCATTGAAGTTAAGATAAATTTATTTATTTATTTATTGTTGGGGAGGGGGGATTTGTGACCCTTAATTTTGCAGAGAATATGGAAGCAAATCAACTGTTCATTGGATGGTATGTTCTTGTTTTTAAATTGTAACTTGCCAAAGAAATAAGGAAAATGTTAACGAGTGCCTTAAAACATTGGTTAAGGAATCAAAAGAAGAAATTTATCATTGAAAAATATGACATTCAATATTTGAAGGTGTGTTCTATTTAGTTTTTCAAGAAACACTTGCTTTTATTGGAATGGAGCAACACATCATGATGACCTTTATCCCCTTTCCTCTCTCTGTGATTATTGGTTATTGAGAAATCATTGAAGTTAAGATAAATTTATTTATTTATTTATTGTTGGGGAGGGGGGATTTGTGACCCTTAATTTTGCAGAGAATATGGAAGCAAATCAACTGTTCATTGGATGGTATGTTCTTGTTTTTAAATTGTAACTTGCCAAAGAAATAAGGAAAATGCTAACCGGTGCCTTAAGGACATTGGTTAAGGAATCAAAAGAAGAAATTTATCATTGAAAAATGTGGCATTCAACATTTGAAGGTGTGTGCTATTTAGTTTTCCAAGAAACACTTACTTTTATTGGAATCCTTAACCAATGCTCTTAGGGGCGCAAGATCCAAGAAATAATCCTTCAAAAGTCAACTACTTGTTGTTCTTTTGATTATTTATATCAATATTAGGTAAAGCACATGGTCTGGTCGGATGGATTTGAATTTTTTGGTCAAAGGGGAGAGATTACTCACAAATGCATTCACCATGTTAGGAATTAGGTGATGAATATGAACCTCATTTTATCAGTAACTTCAAAGTTCAGGACATCACCGACATATGTTGCTTATCATTGTATGTTTTGTTGACAATAGAAATTGAGTGAGATACGAGTTCTTGAAAAAGTAATACAATTAAGTAAATATCTGCTTTGACACAATCAACATGGAGCATTGAAGATACTGCAGATCCAGTTGCAAATTAGTTTAGGGGACATGAGTTTGCTAGACTTTGGTGTTTTGATACAAATAATCTAATTGCGGTTAATATATTTTTAGTTCCTTGAATAAAAGTATATCAGGTGTAAAAAAAAAATCAGCTGCAACATGTAGTAATTGCAGTACTAACTATTTGATTTACTTTGAGAAGTAAGCTTTTAAGTTCTAAATATTGTCACTTTTCTAATCCCTTTTTCTGTTGTTTCCTTCTTATCAGTTTCTCATTGCAATGCATCAATACTGAAGTCTGGCGGATGTGGGAAAGCAAAAAAGATTGGTGTCCTTGTTGGAGGTAGAATGTTACTAACTTGTGCCAAAATATGATCCTATATATAGTAGAGTAACTAGAGTTCATAGAATTTCTTTTCAATTATTACCTGATAAACTAGTGGGTTTCATACGAAAATCATCGCCCAATGAGAGAGTTTCTTGTTAACTAGTACTAGTATTGAATGCATGCCTTTATTGAGCTTCTAATGTCGGATTTAGAATTTACCATCACTATAAAAATACAATTGGAGAAAACTGAATAAAAAGTAAACCACTAATTTCAAATTATAGAACAATAAGACTAACTTGTTTTGTTATTCTATATTCCACTCCACTATATCCCTATACTCCTATAGTAAATTGCATTGAGCTTATACTCTTTTCTCTTATCCCATTTTCCTGACACTTGATTCTGTTATACTCTTTTTCACAGTGATCATAGCCGGAGCTTCCCTGGTGGCTGCTCTGTCTCTACTATGTTACTTTGCCAGGCGTCATTCTACACGGTTGAGAAAACAAGTGACAGTAAAGCGCCTATTACAAGAAGCAGCAGGAAACTCAAGTGTTCCTTTCTATCCCTACAAAGAAATAGAAAAGGCCACAAATTTTTTCTCTGAGAAACACAGGCTGGGAACTGGTGCTTTTGGCACAGTTTATGCTGGAAACCTTCACAATGATGAGTGTGTTGCTATAAAAAAGATTAAGTATAGGGACACCAACAGTGTTGACCAAGTCATGAATGAGATCAAGCTCCTTTCTTCAGTGAGTCACCCAAATTTAGTGCGCCTCCTAGGTTGCTGCATAGAGCAAGGAGAGCAGATACTTGTTTATGAGTATATGCCAAATGGAACCCTATCTCAACATTTGCAAAGAGAGAGGGGTGGAGTACTACTATGGACAATAAGACTTACCATTGCTACCGAAACTGCTAATGCTATAGCATATCTCCATTCTGCAATTGATCCTCCAATTTATCACAGAGATGTAAAATCTAGTAATATACTCTTGGACTATAGCTTTAAATCAAAAGTAGCAGATTTTGGACTTTCTAGGCTTGGCATGACAGAAACATCGCATATCTCGACCGCGCCACAAGGGACTCCTGGCTATGTTGACCCCCAATATCACCAGAACTTCCATCTTTCTGATAAAAGTGATGTCTACAGTTTTGGAGTGGTTTTATTAGAGATAATAACAGCCATGAAAGTGGTTGATTTTGCTAGACCTCAAAGTGAGATCAATTTGGCTGCACTTGCTCTTGATAGGATTAAGATGGGTTGTGTAGATGAGATCATAGATCCTTTCCTTGAACCACACAGAGATGCTTGGACACTCTATTCTGTTCACAAGGTGGCTGAGCTTGCATTTAGATGCCTTGCTTTTCATAGTGACGCGAGGCCTACTATGATGGAAGTGGCTGAAGAGCTAGAACACATCAGAAGAAGTGGATGGGCAACTATGGAGGAAACAATATGCATGGCTTCGTCGGTTGGGTCGGCGTGTTCATCACCTCGTTGTGGAAGTGAAAGGTCACTGAATGGTATTCATTTTGAGAGAGCAGGAGAAGGAAGTGAGACATTGTTTGTCCCACAGAAGACAGGTAATTTTTTGCATTCAATGGAGAAGGTGAAGGACTGCTCCCCTGTATCTGTGCATGATATTTGCTTAAGTGGACCCAGCACACCTTCAACAAATAGCTTGTTAGGAAATGTAGTCAAGTGATATATAGAGTTATTTCGGGTGGAAACTGGAAAGCCTCCTTCAAGGTGAATGATAAAGGCATTTAACAAGTTATATGTTCTTAAATCTATTGGAAACCGCTTAGAAGGAAGCCACGCCTCTCTGTTTATACATTGCTAATAAAGAAAACGCAGTAATAGAGTGCACCTGAATTGGATTTAGAAGTCGCTAATCGCTATAATCAAGAAATTATTCGAAATCTCTTAGTTAGCATTGAGCAAAATATAATTCATGAACGAAAATACTTGCGTATGTGTTTTCATAGAAGGCATGACGACGTGGAAGCTCATAAATAATGATTGTTTTTGTGACAAATATGCAGTATATCCATTAGTGCAATATATAATACTACAAGCGACCTACAGATTTGAGTATGCTCATAAATCAATTCACGTGTACGGTGGTCATACAAATATAAAAAGACGTGCAACAATATTTCCAACTGTTATTGTTTTGTAATAATACTATCAAAATGCATGATTGAATTCTTGACTTCCAACTTCTGTCCCTTTTCCCTTTCCCTTCAATGATAGAGCCAGAGCAATGAGGTCCATTACAATGTTTTCTAATGTTCAATCAGGTGGATCGATGAAACTAACTAGGTGTTTGGTTACAAGTCCAATCCCCTCAAACATGCACTTGTCGTGGTCAAATTCGGATTTGACCAGCTATGAAGATGTTTGGGTTCAGATGTATAGGTGATTTTCCTTTCCTTCCTTAATCGCTTCTAACATGAAGCAATTCAGAACGTGTTTGGATAAACATTTAATAGAATCACAAGTGATTCTGATTGAATTGATTTTGATTAAAAATGAAATAATTTATATTTAGATGCATCAATAGAAAGAGTGATTTTTATTAATCCATGTTGTTTTGATATTGTTTGGATAATTTGGATTAAAATTGTTTTTAGACGTATAATTAACAAAATGGGTACCAACTAAAAACTTTGTCAAGCAAGAGGACCATCACATACTGCCCAAAAGCAATATTCACGCTGTCGGTATTTGTACATATTTTCCAGTAAAAAACAGAACATTTTTTCGAGTAAATAAAGTTTGATCAAAATCGGTGATATGTGCTTGCCACTCACTGAGGCTTTGGCCTATTGATATCAAATCAAAGTCTTCATGAAAGGTTTGGCGGTTCCATTACCATTCCATTTCCCATACCCCAGGGTTCAATTTTCTTTTTCCTATATATAGCTTCCAGAGTTTCACGCAAACACGGAATCAGCTTTAAAATCCGAAGCTTCTTCAAACCAATTACAAAGGATTCGGTTAAGTTGCGTTACCCAAAATTTATACTATTCATTATATCACTTATCTGGTAAATTATGGAGCAATCAAATTTGGATCAAATTTTTAAATCTTCATCGTATATTAAAGTTAAATGTTTAGAGGTCAAAAAGAATGATTCAACACTTGTGACGTGAGTGGTGTGTAATGGATGGTGTAAATTTTGGATATTGCACACCAGAATGAACCAATTATAAATGGTGCGAAACTTCTTCGATTAACAAGTTCCTTGAGGCAAATGGATTTCAACAAATAAGAAACAAACCGTTACCAATAATAAACTCAGTATTTTCATCATCAATACCTCTAAGCCTCTTCTTCACCGAAAGTTCTTCGCGGAGGTTGCAGTGTTGGATTATAGCGTAAACACCTTTTGCATCGAACATGAACGAAACACACAAAAGGGAGGGAGCGAGTTGAGCAATTTCGCCTTTGTGTCGAGTGAAAGGTGGTAGCGGCTCTCGCCGTCAACGCGAAACCACGCCGGCATACGGCTAAGCGACGTTTCCCGTTGGCGGAGCGACGGAACAGAAAAATCCCGACCAAGCATTCGTCATGGATGTTGGGGGTGAAATCACGGATGGAAGCGTTGGTGATGTTGTCAAAGTTGTCTTCAACGCACATGAACAAAACAACTAGTCACGAACACGAACAAATCTGGAACTCACGAACAAATTATAATAGCCTGAGGCGTGTGGAATCACACTGCCCTCAAGGGTTTATGCGTGTGGTGCGCAAACCCCCCAGGATACAACATGCCCCTCCCGACAAATGAGCCGAGGTAACAGAACAACAAGAGCACAATATAGATGAAGCATGCAATGTGAAATCCAGGAACTTTAAGTGTCAGAAGATTTGAGAGAGATACAAATTTTTCCCTTTCAAAGTGCTGAACTTGAAACCAAAATCAAGAAGGGTTTGTTGCTTTACTGTGTGTATGAGTAAAGAGAAAGAAACAACACAGAAGAAAAGGAGCTGCTACGCCGTATCAGCAACCACGACGTCCACTCCAACACCCAACAGTAAACACTGATGGTCTTTCTATAAAGCTTTAAGTGTCAAAGGATCCAAAAAATTTGGATCAGCATCCAACAAACCCAACGTGCAGTTTTGAAAGTGGTCAAATACCTTTTTTGTAGGATCACATCAAAACAAAACAAAATATGTATGACCAAATAAAATATAAAATTATTTTCACAAAAATTAATTTGACTAAATAATAAAAACTAATCAGATTCATTTTACACTTGTTGTGTGATAATTACACAACCAAAATAAAACAGTAAACTTTTGAAATATCTCTAATTATCCAACAATCCCCCACATATTTCAAAAGTTAAAGAAAAAACATTTAAGAGAAAAAAAATGTCCTGGGTTGACATCTTGGATGTAACACATCGGATCTGTATAGCAAGCTATGGAACCAGACCTAGATTGATAAAACTTAACACACAGTGAATTGGTGTAGCAAGCTATGGAACCCAAGACACTTAATATGTGTTAGAGGTCTATCAATCACACTACACCCCCACAATTCTTGCTGTTACACCGTTTTGCGCTAATAGGCCATGCACGCGCCCGATATTCATGAGTGCTCTAGAGATTTCGTCATGATCTCATGCAAGCGGCCCCACTTGACACTCATATAGGTGATTTCATCAAGTGCATGCTGCAAATCATACACCACCCATAAGGGATATGAAAATCATTAAAGCTTTACAAGCTTATCCTCTCAACAATGCAGTGTCTAGCACTTTCTCAATTACACCACAGGAAATGGACACAAAACAAAACAAAATTAGTTTTGTGTGCTAGCAGAACTAATAAGTGACATGTTCTTACCCATTGAACCTTCTTCATGGGGTCTCCAATCACAAAGGTTGGGTTCCCATCACTCATTAATTTCAATTGGCTTAAGTCTCATTCCCTTCGATGTTTCATTCACAAAGTTTTGCTTTTTGTGAGAAAATCGGTCAAATTAATTTTTGACCTCCCAATAATTAGGCCTCATCATTCAGTAGCTACTTTCAGGATTGTAACACATACGTATGTCTACATAATATATTCATTTTGCCACTTGACAATCACAATATATAAACACATAAGGAGTTAATTTAACTCACATAAATATTTGCTAAAAGGTTTTCCAACCACTCAAACTCATTATCAGCCATTTTCAGAGTAATAACTCTAACCACATTGTATATTTAATAATAAATTTCATTTGGCTGATCTCCAAGTAATTAAATCACCACAAAGAGTGAACACATAACTATGAGTAGATTTAATCTCATCGGAATATGAAACTCGGTTAACATAGATCATCTCCTACAAAAATTGTAGAAGGTAAAAACAATTTTGTATGCACAAAATTATATGGTAGCCCCAAAGTCTACCATACATTATTTCACGTTTACCACATGACAAGCCCGATAAAAGACCGTGTCATTATAACATCTCCTTAGACCAATTTTGCCTTCGGCCTAGGAGAATTGTCATTCCTCTTTACACATATGCATTAAAATGCATAATCACATGAATTTATACATACAAATTAAACCCCCACAGATCAAAAATATTGTACCACTGTAAATAATTGAACCATAGTGTATTTACATATGGATAATCATCCATACCACTTAGATAATACAGTCTCTGATATTTTACTAAATATATATTTAAACAAACACTCAATTTAGTACAACAACATCAAACATCATTTTATCATACTTACATGATCATAATCACATTACAAATTTCATATTCAAATTCATGTTCAACTACCAAACACAGCAAGTCACGCGATGGAATGATACATTCCTAATAATCATCCGAACCAATACTTCGAAATCAATTAGACTAAAATCACTATAAACTATTAATTAGGAAACCAGCCACTACAGTTTCAAAACACATATATTCATGTGTTTTTTTTTCAAATTATTTACTGTTTATAAAAGAAATTATAGCTACACATGCACTTGGATAATTTGACTTATATCAAATAAAAAAAAAGGAGCATGCACTTTTGAATCAAAACAACATAATCTGTATTTAGTCAAAAATAATAAAATAAAAATCAACCAACTTTATTCATTCAAATCATAACAATTAATTAAATCAAGGTTCCAAAGTTTAGCATGTCATTCACCACAAAAAAAAAAAAAACAATGGCTAAACATTCTGGAGATTTTAATCCCCTAGTCCAAACCCAGTTTTTTCACCACATAAATAAACACCACATATTAATATCACGCATACAACACTACAAATAGACTAACAAGTTCTTCAAAACAGAGAGATGCAACATAATTTTAAAATAGTTTGATTTAGACATTTTAACAAACAACTTATACACATCCATACAACTTATACACATCCATCCATCATATAAAAGGTCAGAAGATAACATCTCACACTTTATGTAGTTCAGGACTAGTATCAAATAGAGTGAATGGGTAGGTCCACTTACCTTCAACCTTGGCATGGTATTAAAAAAGTTATGAATATGACGAAATGGGGCTAGTTACTAAAAGATGATTGATCCCAATAGTCACCTTTGGTAGGCCTCCACCACTTGGGTCACGTGTTGGTGTTACCCAATCCAGCACTTCATAAAACTCTTATGAAACGGTAGAACACACCGCTGCAGGAAGTTATCTTCCTTCATTAAAAGGTCTAGTACTGTTGAAGGCCACGCCTTTGAAGTGAGCATTTGTGTCAGTCATCCAGTATTTGTGTCTTCTAATTCAGAACTAAACCCTTGAGATTGTTGTCAAAGTTGTCTTCAACGCACATGAACAAAACAACAAGTCACAAACACAAACAAATCTGGAACTCACGAACAAATTATAATAGCCTGAGGCGTGTGGAATCACACTGCCCTCAAGGGTTTATCCGCGTGGTGCGCAAACCCCCCAGGATACAACAGGCCCCTCCAGGCAAATGAGCCGAGGTAACAGAACAACAAGAACACAATATAGATGAAGCATGCAATGTGAAACCCAGGAACTTTAAGTGTTAGAAGATTTGAGAGAGATACAAATTTTTCGCTTTCAAAGTGCTGAACTTGAAACCAAAATCAAGAAGGGTTTGTTGCTTTACTGTGTGTATGAGCAAAGAGAAAGAAACAACACAGAAGAAAAGGAGCTGCTACACCGTATCAGCAACCACGACGTCCACTCCAACACCCAACAGTAAACACTGATGGTATTTCTATAAAGCTTTAAGTGTCAAAGGATCCAAAAAATTTGGATCAGCATCCAACAAACCCAACGTGCAGTTTTGAAAGTGGTCAAATACCTTTTTTGTAGGATCACATCAAAACAAAACAAAATATGTATGACCAAATAAAATATAAAATTATTTTCACAAAAATTAATTTGACTAAATAATAAAAACTAATCAGATTCATTTTACTCTTGTTGTGTGATAATTACACAACCAAAATAAAACATTAAACTTTTGAAATATCTCTAATTATCCAACAGGTGACACAGCCCACAGGTACAACTTGTGAGTGGCTAATGGGCTGCAAGGAAGGGTATATAGGATAACTGCACTCTATTCATATGCAAAATCGATTTTGATGTTAAGCAGAAGGTAGTCATGGCAGCTTCAATGAAGACGTGATTATGATGCCCAGAAATCACTTTTCCATATTTTGCCAAACAACTTGGTTTAATACTCATACCACGTTTTTTTTGTTAGATGCACATTTGATAGGAAAAATAAGTGGTTCCAAACTCCCTGCTCTACCCTTCAATGACTCACTTCATTTGTTGCTCATTTCCTGTAATGAATGGAATATTTGCCCTCACCTGTCGCTGCCCATGAAGCTGCTAGCTACTAGTGTCATTTGCTATGGTTGATGGAATTAATTTGCCTTCATTTACTGTGCACTCTTTTCTTATCTGTTGTGGTTATTGTTTGCCCATTCTCACACCCTTCATTCTTCCCAACTTGTCTGAAATGGTAGCTCTTCTTTATTTCAGTTGCACGAGTATACAATAGCTTTAAAGAGTGTCTTCAAAGTGTTTGATAAAATGTCTTTAGGAGTAAAGCCATTTTCTATACTATGCCATGCTAGCTAGCTAGTGATATTATTCTGATATTTTTTTGTACAAGCGAATGCCATCAAAATCATGATATTGAGTTATTGAAGATTATTTAATCTTTCTGTACTGGCCGAATATATAAGGCTGAGGATTGTCAATACGACCGAGCTCATTCTTGTAAGTGGGTCGTGACCTGAACCCCACAAAGCCGAAGACCTATTAATGCACTTGACACCTGAGGATAATTACTCGGGCCTACTCCACAACAGGACGCGAATGAAGATATCTCGGTCCCGAGCAATCCAGTCACAACTGACTGGGCCGAATATCTCGCTGGTCCAAATATCCCTCTGTATAACTGGGAGCCTTATCCTTATCTTTATCTAGTTAAGATAACAACCTGATCCTAACAAATAGGATCTCAATAACAGTCCAACTCAAACTGTTACACCAAAACATCTCTATAAATAGGGGACCAACCCCCTCACTTAGAACTACGTTTGCTTTGATTCCCATTTGGATACGTAGGAGCAGAATTCCGATTCTGTCAAGCTATTCCAAAACACTCCCACAAGAGCTTCTCCGGACGAGTATCTCTCACTTGAGATATTTGGACGGAACATTTGGCGCCGTCTGTGGGAATCGAAGCAAAATTATCCCATACCACAAACTATGGTGAGGACCAGGAGCGGAAACTGCAGGAGAGAGGAGCCAGAGAATGCCAACAATGGGGATAATGGAAAACGATCCATAAACCCAGCAATGGCGACCGACAATCCCATTATTCAAGAACTCCTCGTACAAGTGGCAATGTTGAGAAGGGAGAATGAGGAGATTCGTCGGCAGAACAGTCATCGTGAACGAGAACAAAACAGAGAAAGGTCTGCCTCTTCTCCTCATGAGAGGAAGCGCCGGACAATTAGAAAATGAAGGATCCAGAAACACGCGCAGAGAAGAAGGAATCCCACAACCCCGTGTTTCTCACCATGTTGACCGAGGAGGCGAGGAGGAATTTCCTAGGCAGGCCCCTGAACTTTCACTTCAGGCAAATAGGTCTAATGAAAGGGCCGGCACGCGGAGGCCAAGACATCCCTTCACCGACGCCATCATTGAGGTTCCTCTACCAGCCAACTACAAACCAATAAATATTGACAGGTATGATGGCACATCAGATCCGGAACGTCATTTAGATGCTTTCACTACTCAAATGTACCTCTTTACCGACGATGATGCTGTCATGTGTAAAGTCTTCCCTACCACTCGGAAAGATGCTGCATTAAGCTGGTATACCCAGTTACCGCCAGCATCAGTTGACTCTTTTGACACGTTTATGACTAAATTCAATGCTCAGTTTGCCACGAGCCGAGCTCATAAAAAAACCTCGGCCTCGTTGGTAAATTTTAAGCAAGAAAAAAAACGAGTCTCTGCGTGATTTTATGGCCAGGTTCAGCAAAGAGACTGTCCTCATCCGGAACCTCAGTGCCAATGTCGCACTACATACTACCTTGACCGGATTACGGCCTGGCCCTTTCGCCAGACACCTAGCTCGGAAGCCTCCAACCAGTATGGACGAGTTGAGGAGGAAAGCTGCCGGATTCATTAATATGGAGGAAATCGAAGAGTCTAAGAAAAGAGAAAGAACCGATGATTCTGACAGACGAGAAGGGAGAGAGAAGAGGAGGGCTGGAGGTGACAAGAAGAAATACAAAAACACATCTGAGCATTTACATAGGGGGCCGAAGTATGAGCATTATATCCCCCTCAACACCAATCGAGCTCGGGTATTTGAGGAAGCTTACAACGCAGAACTTTTGCAGCTCCCCAACCGTGGCCACACGCCCCAGAATGCTGATAGACAGAAGCATTGTCGGTATCATCGTAACTATGGGCACACCACCGAGGAGTGTTGGGTCCTGCATGACAAGATTGAAGAGTTAGTGCAGGCTGGTCATCTGAATTATTTCGTTCGGAGAAATCACAACAGTGGTGAAGGGCGTGGCAGAGGTAGAAGAAGAGGAGGTGGCCAAAGCCCGGGAAGGGGCGGCGGTCGGCAAAATAATGAAAGAGCAGAAAATAGGGAAGATCGGAATGAAAGGCGGGAGGAGGATAACACTGTCCGAGGTATAATAAACACTATTTCAGGTGGATTTGCGGGAGGAGGAACGACGAGTTCAGCTCGGAGAAAACACCTGCGGGCTATTCGGGCTGTAAACTCGGTAGCTGGTAAACCTCCGAGGATTTCCCCACCGATTATTTTCTCCGATGAAGACTTCTTGGGTGTGGATCCTAATCAGGACGACCCAATGGTAATCACAGTGCAATTGGCCAACTTCTCGATCAAAAGAACTCTCGTCGACCAGGGGAGCTCGACTGATATCCTATATTATTCAACATTTCAGAAGCTCGGGATCCCAGAAAAATCTATTCAGCCATACGATAGTAAACTCGTCGGCTTTGCTGGGGAACAGGTGGATACCCGAGGATACATAGACCTCCTAACTACTTTTGGAGATGGCAAAACGTCCAAAACTATCTTGGTCAGGTACGTGTTGGTTAATGCAGTAACATCGTACAATATCTTGATCGGAAGACCATCTTTGAACGAGTTGGGAGCTGTGGTCTCTACTCCCCACCTCACAATGAAGTTCCCTTCCAACTCGGGAGACATAGTTGCTATCCGGGCTGATCAGAAAATGGCCAGACAGTGCTATGCCGATAGTTTGCGTGTGAGCAAACTTAAACCTGCACCTGCAGAAGCACTAGACAGAGGAAAAGACAAGTCAGTAAATTCAGTTAGTACTGTCGAACTAGACCCGAGGACTGACATGCAAGAACAACGACCACAACCCATTGAGGAGTTGGAGAAATTCCAGCTGGGATCACAGCCTGATCAGTGCACCAAGCTAGCCGGTCAACTTGAACCGACTTTAAAAGAGAAAATAAAGGGAGTACTTCGCAGCAATGCCGATTTGTTCGCCTGGACAACGTCAGACATGCCGGGGATTGACCCCCGATTTCTTATGCCACAAGCTGGCAATCTGTCCTGAGGCAAAACCGGTAGCTCAAAGGAAAAGGAGACTTGGTGAGGAAAGGAGAAAAGTGGTGGAAGAAGAAACAGCGAAGTTGGTTAAAGCCAACTTTATTCGAGAAGTGGAATACACTACTTGTCTGGCCAACGTGGTTCTAGTCAAAAAAGCAAACGGCAAGTGGTGCATGTGCACTGATTACACAGACTTAAATAAAGCTTGTCCAAAGGATTCTTATCCTTTACCGAGTATTGATAGGTTGGTGGATGGTGCTTCCGGGTACAGAATTTTGAGCTTCTTGGATGCATACTCGGGGTACAATCAGATCCGAATGTATCCCCCAGACGAGGAGAAAACGGCTTTCATAACTGAAGGCTCGAACTATTGTTACCGGGTAATGCCATTCGGATTGAAAAATGCTGGAGCCACCTACCAAAGGCTCATGGACAGGGTGTTTGAAAAACAGATCGGAAGGACTTTGGAGGTTTATGTGGATGATATGGTCGTAAAATCCGATGACCACAACAACCACCCGAGGGATTTGGAGGAAATTTTTCGACAGTTGAGAAAGTACAATATGAGACTGAATCCGGAAAAGTGTGTTTTTGGTGTCCAGGGTGGAAAATTCCTCGGCTTTATGTTGACACACCGGGGAATCGAGGCCAATCCTGATAAATGCCGAGCTGTGATTGAGATGCGAAGCCCACAAAATATTAAAGAAGTGCAGCGACTTGCAGGGCGGCTGGCATCATTATCTCGATTCCTCCCCAGATCTGCAGAGAAAGCTCGGCCTTTCTTTAGATTGTTGAAGAGGCCTCAAACCTTCGCGTGGACCGAGGAATGCGAGAAGGCCTTTGTCGACTTCAAGGCCTTTTTATCCTCACCGCCAATATTAACTCGACCTATCCCAGGGAAAGAGTTGTATTTATACCTGTCAGCCACCGAGTACGCCATCAGTGCGGTCATTGTGCAAGAAGTAGAGAAAATGCAAATGCCGGTGTATTTCATCAGCAGGGTCCTTCATGACGCCGAAACTCGGTATCAGGTCATAGAAAAGCTGGTTTTGGCTATAGTAACTTCAGCTCGGCGATTGCTTCCGTATTTCCAGAGTCACCAGGTGATTGTCAAAACTGATCACCCGATTAAGCAGATTCTCAAAAAGCCCGAGTTGGCAGGCCGTATGATTGCTTGGTCGGTGGAGTTATCCGAGTTTGGCCTGAAATACGAGTTGAGAGGTCCTCTGAAAGCTCAATGTATCTCCGACTTCGTAGCCGAGCTCAATCTGCTGCCGATAACCGAAGATTTATGGTGGAATTTGTATGTGGATGGATCCTCGAATGTCAAAGGCAGTGGAGCTGGGATAATATTGGAAGGTCCAGGAGAGCTAATCCTAGAGCAGTCATTGAAGTTTGAGTTCAAAACCTCAAACAACCAAGCTGAGTACGAAGCCTTGATAGCAGGGTTAATGCTGGCTAAAGAAATGGGAGCAAAGGCTGTTAGATGCCGAAGTGATTCACAGCTAGTCACAGGACAAATCTATGGAGAATACCAAACAAAAGAGCCTCAACTCACCAGGTATTTATGTAAAGTAAATCAGTTAATTTCCAGCTTTGAGAAATTCGCTATGGAACACATTCCCAGAGAAGAAAATACTCGGGCCGATCTACTGTCGAAATTGGCCAGCACGAAGAGGTCAGGCCAGCATAGAACAGTTATTCAAGAAACTCTCAATGAACCGAGTATCACACTTGGAGAGGTGATGGCCAGCAAGCCGGTTGACCGAGAATGGATGACACCCATATGGGTATATTTATCCTCAGATACTCTGCCCCCAGATCATGCCGAGGCCAGAAAGATCAGGCTCAGAGCAAGTCACTTTGCTATTGTTTCCGGAGAGTTGTATAAACGGGGATTCTCGGTACCGATGTTAAAATGTCTGACCAAAGCTCAATCAAAGTATGTAATGGAAGAAGTTCACAGAGGAATCTGTGGTTTTCACTGCGGGGGCAGATCAATGGCCTCCAAGGTAGTCCGAGCAGGGTACTATTGGCCTACCATCCGAGCAGATTGCATCGAGTGGACAAGACAATGTGATGAATGTCAAAGATTTGCCAATATAAGTCATACCCCGTCCGAAGAACTTCACACATTAAACTCGCCTTGGCCCTTTGCTATGTGGGGGATGGATATACTTGGACCATTCCCCATAGCCAAAGGGCAAGTCAAATTTCTCTTGGTAGCAGTGGACTACTTCACAAAATGGATTGAAGCAGAACCTTTGGCAAAAATTACTACCGAGAAGGTACAAAAGTTTGTGTGGAAAAATCTCATCTGTAGGCACGGAATTCCCTTCGCAATTGTCACTGATAACGGGAGACAGTTTGTAGAAAAGACATTGCGAGAATTCTATGTCAATCTCGGTGTTAAACACCACGTCACATCAGTGGAACATCCCCAAACCAATGGGCAGGCCGAGGCGTCCAACAAAGTCATCCTCGAAGAACTGAAGAAGAGAGTGGGAAAAGTCAAAGGATCTTGGGAAGAGGAATTGCCGAGTATTCTTTGGGCCTACCACTGCACGCCACAATCCACTACTCAAGAAACACCCTTCAGGCTGACATACGGAACAGACGCCATGATCCCAGTTGAGGTTGGCGAGCCGTCTTTTCGGCGTATGCAACATGAGCAGAATGAGAATGAAAACAACTTAAGGGTTGAACTTGACTTGGTGGAGGAGATCAGAGAGGAGGCTAAAATCAGGGAGGAAGCCAGCAAACGAAGAGCTACTCGGAAGGTATAATTCAAAGCTGAAACCGAGGAACTTCGTGCGTGGAGACTTGGTGCTAAGAATGAAAGGAGAAGCAAGAAGAGATCATACGGAGGGCAAGCTAGCAGCAAATTGGGGAGGACCATTCCGAGTGGTAGAAAACTTGGGAAACGGAGCATATAGGTTAGAAGAATTGTCAGAGAAGCCTATCCCGAGAACGTGGAATGCTTCCCATTTGAAATTTTATTACAGTTGATGTATATAGTCAGGTGATGTACTCTTTTTCCTACCTCGGTATTTTATCCCAAAAAAGGGTTTTGACCGAGAAGGTTTTAACGAGGCACACCGCAGACTTTCTTTTCTATCCAATAAAAGAACTTATTATGAACCTTGTTCTATTTTCTTATTTTGCCAATGTATTTATTCCGCGAATATTAAATTGTTAAGGCCGAGTTTGAGCCATTGAAGTCATTAAAGGCCGAGTACGAGCCATTCAAATTATTAAGGCCGAGTTTGAGCCATTCAAATTTTTAAGGCCAAGTTTGATCCTGAAGACCGAGTTCGAGCCATTTAAATTTTTAAGGCCAAGTTTGAGCCTGAAGGCCGAGTTCGAGCCGATTAAATTGCTGAAGGCCGAGTTCGAGCCAATTAAATTGTTGAAGGCCGAGTTCGAGCCATTCAAATTTGTAAGGCCAAGTTTGAGCCTGAAGGCCGAGTTCGAGCCATTTAAATTTTTAAGGCCAAGTTTGAGCCTGAAGGCCGAGTTCGAGCCGATTAAATTGCTGAAGATCGAGTTCGAGCCAATTAAATTGTTGAAGGTCGTGTTCGAGCCATTCAAATTTTTAAGGCCAAGTTTGAGCCTGAAGGCCGAGTTCGAGCCATTCAAATTTTTAAGGCCAAGTTTGAGCCTGAAGGCCGAGTTCGAGCCGATTAAATTGCTGAAGGTCGAGTTCGAGTCAATTAAATTGTCGAAGGCCGAGTTCGAGCCATTCAAATTTTTAAGGCCAAGTTTGAGCCTGAAGGCCGAGTTCGAGCCATTCAAATTTTTAAGGCCAAGTTTGAGCCTGAAGGCCGAGTTCGAGCCAATTAAATTGTTTAAGGCCGAGTTCGAGCCAATTAAATTGTGTAAGGCCGAAATTGCTTAAGCGAAATCAAATACGAGTAATTGAGAAGAACCAAGTTTAAATCTAAAGGCCGAGTTCGAGCCATTAAAATTTTTAAGGAAATCGAGTACAATGCTGAAAATGAAAACAAGGTACGGGTCGAGTATTAGAAAATACTACGACTTAGTTACAGAGCTGAAATTGAAAATAAGGCCCCCCCGATTGGCCAGTAGTCTCCCCAATTAGAACTGGAGCAAGACCGGTTGGCCAGTAGTCCCCCCAATCGGACGCCGCGACTTTCCTTCGAAGGAGGAAGTAATCACTCCCCCCTGAGAAAGCTGGGCGATGAGGTACTCGGCCTGCTTCGGAAGGAGACGCTTACTACCCCTTTCTCCACTCCCGGAAACTGCTATTCTCCCAGCTAACATCCTTTTTTAAAAGGGATTACATTATGAAAGAGATTCTGGATCCCATCTCCCAATTACACCCTTTTTGGCAACTTTAAAGCTCGAAAAAGGATGTTAACTGGGAGAGAGGAACGTAAACCCCTAGCAATATTATCGAACTACTCGGGTCGAAAGAGGACGAATTTTGCTGGTGGAAAAAATGAAGAATGAATAAGTGAAGCGAAGAAACAACCCTATTTATAAGGGGGGGAGGCGTTGGAAAGGAGGAATATGCGCTGGGAAAAGGTTTATTGAAAAAATAAATCTCGAAACTCAGCAAAAAGCAGTAATTGCATGAACCCACTGGGGTTTCCAAGGCACATAACGTGTGACCACATATACAAAACGTGAATCATGAATTTCACATGTGACAACAACTATCCATTTTTGATATGGATGATAAAATATCTCGGCTTTAGTCGATGTCTTGTTTAAACAGCCGAGCACGCAATGCAAACAACGTCGGAGTATAAAAATATTTCGAAGAATATCTCGGCCAAACAAATGCTATAAATGTAAGAGGAAGTCATCAAAATGCAGAAAGAGTTTTTCATTAGATTAACAAGGATTACAAGGGGAAAAACCCATTACAGAGGTACGAAAAATAAAAATACAGTTATTCGTCCCTAGAGCCCTCTTTGGCGTCGATGTGATCCTCGAGAGAATATTCCCCCCGTTCCGCCTCCTCTTCCTCTTCGGGGATAATGGGAACAAGTTCCCCATTCTGCACCTCCTTATGCACATCGGCACCCGAGATGTCAATCCCCGGGGCAAGAACTTGAACTTGAGCGATGACCTTGGCAAAACCTGCCCGATGCTCCTCAAGGATGCAGTTGGTGGCCTCTTTCAAATCCTCCTGAATCTCCAGCTTGGCCTTAGTCTCGGCACTCAAGTCGGCTTTAAGTTGTTCAATTACAACTCGAGCCTCCTTGAGCTCCTCCTCAGCATGAGCTTTCTCCTCCTCAGCTAACTTTGCTTGAGAGTTCAACTCGGAGTTCCTACCCTTAAGCTCGACAATGGTAGTACTCAGGAGATTATTGGCTTTGCCCAGCTCATCACGCTCCGCGGAAATTCGGGCGAAATCTCCCTTCAGCTTCTCAATTGAAGCAAACTCAGCCTCCAAGTGCTGAGACTTTCTCTCAGTCTCTGTCAATTCTCGGTTACAGAAGCGGGCCAGAGCAGCAGCTCGGAGACAGTAGACTGAGAGGACCTCCATGCTAGACCGAGCCCCATACTGCTTAATCATGCGGAGATCGGCGGGCTTCAGGAAATTCGAGTCAAAGGAAGGGAAGGGATTGAAGTCCTCGCCCCAGAGAGACGAGGTTCCTGCTCTCAGAGAAGTGTTATACCACTTCATCTCGGTAGAAGGCGGAAGTTGCTCTCCTCGCCCCGTAGTTCCCGTCTCATGAGTGGCAGGAAGTGGGGTACTCGAGCGAGGAGGGGAAGGATCTTCGGCGTCGACTACTATCTCTACCCTTTTTCTTTTGTGAGGGGCGGAGGATGAAGCCCCCTTGGCGGTGGCCTTAGCAGCGGCTGGAGGAATTCTTTTCTTTTTCTTCTCGGTCGCTGAGGGACCCTGACCCTCTTTCGCTGCAGATTTCAAAAGCTTGGAGAAGTCGAATTTCCCCATGATAACTGTCGAAAAGAAAAGTTGTTAGTACAGGAACATATACAAAAAAGATTTAAAAACTAAAAAGCCGAACACTTACTTTTAAAGTCGGCTCTCGGAGTGGATGAAAAGGGGAGTTTCAGAAGACGTCCACAATGGAGTGGCCGAGGATGTTTTTCTAATATATCTATATCCCGTCTATCCTCGGCAAGAAGGGATTGGTATTCAAAACCAACGAATTTGGTAGGAGATGATTGCCAGTATAAAGGAAACCTGGCGTATCCATTTTCATCAAAAAAGTGGGAAGAGTGAGAGCCCGAGGGGCGAACTCGGAAGAAGCCGACTTTGAAGTCTTTATACGATGATGTGTATAAACTAATCAGTCCTCTTCGGTTCAGCCCATTGATGGAAATCCATCCCGTTTTCTCACCAAACCTTGTTTGGTAAAAGTACAAAAATTTGGGAGTAGTGGGCTCCATCCCGATGTATTTACACAGAATTTGAAAGGCTTTTATAAAAGCCCAACTGTTGGGATGAAGCTGAGTAGGTGCGACATTCATGGTTCTCAGAACGTCACACTCAAACTCAGTAAAAGGAAGAGACATGTGCAGCTGAGCAAATAGTGTTTTATACATATATGTAAAAGGAGGCTCAGAAGGATGAGCCCTGAGGAAAACATACTCGGTACCCGAGCATGAGGAACAAATAAACACGGATTCGTCTCCGGATGCCGAGATATTAAAAGCTTGGAGAAGTCGAATTTCCCCATGATAACTGTCGAAAAGAAAAGTTGTTAGTACAAGAACATATACAAAAAAGATTTAAAAACTAAAAAGCCGAACACTTACTTTTAAATTTGGCTCTCGGAGTGGATGAAAAGGGGAGTTTCAGAAGACGTCCACAATGGAGTGGCCGAGGATGTTTTTCTAATATATCTATATCCCGTCTATCCTCGGCAAGAAGGGATTGGTATTCAAAACCAACGAATTTGGTAGGAGATGATTGCCAGTATAAAGGAAACCTGGCGTATCCATTTTCATCAAAAAAGTGGGAAGAGTGAGAGCCCGAGGGGCGAACTCGGAAGAAGCCGACTTTGAAGTCTTTATACGATGATGTGTATAAACTAATCAGTCCTCTTCGGTTCAGCCCATTGATGGAAATCCATCCCGTTTTCTCACCAAACCTTGTTTGGTAAAAGTACAAAAATTTGGGAGTAGTGGGCTCCATCCCGATGTATTTACACAGAATTTGAAAGGCTTTTATAAAAGCCCAACTGTTGGGATGAAGCTGAGTAGGTGCGACATTCATGGTTCTCAGAACGTCACACTCAAACTCAGTAAAAGGAAGAGACATGTGCAGCTGAGCAAATAGTGTTTTATACATATATGTAAAAGGAGGCTCAGAAGGATGAGCCCTGAGGAAAACATACTCGGTACCCGAGCATGAGGAACAAATAAACACGGATTCGTCTCCGGATGCCGAGATATTAATCTGGGACCGAAGACGAGCAATTGAATCTGAAGACTGAAAGTCAGAAAAATAAGCCCCAACTTCGCCCTTAACCCTGGTATACCCAGGTAGGGTAATATCGGGAACAGGGTCTTTTGGAACCCTTTGGCATTGTTTGCGAGCGGCGGGTTTGGAAATTTGGGGGGATGGAGAACCAGACCTAGAAGGGTCGAACCCAGAAGAATCAGACTCAGAGGAAGACGACCCGGAGGAGGACAGTCTCACCTGACCGATGTTTAGTTCCTGTGAAGGAACAGAAGAGGTGGAAGGAGAGCCCCCAATGGGGGAAACCTCGCGCTCCACCAGAGGTGAAGTGTTTGACTCGGTGGACTCGGATGAACTCATGACCGGAATCCAGAAATAAACTTAGAAATTTGAAAGAAGGAAGAAGGCTGGGCGTACCTGGAGAGCGAAAGGCAAAAGGACGATTGCAGAAACTTGAAAGACAGAGATGAAGAGTGGAGGAAGGTAGTGGGCAAGGGGGAATAAGGTGGAGTTAGAGGAGATATTTATAGCTGCTGCGGTTGATGATGAGATATGATCAACGGTCCATGTTTCTTGAAATAAAAAAGAAGGCGCGACTTTTAATTTTCCCCTCATTAAATGGGCGCAGAACTCTAGGGTTACTCACCTGTAACGTGCCGCAGAAGGATTAAGGGAAATGATTGCCTTCTCTGACAAAAAAGGGGAGGGAAGGTTCGGTTGAAATGACAGTTGGAAATTGGAAAGTCCACGTGGCCGACGTATAAGCTCGGTTTAGTACTTGTCAGCTCTTTCGCTTATTTAAGCTCAGAGCTCGGAGGGCTTGTGTACTGGCCGAAGATATAAGGCCGATGATTGTCAATACGACCGAGCTCATTCTTGTAAGTGGGCCGTGACCTGAACCCCACAAAGCCGAAGACCTATTAATGCACTTGACACCCGAGGATAATTACTCGGGCCTACTCCACAACAGACCGCGAATGAAGATATCTCGGTCCCGAGCAATCCAGTCACAACTGACTGGGCCGAATATCTCGCTGGTCCAAATATCCCTCCGTATAACTGGGAGCCTTATCCTTATCTTTATCTAATTAAGATAACAACCTGATCCTAATAAATAGGATCTCAATAACAGTCCAACTCAAACTGTTACACCAAAACATCTCTATAAATAGGGGACCAACCCCCTCACTTAGAACTACGTTTGCTTTGATTCCCATTTGGATACGTAGGAGCAGAATTCCGATTCTGTCAAGCTATTCCAAAACACTCCCACAAGAGCTTCTCCGGACGAGTATCTCTCACTTGAGATATTTGGACGGAACACTTTCCATTTGTAATATCATGCTTACAGTTATAGATGAAGCATGCAATGTGAAATCCAGGAACTTTAAGTGTCAGAAGATTTGAGAGAGATACAAATTTTTCCCTTTCAAAGTGCTGAACTTGAAACCAAAATCAAGAAGGGTTTGTTGCTTTACTGTGTGTATGAGTAAAGAGAAAGAAACAACACAGAAGAAAAGGAGCTGCTACGCCGTATCAGCAACCACGACGTCCACTCCAACACCCAACAATAAACACTGATGGTCTTTCTATAAAGCTTTAAGTGTCAAAGGATCCAAAAAATTTGGATCAGCATCCAACAAACCCAACGTGCAGTTTTGAAAGTGGTCAAATACCTTTTTTGTAGGATCACATCAAAACAAAACAAAATATGTATGACCAAATAAAATATAAAATTATTTTCACAAAAATTAATTTGACTAAATAATAAAAACTAATCAGATTCATTTTACACTTGTTGTGTGATAATTACACAACCAAAATAAAACATTAAACTTTTGAAATATCTCTAATTATCCAACAATCCCCCACATATTTCAAAAGTTAAAGAAAAAACATTTAAGAGAAAAAAAATGTCCTGGGTTGACATCTTGGATGTAATGCATCGGATCTGTATAGCAAGCTATGGAACCAGACCTAGATTGATAAAACTTAACACACAGTGAATTGGTGTAGCAAGCTATGGAACCCAAGACACTTAATATGTGTTAGAGGTCTATCAATCACACTACACCCCCACAATTCTTGCTGCTACACCGTTTTGCGCTAATAGGCCATGCGCGCGCTCGATATTCATGAGTGCTCTAGAGATTTCGCCATGATCTCATGCAAGCGGCCCCACTTGACACTCATATAGGTGATTTCATCAAGTGCATGCTGCAAATCATACACCACCCATAAGGGATATGAAAATCATTAAAGCTTTACAAGCTTATCCTCTCAACAATGCAGTGTCTAGCACTTTCTCAATTACACCACAGGAAATGGACACAAAACAAAACAAAATTAGTTTTGTGTGCTAGCAGAACTAATAAGTGACATGTTCTTACCCATTGAACCTTCTTCATGGGGTCTCCAATCACAAAGGTTGGGTTCCCATCACTCATTAATTTCAATTGGCTTAAGTCTCATTCCCTTCGATGTTTCATTCACAAAGTTTTGCTTTTTGTGAGAAAATCGGTCAAATTAATTTTTGACCTCCCAATAATTAGGCCTCATCATTCAGTAGCTACTTTCAGGATTGTAACACATACGTATGTCTACAGAATATATTCATTTTGCCACTTGACAATCACAATATATAAACACATAAGGAGTTAATTTAACTCACATAAATATTTACTAAAAGGTTTTCCAACCACTCAAACTCATTATCAGCCATTTTCAGAGTAATAACTCTAACCACATTGTACATTTAACAATAAATTTCATTTGGCTGATCTCCAAGTAATTAAATCACCACAAAGAGTGAACACATAACTATGAGTTGATTTAATCTCATCTGAATATGAAACTCGGTTAACATGGATCATCTCCTACAAAAATTGTAGAAGGTAAAAACAATTTTGTATGCACAAAATTATATGGTAGCCCCAAAGTCTACCATACATTATTTCACGTTTACCACATGACAAGCCTGATAAAAGACCGTGTCATTATAACATCTCCTTAGACCAATTTTGCCTTCGGCCTAGGAGAATTGTCATTCCTCTTTACACATATGCATTAAAATGCACAATCACATGAATTTATACATACAAATTAAACCCCCACAGATCAAAAATATTGTACCACTGTAAATAATTGAACCATAGTGTATTTACATATGGATAATCATCCATACCACTTAGATAATACAGTCTCTGATATTTTAATAAATATATATTTAAACAAACACTCAATTTAGTACAACAACATCAAACATCATTTTATCATACTTACATGATCATAATCACATTACAAATTTCATATTCAAATTCATGTTCAACTACCAAACACAGCAAGTCACGCGATGGAATGATACATTCCTAATAATCATCCGAACCAATACTTCGAAATCAATTAGACTAAAATCACTAGAAACTATTAATTAGGAAACCAGCCACTACAGTTTAAAAACACATATATTCATGTGTTTTTTTTTCAAATTATTTACTGTTTATAAAAGAAATTATAGCTACACATGCACTTGGATAATTTGACTTATATCATATAAAAAAAAAAGGAGCATGCACTTTTGAATCAAAACAACATAATCTGTATTTAGTCAAAAATAATAAAATAAAAATCAACCAACTTTATTCATTCAGATCATAACAATTAATTAAATCAAGGTTCCAAAGTTTAGCATGTCATTCACCACAAAAAAAAAAAAAAGGCTAAACATTCTGGAGATTTTAATCCCCTAGTCCAAACCCAGTTTTTTCACCACATAAATAAACACCACATATTAATATCACGCATACAACACTACAAATAGACTAACAAGTTCTTCAAAACAGAGAGATGCAACATAATTTTAAAATAGTTTGATTTAGACATTTTAACAAACAACTTATACACATCCATACAACTTATACACATCCATCCATCATATAAAAGGTCAGAAGATAACATCTCACACTTTCTGTAGTTCAGGACTAGTATCAAATAGAGTGAATGGGTAGGTCCACTTACCTTCAACCTTGGCATGGTATTAAAAAAGTTATGAATATGACGAAATGGGGCTAGTTACTAAAAGATGATTGATCCCAATAGTCACCTTTGGTAGGCCTCCACCACTTGGGTCACGTGTTGGTGTTACCCAATCCAGCACTTCATAAAACTCTTATGAAACCGTAGAACACACCGCTGCAGGAAGTTATCTTCCTTCATTAAAAGGTCTAGCACTGTTGAAGGCCACGCCTTTGAAGTGAGCATTTGTGTCAGTCATCCAATATTTGTGTCTTCTAATTCAGAACTAAACCCTTGAGATTGTTGTCAAAGTTGTCTTCAACGCACATGAACAAAACAACAAGTCACAAACACGAACAAATCTGGAACTCACGAACAAATTATAATAGCCTGAGGCGTGTGGAATCACACTGCCCTCAAGGGTTTATCCGCGTGGTGTGCAAACCCCCCAGGATACAACAGGCCCCTCCAGGCAAATGAGCCGAGGTAACAGAACAACAAGAACACAATATAGATGAAGCATGCAATGTGAAACCCAGGAACTTTAAGTGTTAGAAGATTTGAGAGAGATACAAATTTTTCCCTTTCAAAGTGCTGAACTTGAAACCAAAATCAAGAAGGGTTTGTTGCTTTACTGTGTGTATGAGCAAAGAGAAAGAAACAATACAGAAGAAAAGGAGCTGCTACACCGTATCAGCAACCACGACGTCCACTCCAACACCCAACAGTAAACACTGATGGTCTTTCTATAAAGCTTTAAGTGTCAAAGGATCCAAAAAATTTGGATCAGCATCCAACAAACCCAACGTGCAGTTTTGAAAGTGGTCAATTACCTTTTTTGTAGGATCACATCAAAACAAAACAAAATATGTATGACCAAATAAAATATAAAATTATTTTCACAAAAATTAATTTGACTAAATAATAAAAACTAATCAGATTCATTTTACACTTGTTGTGTGATAATTACACAAAAATAAAACATTAAACTTTTGAAATATCTCTAATTATCCAACAGGTGACACAGCCCACAGGTACAACTTGTGAGTGGCTAATGGGCTACAAGGAAGGGTATATAGGATAACTGCACTCTATTCATATGCAAAATCGATTTTGATGTTAAGCAGAAGGTAGTCATGGCAGCTTCAATGAAGACGTGATTATGATGCCCAGAAATCACTTTTCCATATTTTGCCAAACAACTTGGTTTAATACTCATACCACGTTTTTTTTGTTAGATGCACATTTGATAGGAAAAATAAGTGGTTCCAAACTCCCTGCTCTACCCTTCAATGACTCACTTCATTTGTTGCTCATTTCCTGTAATGAATGGAATATTTGCCCTCACCTGTCGCTGCCCATGAAGCTGCTAGCTACTAGTGTCATTTGCTATGGTTGATGGAATTAATTTGCCTTCATTTACTGTGCACTCTTTTCTTATCTGTTGTGGTTATTGTTTGCCCATTCTCACACCCTTCATTCTTCCCAACTTGTCTGAAATGGTAGCTCTTCTTTATTTCAGTTGCACGAGTATACAATAGCTTTAAAGAGTGTCTTCAAAGTGTTTGATAAAATGTCTTTAGGAGTAAAGCCATTTTCTATACTATGCCATGCTAGCTAGCTAGTGATATTATTCTGATATTTTTTTGTACAAGCTAATGCCATCAAAATCATGATATTGAGTTATTGAAGATTATTTAATCTTTCTGTACTGGCCGAAGATATAAGGCTGAGGATTGTCAATACGACCGAGCTCATTCTTGTAAGTGGGTCGTGACCTGAACCCCACAAAGCCGAAGACCTATTAATGCACTTGACACCTGAGGATAATTACTCGGGCCTCCTCCACAACAGGACGCGAATGAAGATATCTCGGTCCCGAGCAATCCAGTCACAACTGACTGGGCCGAATATCTCGTTGGTCCAAATATCCCTCTGTATAACTGGGAGCCTTATCCTTATCTTTATCTAGTTAAGATAACAACTTGATCCTAACAAATAGGATCTCAATAATAGTCCAACTCAAACTGTTACACCAAAACATCTCTATAAATAGGGGACCAACCCCCTCACTTAGAACTACGTTTGCTTTGATTCCCATTTGGATACGTAGGAGCAGAATTCAGATTCTGTCAAGCTATTCCAAAACACTCCCACAAGAGCTTCTCCGGACGAGTATCTCTCACTTGAGATATTTGGACGGAACACTTTCCATTTGTAATATCATGCTTACAGTTATAGACTACAAATTCCAAAAAAAAAAAAGATTAGTGGTGAATTTGGAAATAATATGCTCACTGTTATTATATAAGAAGACGCTTACCGCATGGGATCCACCTATCTACTCATGCTCTTTTATATCAAGAATGTGAGCAATTCCCGGTGTGTGAATGAGAATTAACGTTCTTTATGTAATAGGCCTCCACAGGTGTGAAACTTTGCCTATGAAAGGCAATTCCCTGTGTGTGTCTTGAGTGAGTGTAAATAATAGACAGAGCTGTACTAGGTGGTTTTCGGTCTTGAAGAATTCTACTGTACCAAGCTCTACTACTGGTAATGGAGAATTCTGCTGTACCAAGCTGCACATTTGTAACAAGTTCTAATACTGCTGCTGCCACATTCTGTTTAAGACATCCTTTTTGGTGGTTTTAATGTTTTATCCAGCTTCCAGGTGACAATCTCACACAAGCTCTTTTTATCAATGTGCATTGATGGCTGGGATGTTGATATCCTTATTCTATATAAGCCCTGCAACAATCTTCAGAAGAGTTCATATGTTGTGGCCTCTCGGTGACAATTAAATGGTTCCATACACAGGGTATACGGCTATACAGATTACATCTTAGGAATTGGTTGGCTCTTTAGTTCTTTTGGTTGTCGATTGTCAATGGTTAGAGTACCCATTGTGCTCCTTTAAGTATATATTTTTGCTTATAAAAAAAATAAAAAATAGACAGCGGTTTGACATTGTTGAAAGAGGACAAAAGTGTGAGCATTATTGCATTCTGGTGGTTTGTTGCCTAGATGGTTTTTTTTTTTTTTTTTACAAAATGCTCTGTGACTTTGATGGTTGATTGGAAGCATGTCTGATATAGAGATCTTCATTGCCCCTCTCATGAAGCCTATTTATTACACTATTGCTTGCTATTTGTAACTTGTGATATAGAAAATTGGATAACATATGAATGCAAATTACCAGAACCGTTTTGCTCGGGCTAGAAGTTAGTAGTGCAAATTGTAGATTTATAACATTACATCTGTAGACTATCTATGATCCTATTTCTGGTATGTCCAATATAGTGTATGTCTAATGTGTGTATCTCTGGTATGTCTAATAAAACAGGTTTGAAAAGATAAAATGAATGATTGGAATGAACAATCAGGGCTAAATACAAATGAAGATGGTGATGTTATTGAAGAAGAAATCTAGTAAGAGTCTCTCTCTCTATATCTATCTATCTATCTATCTATCTATCTATCTATCTATATATATATATATATTAAAACCCATTTTGGTAATTTCACACTCAAAAGCAATTTTTATCCTAACTATCCAAACAATATGAATTGATAAAAATCACTTTTACTATGAATGCATCCAAACATAAATCACTTCACTTTCAACTCACTTTTAACCAAAATTAATTCTATTCGGAATCACGTTTATCAAACGCTCATCCAAACACACTAATACAATATCTGAAGTTAACGTGCCCAGTCAAAAGTACTGATGGGATGCTGCTTTTGGGGAATATCTAACGGAAGTGTACTACTAAAATGCGTTTTGATTTTGGTTTTCAGGTCCTAAGGTACTGATTGCAGCAGCACACCAAAACTACATGATATTTTTCTGACAAAAGAGTTCATTGAGATTAAAATCCTCTCTGCCAGGTTCTTGAAGAGTAATACAAACAAAATTAGAAGGAAAAGGAATCACCTGACATCTTCCAGTCCATCCACCCATAATGCAGAAATTATTCATTTTTCAACCTACTTTAATAACTGTTTGAGTAAATCTGCTTATATTATCAGTTTTCTGTAACATTGATGATAAAGTGCCAAATATCAGACATAATAACAGGAATGTGGAACGAATGATACAACCAAGATTGAACCTAATCATAATGGCTCCTATAACGAGAGGAGTGTTCAAGGCTTCAAGCAAAAGGAAGACAAACTTAAAAATATTGTAGAAAACAGTGTTATTGATGGTGGATATGGCGGCCGGCAAAAAATCCGCCATACATTATAGCGGATGGCGATGCGGCCATATGACGGATGACGGACAAAAAATAATGTATATATATATGCATATACGTAAACAAAATTACAGAAATAAATATAAAATCCAAAATACTAACAACATATGTCAAGAACCTTAAACTAAATTGATGGAAAATATCATATAAGTCTCATATCACCTATCATAGACTACTAACTAAGGTTGTCAAACTTGAGATCTTACGTAGGATCAGGAAGGGGTCACAAGATCGTAAACTGTGAGACCGTAACACGGATCGTAAGATCCTACCAAAAATATTATAATATATTTTAATATAAAAATATGATAATGTAATTAATTAATAGATTATAATATAAATAAAAGGTTAAAGTAATCTTTTGGTCCCTATACTTGACACAAATTCTCGATTTGGTCCCTATACATAAAAAATTATTAAAATAGTCCCTATACATACATAAAGTCTCCATTTGGTCCCTATACGTTATCCGTTTGGTCCCTATACGAGCAAAAAATTATCAAATTAGTCCCTTAAATTTTGTACGGCAAGGACCAAATGGAGACTTTCTGTATGTATAGAGACCATTTTAATAATTTTTTATGTATAGGGACCAAATCGAGAATTCGTGTCACGTATAGGGACCAAAATATTACTTTAACCTAAATAAAATTCAAATAAAAGTATACATATTTATATTATAATTATTTTATCATTATATTTTACTATTTATTTTATATTTAATATTGATTATTAAAATAAAAAAATTAATGAATTACATTTAAATATAATTCAAGTATAGATAATTATTTATAGTTATTTTATTATTAATTTTTTAATATATATTTTATATTTAATTGTTATTATGAAAAAAAAGAAAAATTATCCAAAGGGAATGTGTTAGTTGGTTGACGAGAAGGATAAGAGGGGATATGTTTAAGATGGGCCCAAAAACAAAGCTTAAATTTTTAGAGCATTGGACCTGACCCGATATAATATAAACAAGCTAGGGTTTGTCTTTTGCAAATTGTTGTAGAATAGAAAAAGGCAGAGCAGTCCAGCGGAGGATGAAGGAGACACAGAACAGAAGAAAAAAAAAGTAGGCGCAGGCAAGCACATTTTAGAAATGGTCGATAGGGGTCGCACATGTGAGAGAAAGTACTCTTGCAGGCAGCTGGGTCACGAACCCCACCCATGAATCCGATTTCTGTGTGTTGTTCTTAGGGTCGCACAGCCTAATTAACCCAGAAGGCTAGGTCAGGGGTTTTTTTCTCAAAAAAACCCTAAAAAACCCGCCTTTTCAGCCATGGCCCCCGTTTCCGCCACACCTGCCAGCCGCCATGACCGAACCAAACATGTTGAGATAATCTGACATTTTATCAAAGAAAAACTAGATGATGGGATAATCTGCATCACATATATGCCCACGTGATAACAAGTGGCAGATGTTCTAACAAAAGGGCTGCCTACACCAAGTTTTGAAGTGCTGGAATGACCAACATCTACTCTCCAGCTTGAGGGGGAGTTGAGACACCACAGTATCAGGGATTTTGACAGCTCACTCATAACATCCTAATTTACAGGAGTTAGTTTAGGAAATTTATTTCCATTTCTGTTTTGATTTGTTTCCTTTTAATTCCAGATTATTAGCTTCCTGATCTCTGTAATCCATTATTATTCTCAAGTCCTTATTTAAGGGAATTTATTTTAGGAAGTGTCTCCTGTATATATTCAGTACATATCAATCTGAAAATATCATCAGAGAATAGAATTTTCTTCTCAGTTTTTACATCATGATACAAGAAACTTGTGATGAATATGAAGAAAAAAAAAGCTATACAAGAGCAACAGATTGCCTTTTCAGATGTTTCCCACTGACAAATCAAACAAGTAGCTACTGTAAAAGAAGGTACTGTACCAGGTTATCTAACCATGACTTCTTGGATCAACGACTTGGTGCACCTTCCTTGCTTCAGCACTTGAATATTGTCCCACAACACGGGCATGAGGCACTGACTTTTCTCCATGGGCAAGGGCATCCACATTATCAAGGAGGAACTTTCTTGGAAGCCTGCCAACTACATTGCCCTCCTCATTCCCATCTTTATCAAGGAAGGCAAAGTGTGGAATACCCTCAACACCAAACTCATCAAGCTCTTGCTCCCACTTTGTATTATCGACATTTAGCATAACAAAGTTCACTCTGCCCCTGTTTCCAAACGCCAGTGGTGAGAAGATTGCAAATTAGTTCACATGAAAAGTTACAACTAGATCAATAATTTAAGAAATTATGCAAATATGGGCAATCATAAGTGCTACAAAACTATTTCCCTGAAGAACTAACAAAAGACCAATAGAGGCATCAACAACAGTGGAAGCCATTACTTGAATTGCTGCTCTACTTTGTACACATCAGGAGCTAATTCTCGACACACTTCACACCAATCTGCATAAAACTCCACTACAGTCGGCTTCCCATTGGACAGTGCCTGGAACACACAACAAAATAACACAAATGCTATAAGCAAACCTGGAGCATATATGACAATGTCACAACCATGAGAGCGAGCAATAGTTGAATGAGGCAGCTATGGTTATTCCAAAATTCTTAAAAGTTAATTTTCCAAATGTAGATATGTGTGTGTGTATATAAATATTTTAACTTGACACCTCAAAACTAAGTATTGTCCTTTCATATCCTACATATGTGTGTGTGTATATAAATTCTTTAACTTGACACCTCAAAACTAAGTATTCTCCTTTCATATCCTACATGAAGATCTTATAACTCATCCCTGGTCAAAACCTCATAAAGGGCAGCCAGTGCATGATGCTCCCACCTAGCAGGGTCTAGGGAGGGTAGATGTACGCAACCATACCTCCCGCAAGCGGAGAGACTGTTTCCAAGATTTGAACTCATGACTTCCAGTTCAAAATACAGCAACTTTACCGATGCACCAAGGCAGCAACCCGGTCACAACCTCATATTTAACTTCAAAAAAATAATAATTCCGACTGAACAAAGTAATGAAAACTACAATTATAAACAGTTGCCAATCTGTCTTATCTTCAAAGAAACACATTTCCCCCAATTTTGACAACAAAACCAATTTACATATTGCTGGAATTAGAGGCTACAAGAGTTTGTAGAGGGAAACAAACCTCTTCATAAGGTAATGCAAGGGCAGAGAGATCCTTCAAAGAAACACCAAAATCCAACCTTGTATATAAGAACAGTCCCAGAGCTGCTAAGGTAGAAACAATTGCAACTTTCCTGTTGATATCTTTGCTTGGGAATTCAGGAAGGTTAGGTGGAGATTCTTTTTGGGAATTACTTCCCTTGCTATCACTAGCCTCAACAACCAAACTTTCCTGACACCATAGGTTAAACACTGTTTATTATTATTGTTGTTTAGCAATAAATACAAAATATATGCAACAAAATGAATAAACAAATTATTAAAAACAGAGGTACCGTTGACGTAGAGGTGTCGTCTAGGTTTGGATTTGACTGGGAAGCTAAGGTCTTAAATTTCTGAGTCATGTTGTGATGGCGCCATGGAATTGCGATTATTTGAGGAGGGTGAGGTATTTGAAAGCATGGTTGGAATCTGTGGAGACCTATGGGGTTTGAAGACAAGCGAGCCATTGAGTTGAGACAGAGATTGTAGTGTATTACAACGTTTGAATAGCAAGCTACTGCTGGTTCTAACTTGCAAGCTGAATTTTGATTGCAACCGCTAAACAGAGTTTTTGTTTTTCTTCTTTCCTCCCCTTTTTCTAGCTTTCATTTACTTGCTAGGGAAAAAAGGGAATGAAATGTTAATTAATAACTTTAAAGGGTGTTCATGGATTCGGGTCAATCTGATCAACCCAACACAACTCAATCCAAAGTGATTGATTCAGATATTTTTGAAATCCGGGTCCAACCCATCCAGACCCGTCCTAGTTTGGTTCAGGTTTGCAGGTGCGGGTTAAATGTTGGCAAACCCGTAGACCCGTATAAATATATATTTTAAAAAAATAGATAGTTAATACTATCTTTATACTGAATCGATTCCAAAACTTACCCAGCGCCTTGCTCCCCTTTCCCTTACCCAGCGCCGCCACTTGCTCCATCGTCGGTCGTTCACCTCGGCGCCGTCGTCCCTCCGCCTGCCCGCCTCTTGCTTCACTGCGTGCGGCTTCGCTTGACCAAATGAGCACACTGTTCTTTGTCGTGCGTTCTGTCGCAGGTTCTATCGTCCACTGTCGTGCGGCTACTACGACCGGCAGCCACCGCACATCGTGGTCCAGATCCGGCCGCCTCACTCACCATGGAGTTGTTGTTCAGATCTGGCCGCCTCCTCAAACCGGTAGCCACCGCAGCTAAGTTTTTTTTTGGACGAGCAGCTTCCCCACATTCACTTCTTTCACCATTTTGGGCTGTATTTGGTTGTTGGGTTGGGCTGTGTTATGTTTTTGCCTGGAGCTGCATTTTTTTCTTTTAAAATCACACGACCCGACCTTTGGTTTGGGTTGGTTTGATAAAAAAAAAAAAATATGAACCCGACCCGATCCGTACGAATTTGATTGGTTTGGATAACGGGTTTGATCAAAACCAACTCAACCCAACCCTACCCTACCCTTAACAACTTCAGCAGCATTTGTCACTATATTTAGTAAAAAAAAAAAGCATTTGTCACTATATATATATATATATTTTTTTTTTCATTTTGTTTTGTTTTTTCTGTTCGAGAATGACTGGTGGATCCAGTAAAAAAAAAAAAAAACTAGTGGAGGTGGTGTTAAGACCACGTCTAATTAAGAAATTGGACAGGAAGGTGAGGGATTTTAACATTATATGGTAAGGCTGATTATTAATCAAATTGTAGTTTTTTTTTTAATGAAAAAAGGGAATAAATCCCAAACAAAACCAGGCTAAAAGCTCCTAGGAACCCAAATATTATAAATATGGATAAGCAATAAAAAGCTATATAAAATAAATAATATATAATATTATTTGGTCTCAATGTAAAACCTAACTAATAAACGAGAAATTATTCATTAAGTAAAAGATAAAAGATTATAAAATTATATTTCACTCTCATCAAATTCTTAATTATACTAAACGTCTCTCACATAATATACATAATATCATGATTAAAAAAACACAAAATACCTATGCTTTTACAAATTACAATTATCTTCTATGTATTTTCAAATTATAATTTCACTCTCACCAAATTTAGCGTTACACCCAATTAAAAATGTTGTACAATTTTTTTCATTTTCAACACTATAAAATATATCTCTCTATCTATATAACTAAACAATTACTCTAACATTGATATCTCATACAATTGTATATTTCATTCTTCACAAATAATGATAATAATTTGTCATGTAGGGGCAATATCTACTTTTTTTTATGGGTACAAAAATAAATTATTAGATATATTATTTGAAAAAAAATTGCTTAGTGAGGGCAAGTGCCCCCATCCCACTACAAATAGGCCTGTCCCTAGTCTATATTGCAAAAACCATAATTATAAAAGTCTACCTTTAACAATTTAATTTTATACAAACCACACCCATAGGCGGATCTATATACAAGTGAGGGTGTGCACTTGCACACCCTGGTTTTAATAAAATTACAAGTAAATATCTTAGATGTTTGTATTTTGCCACCACTATTTTTATAGGTTTGAACCCATTGTTCTTTTTGCTCTATTTTTTCCAACAAACATAGTCAGTCAACCCTCTCCTTTCTCTCAAATTCTCACCTTTACCCAGCCCTCTATGCCTTCATATTCATATATATATATATATATATATATATATATATATATATATATATATATATATATATATATATATATATATATATGATAATAATTAGATTTAAATACGTTTTTTATCCCTATAAAATTGGTAAATTTTGATTTATTTTTGTCCCTATACCAATTTGATTCATTTTTAGTCCTGCATTTAATAAAAGTAGTGTGTTTTTAATTAGTCCATCACCATGGATTGAAAACACATAATTTTTGTATTTTTTTTAGAGACTTAAAATGAATAAAATTTTTATAAGGACTAAAATTAATTTTTACCAATTTTATAGGGAGCAAAATCATATTTAATCATATTCATTATTATCAAATATTTTTTAAAATCAATCGCCCCCACTGAATCAAGGTCCTTGATCCGCCCCTGAGTCCACACCTTGTGTTACTTGCTATAGGCTGTATTTTTACTCCCTTACCGGTGAAAGACTTGATAGCTCCCTCACTATTGAAGCCACTTTTTCTTAGAACCAAACTATTAGGATAGGATTGATTTCACTTACACTAGAAAATTTTAAATCCTTTTATTTCATCTTCTCCAAATCCAAATCCTCCAAGTTACTAGGTAAAAGAGTTTAATGTTAATACATTATTTTTTACACTATCAAGTATCAACTAAGCAATTAGGGATCACTATATCTATTTTGAGGAAAAATAATCCCAATACCAAAGCATTGTTGTGAGCAGAGTTTTCATAAAGAACAAACACATGACGCAAAAGCAAAAGTTATCTGAGTCTGATGCATAGGGTGTGTTTGGGTAAACAACTTAATTAAGAGCTTATCACATAAGACCTTATCGCATGAGAGCTTATGCCATAAGCGCTAAAAGAAAGAAAAAGAAAGAAAGGGGCATGAGAGGATTCAAATAGTGAAAAACACGGAGAGGGTGTTTAGTGCATAAGCTCTTATGATAATTTCATAAGCTTCTCCCAGTGACTTATGAAAATAAGTCAAAAACTCATTATGGGATGACATAAGTTATTTTTATAAGCTCTGCCAAACACACTGCATAAGAGCTTATGTCATCAGATAAATCAAAATGAGCTTAAATAAGCTCTTCCAAACGCCACTATAGTCTATTAGTCTGATGCTTTCCCTTTTCAACTTGCTATTAAATATTAAACCGTCAAAGAGACAAAAAAATTGATTTCTGTTGTCATGCTGTTTCCCTTTTCAATGCTTTACAAACATTGTTACATTGACATTGGTTTATCAACTATTCATTAGAAAATAAAAAATAAAAAATGTTCTAAGCTGTTTATGTGAACTAACCTCCTGTGATGCATGCACATGTAAGTATCCACAGTTGATGGAATCAAAGTGGTCATTACATATATAGTACGTGAAACATGTGAATACACAAATATGTAATCAATCAATTACCTAATTAATAAAAAATTACTCCCTTTCGCCACTTGTCATCCGCTCATTCTTCAAGTTCTCCTCAACTTCCCGCCCAACACCTCACTTTCGTCCAACACAAAAAAATTGTTGCAGCTGATTTATTTAATCTAATCAAATTCATTCATTAATTCTATTTAATAAAATTTTCAAATCCAAGAAATCTCATTGCTCAGTCAAATCAAGAGTAGAAAGCTCTCTTTTACACCCATCACTGCGTACTTTTCCTCCCTCACTCCATCTTTCACATTTTCACTCTACGCAAAATCCGCTTCACATTCTCCGGTCTCACTTCTTCTTTCACTTTCCTCTTCTCATCTTCTCCCTCTTTATCTTCTTCTCTATTCTTTTGCAGTTTTCTTCTCCATCGAAGCATCTCACACCGGTGAGACTCTTTCATTTATCATTTTTGCAGCTTCTTTACACAATTTTTTCTTTGTTACTCTTCTCTCATTTCCTCTTTCATTCACATTAGGGTTTTTGTTTATCAACTGAAGTAGAGGACTATAAACACGGGAAGGGGGTTGAATTGTGTTTATCATAAATTAAAACAAAGTTGAGAACTTTTCGCACACAGAAGTTAGGTTGAGACAAGTGTGAAAACACTTCACAGACAGGTGACCTGTCTGTTGTAATTTTAACAGAAAAACACACAAAAGCGCACAACTTGAAAACAAGTTTGATATTCACACTTTACCCCTTTAGTTAGAAAGCAGATAATATAATCAAAGCAACTAAAGAGTTTAAGGGAAAAGAGATTAACAAAATTATTTATCCTGGTTCACTCTTTAACATAAAGAGCTACGTCCAGCCCTTGGTAGCACCAAGTTTTATCCACTATAACTGATCAGGTTACAGACTCCAAGTATTGTTTGCACACCTAGCCTCTTCAAGCTCAAAGACAAGTATTCTTTGCTCACCTCACACAGGTTTGTTTGAGAAGTTTGTTTGTAATAAATACAACAGACAGTTCTTTCACTAACACTAAGAGTGGATTAAATGTAAGCTTAGGAAAGACTGCGTAATAACTTCAAATGAATGAAGAATACATATTGAAATAATGAAGAAATAAATGCGCAGAGTAATGGCTCTTTTAATGTTGTGTGTTCTCTATCTTCATCTTCAATGACTTCTGTATTTATAGCCTTCAAGCATTTAAGATCCGTTAGAGACATTCCTTCAAATGTTGGCTTCAAGCAGAGCTCCATTAAATGCAATAAAGTCGTTCTGGGCAGCTATCAATGCATATGAACGTTGGTTTTACTCTAACATGAAGGATCGTGGCTTTATGCATCGTGCAATAGCCAAATCTGAGTTATGCATAATGCTTTTGTACTTTGCAGAGCACATTTCCCTTTTCGTGTAATAACCAAGAGTACTAGGGAATAAAGCATGTTGGAATCATTCTTTAACTGGACCTTATCTCTGATTTCCTAGGTTGCTTGTGTGAATGACTTCTGACTTTTCTTGATAAACGTGAGATGAAGAAAGAAAGAGATTCAGAGTCTTCTGTATGAGGGGACAGCTTCCAAAACCTTTGTACTTGAGTTCCCTATCGAAGAACCTCAAACGAGTATAAGAACTTATCAGAAGACAAGTTAAAACTTCAGTGTAGAAAGTCAATAATCCTAGTCAGCAGACAGGTTGACTTTTGCTTCTCCAGACAGGTGGTCATCTAAGTGGCAGACAGGTGAGAAAGTGACTTCTTACTATTTTGATCTTCACACTGGATAGACAGGTTAGCAACCAATACAAAGGTTAATTAAATCATTAACAAATGTTTAGTTTTAAACTTAGGGAAATGCACATAAGACATTTTAGAGACTTAACAATCTCCCCTTTTTTGATGATGACAAACATTTAGATCATTTAATAAACCTTAGAAAATATCAACAGAAGAGATAACAAGATTCAGACAAGTTGAAATATTCTTAACCAGAAAGGTTGTGTAGACAGGTGCACTTAGGTTCAAATTATATTTAGGATCACAGTTATCAGAGTCATACACACGATCACTTAGGTTCAAAAACAAATAAAGTCAGAGACAAGTTCCAGTTTTACTTGATTTTACTTAGTCATTATTAATCATCTTAACTTTACTTTCTCCCCCTTTTGTCAACAGCAAAAAGGAAATAACTAAGAAGCAGGAAAGTAAAAGACAATAAAGATAGATGACAAAAAGTATATTCTATTCATTATTAGCTTTCAGTACAAGGTAGATTTTACTAACAAAAACTACCTAGGTTGACTAAAAAGTAAAAACAGAGATTCAACTCTCTTGTCTAACAGCAGTCTAGCATGCCTCTCTTCATCCAGCTGTCTTCTGGTTTCCTCTAGCTGAGCCTGAAGCAAATTGAAGCTATGTAGATCCACCATCTGAGAAGCGGAGGCTTTTACTGTCAGACTAGTTGAAGCAGCAGACTGGTCTGAGTACCAGGGCAAAGCTAAGACTGGGGGTGCCTTGGGCACATAGAAGGGTGAGGAGATACGGGGAAAGACAAGTTGATGAAGGGTTCTATAATAAAAGAAACGAAGAAAAGCTAGTTTAAACAGAGGTCTGATTCTGACAAAGTCAATATCAGGAGATGAAAAGGCACAAGAAAGTCTTTCAGATAGAGACAGACGGGTGACTCTTATCTGGATAGGAGGGGGAAGAGGTTGTTCGACTAAAACAGATGGAGGTAGGGGTAACAAGGAGTCAATGTGACAAAAGAAAGAATTTAATCCTGTTACTAATAAAAAGAAATACCTAGACCTAGCAGGTAACATTACAGCATAGGCAGGATAATGAGTCCTTGCCAAAGTTCTAATGAACAAGACAATAGAGGGATAAAAGAAAATCACCCTACATAGGTTAAGGATATGAGGTGGAGGAGAAGGAATGACAGACAGGTTATAGAAGCTTGCGGTCATAAGAGATTGCAAGTCAAACACGAAAAGACTTGATGATATGCCAGCTTGTTCTTTGGGAGTTGAGTCCCTATGAACTACTGTGTATTGACATATATCAGACACAACATCATAGGATGACGTTTGGGTTTGGTGAGAAGAGACAAGTGAAGAGAAAGGAGACACAACAGAGAAGGGTTGGATGACAAGGCAGGTGGAGAAGAAATAGAAGGGTTATGGATACCTTAGTGAGAGAGGGAAGATGGTGCAGAAGGGATGGATGAAAGGACTAGCTGATTTTCTGACAGCTTCAGCTTCTTCCTTGACAAAGGAGGGGACAGAGTGTCAACCTCAGGGTGGACAACTATCTGTGCCCCGATAGACAGATTTTCAACAGTTGCAGCATCAACTTCAACCTCTGCAGCTTGATCTTCTGTAGGAACTTCTACCCTTTCAGCAGATGCCACGGAAGGCACTGGGTAGCCAGACCTTCTCTTTCTGGGAATGATTCCCAAATCGAGAGTCTTCTTCTCCTTGGGCTTCTCCAAGGGTCTTGTTGTCTGCTCCCCCTGAGCAGGTACTTCCTCTTTACTAGGTGCAGACTCCACTTGTCTGACCTTGGCAAAGGTCTTCACCAGCTTTCTCCTCTTGTTAGGCTGTGTAGAATAAGCTTCTGATGCCTCAACATCCCTTGTCTTCCTCTTGGGAAAGGACTTCTTCAGCTCGAACCATAGAGGCTCGACTGTCTCACCAGTCTCAGTAGAGATTGATGGCTTCTCCAAAGCAGGCCTCTGGTCCTGTCTAGCCACTTTTCCAGCAGGCTTCCAGATCCTTTCAGAGATGGGCATATCTGACTCATCAGTGGAGACCACTGGTTCTTCTTTTAGTTTCTGCTCAGCAGCATGCTTCTTCTTCTTTTTCTTCTTGTCCTTCTTGTCTTCCTCTTCATCCTCTAGAGTAATACCCTCTATGTTCATTATAGACAGGTTCTTCCTGTCAATAGGAAATGACATGTCTATGAAGTGCACATCACCAGGAACAAACAACTTGTTCATGAAGAGTCTTGTCAACATCATTCCGTAAGGGTAAGTCTGCATGTTGGTCCTCTTGATCAGGGATTGAAGGTAGATGTAGATGAGGTCATTGATGTCCACCTTGATTTTGTGAATCAAATGGTACAGGGAAAACCTGTCCATCTTGGTCACACTATCCTGTGATCCTTTCCTTGGCATCACGCATTCCAATAGCAGCTTGTGCATGAATCTGTACTGCACCATCATGTTTACTGGCTTCATATTCTCAGGGTTGGGAACACCATACAGAGCAATGTTAACATTCTTTGTTCCCACCTGATCCTCCCACTCAGGCTTGAAAGCAGATCCTATCCTCGGACATATGGTAACGAGTTCCAGAGAGTTGATGGGAAAGAGGAGAGTTGTATCCATCACTCGAGCACGAAAGCTCTTGGTTCCATCAATCTTGCTAGTGATAACCACAACACTTGTCCAGGAGTCTTTGACAAGCTTGGGATGAACCAGCTCCTTTAGGTCAAAGAAGGAGGTCCACTTGGAGTATTCCAATTCCTCTGTGACATCCATTCCCCACCTTTTCATTTGTTGGAGGTCCACAGTCTTGCCAGCCAAGATCTTCTCCCCATCAGAGAGTCTCATGTTGTACTTATCAGCAATTTCTTTTGAAGAAATATGCTTTGAAGGTGCCATTTCAGAGAGAATAAATTTTTAGGGTTTTGGAAGATAGAAGGGTTTGGCAGAGAAGAAGACGAAGATATTTTTAGGGATTGAAAACGTAAAGGTTGAACCTTTTTGACTATTTGCCTTTTATAGTCATTAAGGCAGGAGAGAGAAATAAAATATTTTTAATTTTAAAATGACACGATTTACGTGGGGAACTACAACGCCCACTTTAGGCATTATGAAAACATGGTTTCGAGATTAAAACTACCATGCACATGATTAGCTTCAGATTAATAAATGGTATTAAATAATTAAATAATTAATAACCATTTTACCAAAAACTGTTGAGTTCAAGCATTATGACTCAGCAAGGTCAGACGGGTAACATAGACAGATGATATAAAAACATAAGACAGGTAGCATAGACAGGTTAATTATCAGACACATTATTCAACAATGCAATGCATGTTTAGATTATCTCTAATAAATAAAAATCTTTCTTCTGCTAGCGGTTTAGTGAAAATATCAGTCCATTGATTTTCAGTTTTAACAAACTTAATATCAAAAATACATTTCTGAACATCATCCCTTATAAAGTGATGTTTGATTTCAATATGCTTAGCCTTAGAATGCTGAATTGGATTTTTAGTTAAGCATATGGCACTAGAATTATCACACCACACAGATATATTATGCTCATAAATAGAGTAATTCTCAAGTTGATGTTTTACCCATAAGAGTTGAGAGCAGCAACTAGCAGCTGAGATGTATTCTGCCTCAGCAGTAGACAAGGCAATAATTTTCTGCCTTTTGCTTGACCAGGAGACTAAGCTTGCTCTAATGAAGTGACATCCTCCACTGGTACTTTTTATTTCTATTCTATCTCTAGCAAAATCAGCATCACAGAATCCCACTAATCTATATTCTTTTGATCTTAGATACAATGAACTAAGATTATTAGTCCCAAGCAAATATCTAAATATTCTCTTAACAGCTTTAAGATGAGATTCTCTTCGGTTAGATTGAAATCTAGCACACATACAGACACTAAACTGAATGTGAGGTCTGCTTGAAGTTAAGTATAGTAGAGAGTCAATCATTCCTCTGTAGACAATTTGATCTACCTTTTTACCTTCATCATCTTTGCTTAGTTTTGCATTTGGTTGCATGAGAGTTTTCATGAGTTTAGCACTTTCCATCTTGTACTTCTTCAGTATCTCCTTGGTATACTTTTGTTGATGGCCATCACTTGTCTGTTTGATTTGTAATCCAAGGAAGAACTTTAATTCTCCCATCATGCTCATCTCAGATTCTGCTTTCATTAGCTTGGAAAATTCCTTGCACAGCTTTTCATTAGTTGCTCCAAAAATAATATCATCAACATATATTTGGACTATAATAAAATTCTCTTTAGAATTTTTCTTAAACAAGGTAGTATCTACTTGTCCTCTAGTAAAGCCATTATGCATGAGAAAAGAACTAAGTCTATCATACCATGCTCTAGGTGCATGTTTCAAACCATATAATGCCTTTTTAAGTTTGAAAACATGATATGGTTTATCAATATCTTCAAGATCAGGGGGTTGTTTAACATACACTTCTTCTTCAATTATGTCATTTGGAAAAACACTTTTTATATCCATTTGAAAAAGGGTTATTTGGTGTTGTGCATCATATGACATAAGTATGCGGATAGCTTCTATTCTAGCTACATGTGCAAATGTTTCAGTATAATCAATACATTCTTATGCCATAACCATCTTTCATCCTCTTTAGACATCAGACATGTTACACTATGATCTGAGAGATCAGTCAATTCAATCTTATACATATTTTGTCGCCTTTTAGCTGAAAAGAGGGTTTTGCCACTAATGTCTTTAACTATGCATAAATCCTTGGTAAAGAAGACATCAAATCCACTGTCACATAATTGACTTATGCTAAGCAAATTGTGTCTTAATCCTTCCACCATAAGAACATTAGATATAGAGGGAAGAGGGGGTTTACCACCAATAGTACCAATGCTTATAACCTTCCCTTTCCAATTTCCTCCAAAGGCAACATGTCCTCCTTTCTTAAGTTGAAGGTCCAGCAACATAGACCTTTCTCCTGTCATGTGTCGCGAGCAACCACTGTCCAAGTACCAGCAGTGGTGTTTTCTTTGTCCTATTAAGGACATCTGCAAAAGAAATTATTTGGTCTTTAGGTACCCATAATTTTCTGGGTCCTTTTCTGTTAGTTCTAGGAGTCTGTGAAGACTTCCTTCTCTTCTTGTGAATACACTTAGACATAACATGTCCAGTTTTTCCACAGAAGTTACAGATAGGTATAGATTTAATTATTGTTGAGTTAGCAGACACTTTAGAAGTTTTAGTTGATACTTTTTGATGTGTCTGATGGATATATTCAATACCTTCTTTGTTAAGGGAGTGTCTCTGACAGCCAAGCAACTTAGTAAGATTGTCTCTTCCATTAACAAATTTGGTATGATCAGAAGTGAGCTATTCCACTTTTTGTTGAAGTTTTTCAACCTCTTCAGATTGTGATGTTTCAATTGAGATCTTAGCTTCATCAGACTTTTCAGTCTTCAGCTCACTGTTCTATTTGGCCAGCTTCTCACGCTCTTGAGATTTCTGCTTATGCTCACTGATAAGCTTTACATACTCTCTTTTGAGGGATTTGAAGGCCTTAGATAAGCAGTTGGATTCCTCCAGCTACTCCTCATAGGCATCAAGTAATTCCTCATAGTCAGAATGTACCTCATCATCTAAATTAGAGTCAGCGTTGGCCATCAGACAAAGATTAGCTTCTTCCTCTGTCTCTTCATCAGAAGATGTTGACACCATATCCTCACAAGTAGCCATCAACCCTTTCTTCTTCTTTTTGAAGAATTTCTTAAAAGGGACTTTCTTGAGTTGAGGACATTCAACTTTGATGTGACCAGGCTTCTTGCACTCATAGCAGACAATTGAATTGTTGTCTGTTGAAGTGGATTCTTTGAAGTTCTTATTCTTGTTGAACCTTCTGAATGGCTTATCCTCTCTGAACTTCTTTTTCTGTAAGAGAAGCTTTATCTTCCTGGTTAGGAGAGATAATTCTTCATCACTTTCAGAATCTTTGGGTTCAGAAAGGTCAGTATCACTGGATGACTCGTCTGCCTTTAGAGCCTCGGAAGCTTTTGCTCACTTTTGATCAACCTTCTGAGCAATCGACTTGCCCTTCTTTGTAGCAATTTCATCTCCAAGTTCTTGCTCATGAACAGTGAGTGTACCAAGAAGTTCATCCATTGTCAAGGTAGTGAGATCCTTGGTTTGAGAAATAGAAGTGACCAAAGGTCTCCACTGTTGAGATAGACTTCTCAGTATCTTTCCAACGTTCTCAGCATTAGTATAAATTTTACCAAGAGACTTTAGGCCATTGATGATAGTTTGGAGTCTTCCTATCATCTGAGCAACAGATTCTCCTTCCTCCATGAGAAAAGTTCATACTTTCTGACAAGTATGGCAATTTTTTATTCTTTAACTTTGGCTGTTCCTTCATGTGTGACAGCTAAAGTATCTCATATTTCTTTTGCAGAATCACAAGCAGAAACCTTTTCAAATTCTTCAGGACTGAGAGTACAAATGATGTTATATCTGGCTTTGTGATTTAGCTCCCACTTTATCTTTTCTACAGGGGTCCACTGAGCTTTAGGCTTGTCAGTGTTGTCATCATTTTTAGGAATGAATGGACCATCAGTGATGACATCCCAGAGATCAGAGTTAGTTGATAGAATGAACCATTGAAATCTATCTTTCTAATAGTTGTAGTTTTCTCCATTGAAGAATGGAGGTTTGGTTAGGAAAGCTCCTTCAGTCTGGTGACTCCTACTTGAACTAGCTCCAGCAGTCATGTCTATTCTTCAGGACCTTTACCTCTACACTGTTGGATGCTCAACCCAGAGGCTGAGCTCTGATACCAACTGAAATAGACAACTATAAACACGAGAAGGGGGTTGAATTGTGTTTATCAGAAATTAAAACAAAGTTGAAAACTTTTCGCACACAGAAGCTAGGTTCAGACAAGTGTGAAAACACTCCACAGACAGGTGACCCGTCTGTTGTGATTTTAACAGAAAAACACACAAGCACACAACTTGAAAACAAGTTTGATATTCACACTTTACCCCTTTAGTTAGAAAGCAGATAATATAATCAAATCAACTAAAGAGTTTAAAGGAAGAGAGATTAACACAATTATTTATCCCGGTTCACTCTTTAACACAAAGAGCTACGTCCAGTCCTTGGTAGCACCAAGTTTTATCCACTATAACTGATCAGGTTACAGACTCCAAGTATTGTTTTCACACCTAGCCTCTTCAGGCTCAAAGACAAGTATTCTTTGCTCACCTAGCCTCTTCAGGCTCACACAGGTTTGTTTGTAATAAATACAACAGGCAGACAGTTTTATCACTAAAACTCAGAGTGGATTAAATGTAAGCTTAGGAAAGACTGCGTAATAACTTCAAATGAGTGAAGAATACAGATTGAAATAATGAAGAAATAAATGCGCAGAGTAATGGTTCTTTTAATGATGTGTGTTTTCTATCTTCATCTTCAATGACTTCTGTATTTATAGCCTTCAAGCATTTAAGATCCGTTAGAGACATTCCTTCAAATGTTGGCTGCAAGCAGAGCTCCATTAAATGCAATAGAGTCATTCTGGGCAGCCATCAATGCAATATGAACGTTGGTTTTACTCTAACATGAAGGATCGTGGCTTTATGCATCGTGCAATAGCCAAATCTGAGTTGTGTAGAATGCTTTTGTACTTTGCAGAGCACATTTCCCTTTTCGTGTAATAACCAAGAGTACTAGGGAATAAAGCATGTTGGAAACATTCTTTAACTGGACTTCATCTCTGATTTCCTAGGTTGCTTGTGTGAATGACTTCTGACTTTTCTTGATAAACGTGAGATAAAGAAAGGTAGAGCTCCAGAGTCTTTTGTATGAGGGGACAACTTCCAAGACCTTTGTACTTGAGTTCCCTATCGAATAATCTCAAACGAGTATAAGAACTTATCAGAAGACAATTAAGTTGAAACTTCAGTGCAAAAAGTCAATAATCCTAGTCAGCAGACAGGTTGACTTTTGCTTCTCCAGACAGGTGGTCACCTAAGTGGCAGACAGGTGAGAAAGTGATTTCTTACTATTTTGATCTACACACTGGATAGTGATGAGTGTGATTTCACCTCATATTTCTTCATCATTTTGCATGCATTTTCATGTAGATTAGGCATTTTTATTTTGATATTGTTTGTTTTTCCCTTTGGAATGGGTAAGGTGGTTCTATGATGATTGTGTACAGGAATTGATGATTAAAATGCTCAAGTCCAGTTGATTAGGAGTTTGCATGAATATGGAGACTTAAAAGTAAGAAAAATGAGTTGGCAAAACCTGTCACGGCCTGGGTGTGACAACCATCACGGCCATGATCGCGTGGGACTGAAGAAAAAGAAGAGCGCACAAGTCAGAAACTGTCACAGCTTGGCCGTGACAGCCATCACGGCCGACAGGCCAATCAGTTCAAGAATTCACCAAGTTAGAAGCTGTCACGGCTTGGCCGTGACAGGCATCACGACCGTGACACGTTAATTTAGGGATTCTGATTTTCTGTTTTTGATATGATTTGTAATTGCTTAATCCCAAGTTAACCTGCATTATAAATAGGACAAATAGGCTCAAAAATAGGCATATCTGGGCTGCTACCTTTGCCTTAATTTAGGATTTCTCTTCTTCTCCAATTTCTTCTCTTATCTTAGGATTTTTATGCTTTGGTTAATCATAATTGCTATGACCATGGCGATGCTTAAGTAGTCATTTTATTTCTAGGAATTGGGGCTATGCCCAAGACTCGTTTTATGTGATGAATTGATAATTTTCCCCTTTTTGTTAATTTCAATTTGCTTTAGATTTAATTCCTATTGCATGAATTACTTGTAAATTCGGTGGCCACTTATTTGCATGTAGCAGATACTCTAAGGACGAACTGAGAGGTGAACTTAGGTATCAGATCTATAGGAATTGAACTTAGGACTTAAGTTACGAGAGTTAGAAGCGGTCCTTCGAGGGTTCATTGAATTATCACAAACCTTAATGGGTTCAATTTAAATACAGTTACCACGAGAGTATGGGTTGATTTAATTGGGAACGGTTCTTGTATCTCGAGAGGGAACATTAACTTTATTAGGATAAATTCACCTTCAAAGCATTTTAATAATATACAAGAGGGGTAGTCAAATTTGTAGCATGAGCAGCCTTGTTGGTAACCTAATTCCCGTAAATCTCCTTTGATTTGAAAAACAACTGATTTGATTTACTTTCCGATTCTGTTTGATTGTGATTTTTAATAATTGATTTGTTAGTTAATTCTAATTTCAAAACCAAATATTTCCTTGTTTAGTTTAATTGATTTAATAATTAATTGTTGTTCAAGATCACGGTCTCTGTGGGTTCGATCTCTGTATTACTTGACGACGAAGCCGTTCACTTGCGGATTCACGCTATCAAGTTTTTTGGCACCGTTGCCGGGGACTGTGCTTTCTTGAATTTCAATTTAATTTTTAAATTGATTCTTCTGAAATTTTTTTCCTTTTTCTAGTGTATCTATCACTCTCTTTGCAGGTGATTTTTCTCTTTTATGCGAAGATCCCAAAGTCTTGGAACTCTTATTGAAGCTGATCCCTAGATCGAAAGGTCGTTTCTTTGACGTAGGAGACTACACAGACAAAGAGCGAGGGAAAAGTTGATCCCCATTCCACTCATGGCCGATCAACCGGATATCAAACCACAGAAGGACTACGCAGCCCCAAATACTAGGGGTTTGCGAACTGGGATTGCTAGACCAGAAATTGAGGCAGAGAACTACACTATTCTGCCCCAGTTAATTGGCATGATTAGGCAACATCAGTTTGGAGGATTACCCTTGAAAACCCAACTGATCATGTGGAGACATTCTTGGAATTTTGAGATACAACTTGGATTCAAGGTGCTCCAGTTGATGCTATACGCTTGAGGTTATTCCCCTCCTCTCTGACTGGAAAGGCAAGAGCTTGGTTGAAGTCAGTGCCTACTAATACCTTATCAACATGGAACCAACTAGAGCAGGCATTCTTGGAAAAATTCTTTCTACCATCCAAGATCGCTTACCTATGAACTCAGATCACCGACTTCTTCCAAAAGGACGGAGAATGCTTATCCGAAGCTTGGGATCGTTACAAGGGATTGTTAGAGTCTTGCCCACATCATGGGCTCGAGGAGTGTCTATTAGTGCATACCTTCTACAACGGATTGGATTATTCTTCGAAGATGTCACTTGACTCCGCAGCTGGTGGCGCATTGATGAATAGACCACTGACTGAAGCATTCAATATCATTGAAAGCGTTGCCACCAACTATGATCATGTTGGTGTAAGCCCTAGAGACCAGTGTATTTCTTAGACTTACATTTGTATCTTGCTATTATATATAGATATATATGATATGACGCATTCCAGTTTATTGTGTTACTTGTTTAAACATAATAAAGTCCTTAGAATAGAAATTTCGTTTTAATAGAATATCAAGTATATGACTTGAACGTGAGACACTATTGAACAATGAAATCCTATTCTTAAATATCCGTATTCAAGTATTTTATTAATAAGGACAATAATAATACATTGAGACTATTATGTGTGCAGACTGATGACCATATCTCACGGGTCATGGATATGAGATATCGAGTCGCCACATAGGTACACATTAGAGTAATGATGTACTGGATTGACCCACCATGAGAACACTACATGGAGCATTGTGTGAGTGTCACAAGTAGTTCTCATAGTGACAATGGTGTATGCAATACTTCGACCTGAAATCGCTACGATCCCTACATGAGGAGTCGTGTGCTTTAATATCGTCAAACGTCATCTGTAATAGGATGATTATAAAGACGGTCATTGGGCATACCACGAGCCATGCAGAGGGATGTGAGTGACCTAGATGGAATTTGTCCCTCCTACATAACAGGAGTAATATCTGTGGGCCCCCTGATAGAGTGAGAGATCAGAAACGCATGGTCGTCTTTGAAATGAGTCAATATGAGATATTGACCTCATTTGTTGTTAAGTCTACTCGGGTATCAGGGAACATGATATTGAACCATACAAGGGTGACACATTCTATGTCTTGTGTTCAATATAGATATATGGACAAAGGGATAATAATGCACATGAATATTTGTCACAGAAAGGTTTCGTCAAATCACTGACTTTCTCACTACTTAGGTAGCAATGATGTATTGCTAGATACCGCTCACTGTTTGTAATATTAAATGGGATTTAATATTACTACTAACGTTTTGGGAACCTATAGGGTCACACACATAAGAGCGGATTAAAAGAAGCATTAAAAGGAGAGTTGGACTTTTCTATTGGGCCTAGCGCATAGTACATGGGGCTTAGGTCAAACGCTGCTCACTAACTCAATTAAGGAGGTGCTTCTATAAGTAGACCACTTAAGCTATTGTGCCTACACGTTTTTTGTTTTACCCTAGCCGCACATAGAGAGTGATAGTGAGCAGGAAGTCTCGGTTTTCGAAGCTAGCACTGTGAGACAGAGACGCTTCAGGTTCGTGACGTTGGACGTTCACGGAATCTGCTCGTGTGGATACCTTAGAGACATCGTTCGTGCGGTGTTCGTGATAGACGATTTTAATCAACTGTCATCGCTTCAAGAGGTAAATCTTCTAACCATGAATCGTGACCATTCGCAAGGATCCTTCGATGGGAATTTTTCCGCTGCGTTATTTTTTTTTTATACGCAAATTCCCAACAGATCAATGGGGTTCAGAAAGAGGTAATAATCCGAAAAAACTTTCGGGGGGTAAGTTTGATGTAGATGGTTCAGATTTGATTATGTCTAAATTTTACTCATTGAGTAAGCGCTTTGATAAGCTTGAAAAAGCTAAGTTGCCAAACTATGTTCCCCCAAATTCTTACAACCAAGGAAGGAAGAATAGACCTTATCTCTCCTATGGGAACTACAACAACACGTTGAACCACGAATTCCAAGAAGGCCAAGGTAATAGGAAACCCGCATAGGGGTATTCTGGTACAAAAGTCTAAACTTGAGTCTCTTATGAAAAATTTTGTTACTACTCAAACAAAGCAAAATGAAGAGTTTAGGAAGCAAGGTAAGGCAGTCAATGAGGCAATAAAAGAGTTAACATCTAACGTAGATAATTTAGCCATCTATAATATGATGTTAGAAACTCATATTGCCCAGCAAGCGTGTAATTCAAATAGGCAACCGGGCAAGTTTCCTGGACAACCTGAAATGAATCCAAGTAATGAACAATGTAAAGCTGTGAGTTTGAGGAGTGGTAAGAAACTTGAGGATCCCAAGGCTAAATGGGAGAGTGATAAAAAGAGTGTAGATGAGGAAGAGGAACCTACTAAGATACAACCAGTAGATGAGGAAGAACCTAATGAAAAAGTGTCTAAGTATGTCCCTCCACCACCTTACCAACCACCAATACCTTTCCCTCAATGGTTGGCTAAGGCCAAGTTAGATAAGCAATTTGGGAAATTTCTAGAGGTCCTTAAAAAATTGTACATTAATGCACCCTTCATCGAGGCATTGCAACAAATGCCTACATATGCTAAATTTCTTAAGGATGTCTTGTCAAATAAGAGAAAGCTAGAGGATTATGAAACAATAGCTTCAACTGAGGAGTGCAGTGCTTTAATTCAAAATAAATTTCCTCCTAAACTTAAAGATACAGGTAGCTTCTCTATTCATTGCTTGATTGGTAACACTAGTTTTGATAAAGCTCTTTGTGATTTGGGGACTAGTGTTAGTCTTATGCCCCTTTCTGTTTGTAAAAATTTGGAGATGGGTGAACTAAAACCCACGACAATCTCCCTTCAATTGGTGGATTGGTCCGTCAAATACCTGGTAGGCATTTTGGAGGATGTTCCTATTAGAGTGGGTAAGTTTTTCATTCCTGCGGATTTTGTGGTACTTGAAATGGAGGAGGATTCCCAAATCCCCCTTATTCTTGGTAGGCCTTTCTTGGCTACTGCGTGAGAAATTATTGATGTGAAAAATGGAAAGTTGACTTTAATTGTGGGTGATGATAAAGTTGAATTTGATTTAACTCTATTAAACACCCTTCTTTTAAGGATTCTTGTTGCAGGGTTTACTTAGTGCACCAAGCGGTGAAAGAAGAATCCGCTTAAGCTTGTTTTGGTGATCCATTGGAGATGTACTTGATTGGTGGAGACTTAAGTGCTCATGGAGGATAAGTGAGGGATTATGCCCGCCTCTTGGAGGCTAGTCCAGAAATTTCTCCTCACAAAGCAAAGAAAGCAAAACTTGAGTCGAAACCAAAGCACGAAGATTTGAAAAGATGAAAAAGCTCCTAAGGTAGAACTAAAACCCCTTCCTTCCACACTGAGGTATGAATTTCTTGGTCCTAACTCTTCCTATCCGGTAATTGTGAATGCTAGCTTGAATGAGTTGGAAACTGAGAAATTGCTTAGAGAGCTTAGGATGCATAGAAAGGTGATAGGATATACAATTGATGACATTAAAGGTATAAATCCTTCCTTTTGCATGCATCGCATTTTAATGGAAGATGAGCATAAACCATCCATTGAGCATCAACGTAGGTTGAACCCAATCATGAAAGAGGTGGTTAAGAAAGAAGTGCCTAAGTTGTTAGATGCGGGGGTTATTTATCTAATCTCCGACAGTGAGTGGGTTAGTCCGATGCATGTGGTTCCTAAGAAAGGGGGGATGATTGTTATTCAAAATGAAAATAGTGAACTAATCCCTACTAGGACAATAACCGGTTGGAGAATGTGCATTGACTATAGGAAGTTCAATAAGGCAACAAGATAAGATCACTTCCCTCTCCCATTTATTGATCAAATGCTTGAGAGCTTAGCTAGGCACTCATACTTTTGTTACTTGGATGAATATTCTGGTTTTCATCAAATTCCTATACATCCTAGTGATCAAGAAAAGACCACATTTACTTGTCCCTATGGCAATTTTGCCTATAGGAGAATGCCTTTTGGTCTATGTAACATACCAGCTACTTTTCAAAGATGCATGACTGCAATTATTTTTGAATTTATTGAAAACGTCATGGGGGTTTTTATGGATGATTTTTCTATTTATGGAACTACCTTTGATGATTGTTTAACAAATTTGTCTAAGATTTTGCAACGTTTTGAAGAAACTAATTTGGTGTTGAATTGGGAAAAGTACCATTTTATGGTAAAAGAGGGTAAAGTGCTTGGGCACTTGATTTCTGGAAGAGGTATTGAGGTGGATAGAGCCAAAATTGATGTTATTTAAAAATTGCCCCCACCGGTGAATGTGAAAGGAGTTCGAAGTTTCTTGGGACATGCCGGGTTTTACAGGGTTTCATCAAAGATTTTTCAAAAATTTCCAAACCTTTGTCTAACTTATTGATGAAAGATGTTCCATTTGATTTTAATGAGGAATATTTGAGTGCCTTTTGTAGGTTGAAGGAAGCTTTGACCACCGCTCCCATTTTGTAAACACCAGATTGGAATGAGCCATTTGAGGTTATGTGTGATGCTAGTGACTATGCCGTGGGAGCGGTGTTAGGGCAAAAGATAGACAAGAAGGTTCATGCAATCTATTACGCAAGAAAAACTCTAGATGGAGCTCAAGCCAATTATGCCACCACTGAGAAGGAGTTGCTCGCGGCTGTCTTTGCATTTGAGAAGTTCAGATCATACCTTGTGGGGTCTAAGGTCATTGTGTACACCGACCACTCCGCACTAAAGTACCTCATGAGCAAGAAGGAAACAAAGCCTAGGCTCATCCGATGGATCCTTCTCTTGCAAGAATTTGACTTGGAGGTTCGGGATCGGAAAGGGACAGAGAACTTGGTTGCGAACCACCTATCTAGACTTGAACCACTGAAACATGAGAAGGACAAATGTTTGCCATCTCGAGAGAGAGTGCTCCATGGTATACAGATTTTGTGAATTATTTTGTATATGGGATTCTACCACCGGAGTTCAATTATCAACAGAAGAAGAAGTTTTTTTCCGATCTTAAGAATTACGTGTGGGATGAGCCTTACATTTTCCGCAAGTGTGCTGATAGCATTTACAGAAGGTGTATTCCAGAGGACGAGGTTTCAAGTATCTTGAGTTGTTGTCATTCCTCATCTTAAGGAGGACATGCTAGTGCTGTAAAGACAGCGGCCAAGGTGCTTCAAGCCGGTTTCTATTGGGCTCATATTTTCAAAGATGCCCGGATGTTTGTGCTTGCTTGTGATTTGTAACACCCTGTTTTTTTCGTATGCTTCTTTATTAGTAAATACATGCTTTAATGTAATTATTTGTGATAAAATCCAGAAGATGATTTTATTTTAAATAAAATTATTTTCTTGTGTAGTTTTACTGTATGAAGTCACAGTAAAATTTTCAGTCGAAAATTAAGACGAAAGTCGGTCTGGGTTTTCACAGCCAGTACAAGTTTACTGAGCTAGAGACCTAATCTTGACTCATGAACGAGACGATTAGTGTTTTTTTGATGTTTTCTGTGGCTTTGGAGTTTTTCCAAAAATCTTGTTCGGGGCAAAATTCCGAGTGTTACCCGGACGAAATCGTCGGGAAATACGATCGGAAAAGTCATCTGATGCACAATGGAGCAGAGCAAAGAGGGAATGAAATGACTGATGTGAATTTATGACACCTTTTCAACAAGCCATACTTCACTTTTTCATCAAATCACATTTTCTTACATTCTCTCTCCAACCTTACCTCCACACCATACCTCCACCTTACCTTCTTTCTTTCTTTACAAGCAACGCACCTTCTTTTCTTCTCTTCTTTCTCCTTCAAAACCGTGGTCTCTCACTCTCACCCTCTATAAGTACTCTTCATTTCCACCATTCATCAGTTTCCTCAATTTTCTCACATTTTCACTTTACTACATTTCTTCTTCTTCTTCTCTCTTACAAAGTTTATATTTTTATCAAGCTTTTCTCTTAAAGTTATTCATCAAAGTTGTTTATCTTGTTAATGGTAATACTTCTATGTAGTTCTTTTTCAAAGTTTCTTCTTTTGTTTCAAAGTTTTCTTCATATGTTCTTTATGTGCTTTTAACTTCTAAAACCTCTCAAAAATGGTAGAAAACTCCTTTTGAGTTGAAGCCACTGTCTATATTCTTGTATTTACTCATACTATCACATACTAAAAGGTTGTGTAAAACAAAGTTTCCTAACCTCTTCTTTCTAAGGAGACCGAAACCATGTATATGGTTTAGATGGATCTTGTTTCAACTTTTACATGTATGAGTTTGTATTTAAGTTTTCATTTCCAAGATGATCATGGACCAAGGATCCTTTATGTTAAAAGGATGCTATGTCTAAGTGACTGGAAAGTTTAAAGATTTTTACTCTATTTTTATGTAAAGACCAAAACCAATGAGTTTTAAGGCAATGGTGTTTAAGTTTTGTTTTCCAAAATGATCATGGATTAAGACTCCTTGACATAGGGGGATGCTAAGTCCAAGAGATTGGAAAGTTTGAAGATTTCTAACCCCTATTTCTTGAAAAGGCCGAAACCTTCAATGGTTATGGCAAAGATGTTAAGTTTTGTTTTCCAAAGTGATCATGGACTAAAAAGATCCTTATGTTAAAGGATGCTATGCCTAAGTGTTTGGAAAGTTTAAAATATTTTATTGCTTTACTTTCCTATGATGGCCGAATGTAACATTTGACCTAGGATGTGTTATTTTATTTTGTTTTCCAAGATGATTATGGATTAAAGCTCCTTCATGTTAAAGGATGCTATGTCCAAAAGATTGGATGATTTAAAGATCTCTAACCTCGCAAACTTGTTAAGGCCGAACCTAAGAGTTCATGGTCTAAGACATTTGATTTTTCCATTTTTCGAAATGATCATGGTTTCAAGATCCTTACTATGTATGGATGCTAACCTAAAGAGATTGGAAAGTTTAGAAATTCCTAGCCTATTTACCTATGCTTGTCCGTAACCCTAAGTCAAGTAATTAGTGGGATTTTTAATTCAACTTTGTTAAAAGATTGTTGTTTATGAACTTCTAACACTTAAGGATCATAAATCCAAGAGTCGCATAAATTTCGGAAACCCCAATCCTAGTTTATTGTATGAATCGAACCTATACCTTGTGGTTAGTGTTCTCGAGTTGATTTATTTTTAACTCATGATTTTATGTTGGTAACCTTCGACTTCCATCGCTAGAGAAGCGAGGACGTTCGTGAACCTTCTTTTCAAATCCAAAACTCTTAACTTCGACGTGAGGTAAGAGGGGATTTCCTAAAGATATTCCATAATTGTATGCATGTGTGTAGGTGTTTAACTTGATATTTTTATGTTGATTGTGATTACTTGGTTATCTAATGTACTTGAACTGTTATGCTATTATCTGATGTTGAACTGTGCTTGTTCTAAATGTTATAATGCATATCTGTGATGAACTGCTTTCAACTGTGATATTAGCATTGAACTGATAACATATACTGCTGTTGACTGGAAGTTTGCTAAGCCAGACTTGTGTCTGTGCTCAATTGTTATAAGGATTAAAAACCTTAATAAGCTTTGAAGATGAAGGGATTGGTGTTCTTTTCCAAAAGCTCATTAACTTAAAGTACTTGTTTTAAATGTTAAATGGTTTTGGTGAACTATTGTTATACAAGAGAAAAATCCTTTTCGAACTATGTGTCTTCAAGTGGAAACTTTCAAGATTATTTGGCAATATCATATTGGGTATTTTCAAAGATAAAAGTATTTCAAAGATGCTTTATAAAAGATTTTCAAAGAAAAGGTTTTCTCCTAAATGTTTTAGAAACTTTCCGATAGCCTGGATAGGTTATCGAGGATTCGGTTTTGAATTTGATTTTCACTAAACGAAAAATAAGTACTTAAGAAAGAGAATCTAGTACGTGAGACGTCGCCGCTAGTATTCAATTATACGCACGTGATCTTGGATCAGTGTTAATTCGGGGCCATGTTTCCTATTCATGATGTTCTAGGCTGAGGGTCCAATTCTCGATATCGAGGACAGTGCGTTCTGATTTTGTTGTTGTGGACTGTGTGTCCTAATCACGTTGTTGTGGACCGTGTCCTAATCACGTTGTTTTGGCCTGTGTGTCCTAACCACGTCATGAAGAACGCTGTTAAAAGTGAATGTTGTTTTCTATGACCACAAGCCTAGGATTGGTGCATTGGTCTTGGGCATTGTGATTGAGCATTCGGACTATGTGTCATATGCTTCTAAGTTTTCAAGTGATGGGGAAATGATGATTAAGTCGTTAGCTTTGAGCTGCGACAACGAAAAAGAATGAACACAAAGAAAACCTTTTGAATAAAATATTTTCTCATGTGCATTTTCCCAGGCAGATGTGCCTTTCTTACATATCAGATACAAGGTGGTATCTTGGAGTCAATCCATGTGACCGGTTCAGAGGCGCATGTGACGTTGCTCGTCCTGAGACCTTAAATGCATGAGGGTATGAAGGCAACTTCCCGGTGGGCTAGAGATTGACCAACTCTAATTCTTCTCCAGTGGAAAACGGTGTTGATATCTCATGAGATTAAGTTAGAGCCTGATATTGAAGTGCCATGCATATTTTCAAAGATTGACTGTGTGGGTTTGAGACCCTTTGATATAACACTGTTATGTTATGTATATGCATGATTTAACTGCTTATATGATTTTTTAATGTATGTATCATGTATATGGTTGTTGTGGGATATATCTTATGACGGTATCTCACTCTTGCACATCTGTATGTTCTGTTCTTTCCTTCTTGTATCGGGTATGGGCGTGCTTTTAGATGGATCCGAACGTTCCCTTGGCACAGAAGAGCTCGATGAGCGAAGTATTTGATCATGCTGGGTCGGCAGGGAACTGGACTATACATGAGGGTAGCATCTGTGGCCACTCTGCATGCAGGAGGCATCGGTAGATCGTTCGTCGGCTTTTGGAGTTGTCCCGATAGTCCCTAGGCTTTTAGAGCCATCTTTTGAGTCTTGTACCCAGTTCCCTATTCTTGGTTTGATGTTTTCTTTTTACCTATTTCTTCTGTAGTCGTTTCAGTATATGTTGGCCAGTTCGACAAGGCCTGTCTTGTAATCAAACCTAAGATCCCAAGTGGGACAGTTATAATTTTATGTGTGGTGTTGATTTTCATGTTCTAAATGTTCATCACCTTTTCTTAACTTCTTTTAACAAAAAAAAATGAGTACCCTTTTTCAGTAGCCTTATATAAGAGGTTATTTTTCCGAAGGCGACCAACTTTTTAATAAGTTCATTTCCGCAACGGGTAACCATGTGACGCCGGGTTTTAGGGTGTCGCATGATCCATGTCAAAGAACGAGAAACATCTCCAAGAGGCATGAAATGCCACTCAACACAATGCTAGAAGTGGAGATATTTGATGTTTGGGGAGTTGACTACATGGGACCTTTTCCTTCCTCTTGCAACAATAAGTTCATTCTTGTAGCCGTTGATTATGTCTCTAAATGGGTGGAAGCCAATCCATCCCCAACAAGTGATGCAAAAACTGTGATCAAGCTATACAAGAAGGTGATTTTTTCGAGGTTTGGAGTCCCAAGGATAGTTATTAGTGAAGGAGGACCGCACTTCATAGAAAAATTTGAAAAACTCCTACTCAAATATGGAGTCACTCATAAGGTTGCTACACCTTATCATCCTCAAACAAGTGGCCAAGTCGAAGTTTCCAATAGAGAAATAAAGAGCATTCTAGAGAAGACTGTTTCAAGATCTAGAAAGGATTGGTCATTAAAGCTTGATGATGCTCTTTGGGCTTACCGTACGGCTTACAAGACTTCTATTGGGATGACACCCTTTAGACTTATGTACTGGAAGCCATGTCACTTACCGGTCAAGCTTGAGAATAAGGCCTTTTGGGCTATTAAGATGTTGAATTTTGATATAAAGGCCACCAGAGAAAAGAGAGTCCTTCAACTTCATGAGCTTGATGAGCTGATATTGGATGCATATGTGCCCGCAAGAGCTTACAAATAAGTGGCATGACAAGCACATCCTTCATAGAGAATTCCATTAGGGAGAATTAGTGCTACTCCATAACTCAAGGTTACGGTTATTTCTAGGGAAGCTCAAGTCTAGATGGTCTGGACCATTCAAAGTTATGAAGGACCCATATGGTGCCGTTAAGGTTTGGGATGAAGAACGTGGAACATTCAAAGTCAATGGACAAAGGTTGAAGCACTACCTTGGAGAACATCCACTTGAAAAGGAGGTTGAACTTTCGCTCCTCTATCCAACATCAAAGGATTGAAGAGACTATGGTCAAGCTTAAGACCGTAAATAAGCGCTTCTTGGGAGGCAATCCAAGCTTTCTTTCCCTTGCTATTTTGTTTGTGAATTTTGTTTTTTAAATAATTTGAGAATATTAGAGGAGAAAGATCACAAATTGATGGTTTTGCCAAGTATTTGCAGGTTAGGAAGGCATGAAGAGCAAAAAGGCATGAAAAATAAAGTCAGAGGAGATCGTGGCCTGGCCCTGAAAGGCTTCATGACCGTGAAGGAAGAAAAGAAGGAATTCAGAGATGATCACGGGTAGGCCGTGACAATGTTCATGGCCGTGACACTGTCCAACAAAAAAAAAGTGAAGGGCAATGAAGATCACGGCCTAGCCGTGACTAGTGTTACAGCTGTATCAAGGCTCAATAACCAGGCATGTCATGGGCGTGATGCGAAGGAGCTAGCATGTCAGAATGGATCACGGTCTATCCGTGACAAGTGTCATGGCCGTAATGAGGAAATTAATGCCATCACGGGCGTGAGAAGCCAGTCATCAGCCAACTCAGAGAATATCACACCCAGGCCGTGAACTTCCTCACGGTCGTGACGTGGAAAGGGCCAGTTTGATTTCGCCCTTCCCTGCTCAGTTTCATACGCATACCCTAGCCCCCTTCCTTCAACCTCCTTTTCTTCTACCTCTATAGCCAAACCCCCAAGCTCCATTCCTCCATTCTATTTTCACACAAATCTTCACAAAAATCACTCCCAAACACAAACCCATCATCATCTCTTCTCTTATTCATCTTCTTCTTCCTCTCCTCACTCACTCCACCATACCCATTCACCAAAAAGCTTGAGAATCACCTCATTCATGGCACCCATGGCTAACAAACATTGTTTCCTTCCTTCCTACACATAACCCATTAACTCCATCAAACCAATTCCATCAATTTCAAGCCAAATAAAAAATTCCCAATTTCTGAAACTCTAACCCCCAAATTTGAATTTGAAAAATTTAAAGAGGCGATTGTGCATTCTGCTGCTTAGGAATTTATTGAGGCAATCATGGCAAGCAAACGTCAAAGAGCAAGTGAAGCTTTAGGTCCTTATACCAGGGGAAACAGAAACTCTATAGGTAACTCTTCTGAGACTGAGACTAATGATAATGAATATGTCATTGTTTTTAAGAATATTGCTCAAAGATAGGTTTGATATTTTAAAGCGTAGGAAAATAATCCAAACCAAATATATGGATGATGCCTGTATAGACACCCTGGGTTTGATTGTGGATATAAATTGGGTGTTGGAAAATGTTGGGTGGAGTGAGTTTTCTCGCACCCGGTTCCTTGCGTACATTGGCCATACTCTAGAATTCCCGAGCTCCTTTAATGCTCAAATTTTGCAAGGGACCCATTGTATAGAAGCCCGGATCACTTTCCGGCTATTCAACCAGGATTTTCAATTGACTCTGACTGAGTTCAATAAGATTTTTGAATTGCCAGTTGGGGGAAACAAACTTATCTCATTGGATTTAGTCCTGACAGTTTTTGGTGCCATATTACTTATCCGGGAGGTCATTTTAATCCTAAGACGGCCAAGGCTACTACCTTTGTTAACCCTAGCCCATGTTACATCCACAGGGTTATGTCTAACACCTTGTTTGGCAGCGGTGAGAGCGATGGATCCGTCCGTGCGGACGAGGTCCTATTCCTATGGGCCATGCTCCATCCTGAGAGCAATATAGATAAAGGGTCATATATGGCTAGGCACCTTCTAAAGGTTGCCAAGATCTCAAAGGGTTTGATTGTCATTGGTGGATTAATCACCAGCATATGCCAGCACTTCTAGTATGAAATGGATTGTTATGAGGCAGCTCCCGGGCGGACGTGCATAACACTGGGTGTTTGTGAATCTATGGGGATGATCATCCAGTAGGATGACATCTATTGCCTTCACCACCCTATGTGCAAAGATCCTATTCCCCTCCCCAATCCTACAATTCTGGATGTCAAAATCCCCATAAATTGACGGGTACTATGTGATGAGGACCCGAGCCTATTGAGACCCAGATACCGCTTCACCCGCCACCACCGACAAGGACATCTGGGCGCCCATCTGCATCCTCTGCAGGTACATCTTCCGGGGACCCATATGCGCGACTCGAATCCACCATGAACACAATCTTAGTAAACCAGGAGCGCATGATGGAGGAGCAGCGCGAGCAAAGAGCTATGATCTAGCAGCTCTATGACTGGCATCTGAGCCAGCACCCACCACCACCTCAGTGAGTTGTTCCATTTTCATCCTCTCTCTGACTTGATTATTTACATTGGGGATAATGTAAGGTTTTAAGCTTCGGGTAGGGGTATTTTTGCATTTTGCATATTACATGTTGCATTCATTTAGGTATAGTTTTGCATGATCACGTCATTAGATTGCCCATTGTTTTGAAATTGCATCTTATTGTGAGAACTTTGTGCCAAATGAATTGAGACAGTGAATTTTTGAATCCAATTTTTTTTATTCTTTTGATAGGCTAAAAATTAAAATGATTGAGATGATCTTTTGATAATTGTTAATTAGCACGTGGTTCCTTGAATCTGTGTTTCTCATTGATTTCAAACTACTAAATATGAGATTTTTGAGCCTAAAAGGGGTACTCACTAAATCTACCCCATTCCTTGTGATCGAGTGTTTCTTCCTCTTGGATTGTATTATCTAGAACTTGACTTGAAACCGTTTTGAAACTTAAATTTTTTTTAAAACATATTTGAAAATGATTGAGGCATTAGGTATTTTTCTAGCCTTCTGAGCTTTGATTGATTAAATGTTGCCCCTTAGTTGCCCAATTTTGAGCCTAATAGAATAACATGTTTTTCTTGGTACATTGATTGATTTTGATGAATGATGCATGATATGACACCTTTTAAAGTATTGCAAAAAGGCCAAGAAGGTAGTTTGAAAAATTGTGGGATGAAAAAGTTAGAAAAATATTTCTCTTTAAGTTGAAAATCTCCCCTTCCAATTTGATAAAAAAATTTAAAAAATAAACAAAAATAAAATAAATGGAGAAGGGGATGAGAAAAAAAAAGAGAAAGTGAGAAATAAAAGGAAAAAGAAAGAAAGAAATAAAGAAAGAAAGGTGGAAAAGTGAATTAAAGCCCAAAAAGGTATTTTAGAAGGTTGTCATGCTTTGCATTGTTTGATATTTTGTTAGCCTTCTTGAATTTTCCTTTTCTTGGTTTCCCCACCTAATGATTAATCCCATGGCCCCATTACAATCAAAATAAAAGACCTCTTGATTCTTATGTGTTTTCATTAATAAAGTAGACATTTTGGTTAATAGTCAAGCTTATGGTAGGGTATTTTCCTTGAGGAACTTGAGTGAATTGTCATATATCCTTAAACACTTGAGTGTGGTGAGAAGAGTGCCCAAATTGGTGAGAGACATGAATTAAGGGAACCTAAGCTTCTAATTGAACTTGAAATTGATTGTCTCTTGGTTACTTATTTGGATATGTCTGTTACTTGGATTGGTTACTCGGGTTCTTGGTTCAATGTGCATGCTCTAATTGTTTATCTTCTTTGTTCTTGGTTATTGCTTAAGGACAAGCAAAATCTTAAGCTTGTGGTAGTTTGATGAGTGTGATTTCACATCATATTTCTTCATCATTTTGCATGCATTTTCATGTAGATTAGGCATTTTTATTTTGATATTTGTTCATTTTTCCCTTTGGAACGGGTAAGGTGGTTCTGTGGTGTTTGTGTGCAAGAATTGATGATTTAAATGCTCAAGTCCATTTGATTAGGAGTTTGCATGAAGATGGAGCCTAAAAAGCAAGAAAAATGAGTTGGCAGAACCTGTCACGGCCTGGGTGTGATAACCATCACGGCCATGATTGCCTGGGACTGAAGAAAAAGAAGAGCGCACAAGTCAGAAGTTGTCACGGCCTGGCTGTGACAGCCATCACAGCCGTGACAGGCCAATCAGTGCAAGAATTCACCAAGTCAGAAGCTGTCACGGCCTGGCCGTGACAGGCATCACGGCCGTGACGCGTTAATTTAGGGATTCTGATTTTCTACTTTGGATCTGATTTGTAATTGCTTTAATCCCAAGTTAACCTACATTATAAATAGGACAAATAGGCTCGAAAATAGGCATATCTGGGCTGCTACCTTTGGCTTAATTTAGGATTTCTATTCTTCTCCAATTTCGTCTCTTCTCTTAGGATTTTTATGATTTGGTTAATCAAGAATGCTATGACCATGACGACGCTTGAGTAGTCGTTTTATTTCTAGGAATTGGGGCTATGCCCAAGACTCGTTTTATGTGATGAATTGATGTTTTTCCCTTTTTGTTAATTTTAATTTGCTTTACATTTAATTCTTATTGCATGAATTACTTGTAAATTCGGTGGCCACTTATTTGCATGTCGTAGATACTCTAAGGATGAACTGAGAGGTGAACTTAGGTATCCGATCTATAGGAATTGAACTTAGGACTTAAATTACGAGAGTTAGAAACGGTCCTTCGAGGGTTCATTGAATTGTCAGAAACCTTAATGGGTTCAATTTAAATACAATTACCACGAGAGTTGGGGTTGATTTAATTGGGCACGGTTCTTGTATCTCGAGAGGGAACATTAACTTTATTAGGATAAATTCACCTTCAAAGCATTTTGATAATTAACAAGTGGGGTAGTCAATTTAGTAGCATAAGCAGTCTTGTTTGTAACCCAATTCATGGAAATCTCATTTGATTTGAAAAACAACCGATTTGATTTACTTTCCGATTCTGTTTGATTGTGATTTTTAATAATTGATTTGTTAGTTAATTCTAATTTCAAAACCAAATCTGTCCTTGTTTAATTTAATTGATTTAATAATTAATTGTTGTTCAAGATCATGATCTCTTTGGGTTCGATCTTTTTATTACTTGACGACGAAGCCATACAGTTGCGGATTGACGCTATCAGATAGACAGGTTAGCAACCAATACAAAGGTTAATTAAATCATTAAGAAATATTTAATTTTCATCAAAACTTAGGAAAATGCACATCAGACGTTTTAGAGACTTAACTTCAAGTTCTCTATTAAAAAGGAAGCTTCTTTTCTTCGAAAACACAGCATCAAACTGGTGAGACTCCTTTTCTTTTTCACTCTTGCACCTCTGTTTCTTGCATGTTGGGTATATCTCCTCTCATTGCTTAGTTGTTTTCAGTTGCTACCACCTCTTGATAGAACACGTATTCAAATGCATCTAAAAAAATTTAAAGCTTTCTCATTCTTACATTTCTCTCTTTTATATGCCATGAAAATGGCCTCCTAATTTAAATATTTACAAAAGAATTTTTTTGGACTCTAAAGACACAATGCTGGTGATTATTTGTTACTTGCATGCCTCTATTTTGACTCAAGCATCTTAAGTGCTTAGGCTGTTTTACATGTCTTACTATTTGCAAAACCAACCTTTACAAGCTGCTCAAACACTAAACAGGGGGCGCAATTTACATTGAAAGTAAGGCTCACATTTTACATTTCCTCAAAAACTTATCACTTGGTTTTACATTTCCTCAAAACTCATTCTACTGACCCCCACTTGGTTTTGCATTTTCTCAATACTTCATCCTCTTGCTCTCTGTTTCGATGTGAGTTTTTTTTTTTTTTACTTTCAAATCTTTCGGTAGCTTGCATTTGCTTTAGGTGAAGTATAAGCTGTCTTCAATGTTACTTACGAACAGGGCATGGAAAGAATAGTAGGAATGAATGTGGTTTTGATCAAAATACTATTAACAAAAAGCATGTTGGTAATAATTGAAATCATTTTTCACTGTTTGTTTGAGAAGATTGAATATTATATTTAGTTTTGTTATTTAGAAGATTGAAAAGCATTTTAACTGTTCTATTGACAAGATTGAGAGCATTTTACATATGTAATTTTATCTCCTTTTCATGAATGCTGCCATATTATGTCCTTGTAATGAATGTTGCCCTATTAGACAAATTTTGTCCTTAACTCCGAGCCATGGTTCGTAAAGTCAACTTGATTGAGGAGATTATTGAGAGTTTAACTTAAGAGACTAATTGCTCTTAGTTGTATATAGGTTCTGTTATCAAGTCGTTTGTTTAGATCTTGTATCAATTAAACTCCTTTTGTTAAACTCTCTTCCTCTTGGTTATCTATTAGTTAGTTTTTAGTTTTTCTGTTAGCTGGCTTGTTAGGTTTTGTTCAGGTTCTACTGCTATATAAAGCAGCAGCTCCTTCCTTTCAATTGTAATCTTCAATTCATTTTCTCAATCAATAATAATAAAGAGTATTATTCAGTATTTTAATAGAGATCAACTCCACGAAAGATACTTGGAAGCTGAAAATCAGAATAACAAATCTTTGGCATGTTGACAAATCATCTGCACCGTCATTAGAAATGATTTTCATTGGTGGAATGGTAATCTTATATTTCTTATGTTGGTCGCCGACTCTAAGACAATCATTTAATGAAATTTATTTGTTTGTTTTCAAACTAGGGTGATAAAATACAAGCTGTAGTCAAGCATTATCTTCTTGTTACATGGGAGTCTCAGCTTAGAGAGGGCAATACTTATGTTGCTGAGAATTTCGATGTTGTATGTAATGATGGACAATTTAGAGCTTCTAACCATCCCTTCAAGCTAATCTTCCATAAAGGAACAATTATGAAAAGCCAGGACCTTTCGGAAATTCCTCAGCATAATTTTCATTTCACAACATTTGAAGAAATACTGAGTGGACAAGCCTCTACTGATGTCTTAGTAGGTAATTTTCATCATTTTCATTCACTCCATGTTTTTTGTGACTTTAGAGTGTGACTTATTTTGTACCCTGTGATAGATGTGATTGGAGAGTTCATTGATATAAAGGACGCTAAACCAAAAAAGCTTGTTTTCTGCATGAAAGACCAGAGGTGCAAGATCGAAATCACATGCTTAATATACTGTTCTGTAGTTCGTATTTTGTTTATCATACATTTATTTTACTATTTCCTTGCTTTTCTTAATAACACTGTAGAGGTAATAGTCTTAGTTGTACTCTTTGGGAACAATTTGCGACATAATTGCTGAGTTTTGAAGCAAATCACAAACATGGTCAGATTGTGATTATCTTGACACTTGCAAAGATCAAGGAAACTAAAGGTTATAACAAAGTTCCATATATTCTGAATACTCTATGTTTTTGTATCTAATTGAACTTAAATGTCTATGTTTAATATGGTCAACTTCAATGTCTTAATAGGAGGAAATCCTATAACCATACAAAACACCATGTATGGTTCAAAGTTTTTTTTATAAATGAGAATATTCCAGAGATACAACAGTATAAAAATAGGTATCAGTTCTTGATCAAGTGAAAAACGAGTTAAGAAAATTGATTGTACAATTTTGGCAAGTTAATTAATAATGTGAAATGAATGTTGCAGCTTGGATTGAGATAAAGTTTATCAATCATATAGTCAGCAAATCAGCCAGTTGTCTCCACGCTCTCAAACTGGATCCCAAGACAAGTTCTTTCACAATACTGAGGTGAAAACGATATCAGAAATCAATCGGATTGTGTAGGTATTCATGACATGATAAACTTTACATGTACCATAAAATTTGTTTTTTAATATGAACTTTGTAAACATTCAACAAGCTTCTAATATCATTTCCCTTCATTTTTTTATTACTCGTGTGTTAGGAATCATTTTGTGTTATAGTTGGAAAAATTGAGAAGTTGTTTGCTAATGGTTGGTACTATGATGGATGCTCCTAATGCAACAGAAAAGTTGATCCGAACAAGATCCCATGTAATTGTCCTGGATGCGGGAAATACTTAAAAGAAGTTGTTCCAAGGTATTCTATGTTAGTCCTATTTTAATAATTACATTGCATAGATTTTTTTTAGACCTTCATGTACATCATAAGTTGTTAAAAATGCAAAAAATGTCCTGAGCAGGTACAGAGTAGAGGTAAAGGTCAGCTACAAAAATGATAGTGCGAAGTTTGTCCTGTGGAATCGAGAATGCGAGCAACTGGTAAACCAGCGAGCTGTTGACCTCATAAAATTGTTGATAGCAGTATGCATGCTAGAATATCACTCAATTACAATATTTTAAATCTAGTTGTATATGTATGCACTTAAAATAGAACATTTTTTTTTTCATTTCACATCTTCAGGAGGAGGAACTGAATCCAATGTCTATTCCACAAGTTGTTGATTGAAAGTCAAGGTGCAACCGAGCTACAACCGTTGTTCTGTACTTCAAGTATTTGAAGATGCACAACTGAATGAATCAATAGTGCAGAGATTTCCAGCTGATGGGGTATATCGATTTCAAACTAATTCCATTATGATTAATTATACTGTTTTTGAAAAAAAAAATCTGCTAAGCTATCCTGTCTTTAAATAATGTGTTATTTGATTAGGAGACAATCACACTTGAAAAGAGGAAGTCAGTGAGTTCTGTAGTGAAGGAAGATGATGTGTATGACTCTGTAAAGGAAAAATAAGTGATCTTATTGATGAGTTTCATACATGATAATGATTGAACCTTAACTTATATTTATCAATTTTGTTTATACAACAATCCTTATCCGCAACAACGGATTATGATCCTGATTTGCTAGGATCTGTTATTCCTGCTAAGAGAGTGTCATCTAATATGCAGTTTGAAGAGATCCCTACTCAAGATTTGGCATCTGCTCAATTGTCCTCCACAAAACTGACCAAGCACATTAAAATTGAGTGAAAGTTCATCACCTGAACTTGATCTGACCTGTGAAAGAAGCTATATATTTTTTGCATAGCATGGACTCTTGATGACCACCCTATAAACGATGTTTTGCTATATTTTTCTATTTAGGAACAAGCAAGGATTATGACACCTCATGAACTTTCATCACCTTGCTTTGTTTTGTTGTTTTGCCACTTTATGATATACTTGATCACTCTTAAGTTGATCTAATGGGCATGTTGTCTTGGACACATTATCTATCTTTGACTCTTCCATAATATATAATCTTATAATCCATATTATGATTCTATCAAATTATGTATATCATTTGTTTCTATGCCAAAATTCTAATTTTAAGGTCCTTCAGTTAAATTGTTGAAACTGTATAGATGCATCTTGAAGTTATTCTCTCACCTTTGTAAAGATGTTTGTGCTTTGGTTTGTAGAGGTGGATTTTGATGTGTTGATTAAGTTGTTTTGATGAGGTTTCTGCTTTACTCAAGCTGCTGCTACTTGGCTCTCTAGAAATTCATTCTCTCCTTTTAGATTTGCTATTTGACCCTTGAGGCTAGAGAAAGTATTAAATTTTCAGTATTTCGTTACAAGCTTCAATTTAATGATATGTAAAGTCACTTAATTTAACACACCAGAGAAATAAATAATGTCTTGTGTTTTGAAGTTGCAAATATCAGATATTTAATCTTTAGCTCTGCTTTTAGAACTTCAGTTTAAATACTTCTCATCATACTAAATAGGAAGTCAAAAGAATTTTATATGCTGCATTGTTGTTGTTTCCATGAGGTTGTGTCCATGAGTTTGTGACAGTTTTCTTCCATCAGAAGAAGGACATTTAATTTGCTGGTGTTTCCATTAGATTTGCAGTGTTTACCACCTTACCACAAATGAATGAAAATATATGATTTGTACATGAGGGAGTTTCTACTTTTTTTTTATATACAATAAAAAGTAAACGCAAGTGGTCCATTTTCATGCAGCTGTAACTTGTACATTATGGATCTATTAAATTGCGGAGATGCTTTTCAATTACTCAAGTGAGGGGCCAAAATAATACAAGACGTAAGAGCTTTGACTTTGGCCTATAATTAACATTAAAAAAAGAACAGGAAATATACATGTAATCATGTTTTAGAATTCTATCAGGGTCTTTATGGAACTGATGACGTTTGCAGCCAAAGTGATATTATAGGCAGAATTATCCCTAAATTAGTCACTGCTAAGGACAACTCAATGCTGTCTGCCATCCCTACTGTTGATGAGGTTAAAAAAGCAGTTTTTGGTAAGAATGGATCTTCCTCTCCTGGTGCTGATGGGTTTGGAGGGTGCTTCTTCCAGGAGTAATGGGAAATTGTGGGAGGTGATATCTTCAAGTCTGTCCAGCAGTTCTTTCTGCACAATTGGATCATGCCTGGCCTAAACTCCAATGCAGTAACATTGATTCCTAAGTTCCCCGGTGCTGACAAAATAGAAGACTACAGACAAATTGTATTGGCAAATTTCAAATTCAAAATCATCTCTGTTATGACAAGAACGTAGAATTGCTGCTTTGACAGAAATGCTTCTTGACAGAAATTGCTTTTGTCGACAGAAACGCTTCTTGACAGAAATGCTTACTTGACAGAAATGCTTTCTTGACAGAAACTGCTTCTTGACAGAAATGCTGAAATCAATATTGTACAGAATGCAGAAAGCAAGAAAACGAGGTTATGCAGAAGTATATGAAAAAAAGGATTAACAACAGTATGTTATCGTGGTTCAGAGCAAGATGCTCCTACATCCACACTGAGGCAAGACTTTCTATCCACTAGATCAAAAAGAATCTGGTTACAAGACTTTCAGGGTTGAAACTAAACTCTCTCAATCCTCACTTGCTCTCTCTTTCTTGATCTCAATGAATCACTCCCTCTCTCTCTGGTTTTCAGTGTATTACACTTTGTATATGTCTCTCAAGTTTCTCTCAACAATGACTTATATATGTACAAACAAGTCTCTCTCAAGGTAGTTACATAACAGAAAAATAGAACCAACTACCTAACAAACTTAACTACTTTTCAGATATCACATAGTTGCCAAGAAACTCTATGCATAGCCTAACTGACTAACAGATTGATGAGCTAACTGCCACAATCTCCAAAGTCCTTGCTGACAGATTGGCCTCAATTGCTCCTAATATCAATTCAGTTCATCAAAGAGGTTTTTTGAAAGGAAGAAGCATTGCTGATTGCATTTTCACAGCATCAGAAGCAATTAATTTGTTGGGTAGCAAATCATTTGGGGGAAATATAGCTCTTAAGTTTGACATCAAAAAGGCATTTGACACACTTGATTGAGGTTTTTTGCATAGAATCTTGTTGGAATTTGGCTTTAACTCAGTTTTTTGCAATTGGATCTCTACAATTCTTAATTCAGCTAGATTATCTTTTATGATCAATGGTCAAGCTTGTGGTTATATGCCTTGTAAAAGAGGGGTGAGGCAAGGAGATCCCCTCTCTCCTTTGCTTTTCTGCTTGGCAGAAGACTTTCTAAGTAGGAGCATTTCTCATCTTGTAGATATTAAGCAGTTATCTCCCATGGCTGGTCCTAGAGGATTTCATACTCCAACTCATGCATTATATGCAGATGACATCATGGTTTTTTGCAAGGAAACAAGGAGGAATCTAATCTGTTTGATGAACCTGTTTAAGTGCTATGGGGAATTATCTGGTCAGCATCTATGTTTGGAAAAATGCAAGTTTTTCACTGGATCCATGTGTGCTAGGAGAGTTAAGGGGATTAAAATGCTCCTTGGTTTTTCAGCAGGTATGCTTCCTTTTACTTATCTGGGAGTTCCGATTTTCAAAGGGAAGCCTAGAATTATACACCTTCACCCTATTGCAGACAGAATCAAGGCTAGGCTGAGTGCTTGGAAGGGTTCTTGCCTATCAATAATGGGGAGGGTTCAATTGGTGAATTCTGTTATCAATGGTATGCTGATTTACAACTTCCACATTTATCACTGGTCAGTCTCTCTTTTGAAGGACATAGATGCTGCAATTAGAAATTTTGTGTGGTCTGGTAGCATACATACAAGGAAACTGGCAACAGTGGCTTGGAGTAAGACTTGTAGAAACTTGACTGAAGGGGGTTTAGGGCTAAAATCAGTAAGGGATATCAATGAAGCAGCAATGTTAAAACTGTCCTGGGAAGTCCTATCCTCCTCATCATACTGTGCAGACTTCCTTAGAGCAACATTCTTCAAAAAGATCAAGGTGGCTTCTCTCATCAAATCCTCTATTTGGAGTGGTATTAGGAAGTTCATGCCAATAGTTCAAGCATCAGTCAAATGGTCTCTTGGTGACGGTAGTAGTATAAATTTTTGGTCTGATTGCTAGTTGGAATCTCCTATTGCGGAACAGCTTGGATTCCCATATGAGTTTCTTCTGCATGCTAAAGTTAAGGATTTTATTGTTAATGGCAGCTGGTCTCTTCCTCAATTATTTTGTGAAAAAGCTCCTGATGTGGCTGCTGTTATCATGAAGACTGTTATTCCTCATGTAGCTGATACTTCAGATTGGCTGGTTTGGCCATTCACAGATTCTGGCACAATGGTTTTCAAGGATGCTTATTGCTTACAAAAGCCACCTTCTGTAGCAGTGAGCTGGTCCAAAGTTATCTGGAAGAACTGTATCCCTCCCTCAAAATCATTCGTCATATGGAGATTGTTTGATTGTAAAATGCCAACTGATGAAAGTTTGAGAACCAAAGGTTTCATAGTGGTGTCCATGTGTGATTAATGCAGAGTAATGGATGAAAGTGCTGACCATCTTTTCTTGAGGTGCAATTTTGCAAGATCAATCTGGAACTGGCTTGAGAGATGTTTGGGTTGCTTTTTGGATCTCACTTCGGTGCACTCTCTGTTCAACATCCTTAATAGAAGCTGGAGCAGTCAGGCTCAAGATGTTATCACAGCAGCTATTATCAATTTTATATATTGGATTTGGCATTGGAGAAATCAGTCCCGGTTTAATAATGTTAAAGTGAGTCTTGGTTCAGCCATTAGCTCGATATTGGCTGCAACTCACCTTGTGGGTGCATTCTCTAGGGGATTCACTTCAAATGATTTGGAAAGTTTCGGAATTTTAAAGGCTTTTAATGTGGATGGCAAAGTGGATACAGCACCGAAGATCATCAATGTGTACTGGATTCTCCCTTATAGCAGCTGGATCAAATATAACTCTGATGGCTCAGGTAGAGGCAGCCCAGGTCATGCAGCTTGTGGAGGGATTTTCAGAGGTTTTAGAGGTGAAATTGCTGGTTGCTTCTCTTACTATATTGGAGTCACTAGTGCTCTCCATGCTGAGCTTGAAGGAGCAATGATAGCAATTGAGGTGGCCTTTCATAAAGGTTGGATGAGATTTTGGTTAGAATGTGATTCTCAGCTGGTGGTTCAAGCCTTCAATTCAAATGGCATACTTCCTTGGAATTTAAGAAATAGATGAAAGAATTGTAAAATCCTTGTTTCTAAGATGAACTTTATTATTTCTCATGTTTATATGTTTATAGGGAAGGAAACACTTGTACGGACAGACTAGCTAATTTTGGTGTTGACAACCATGATTTTAATTGATGGGATTTACCTCCTAATTTCATTAGGGAGGAGGTTAGTAGAAATAAGTTAGGAATATATGCCTAACTATAGATTTAAGTAATTCTTCCATGGGTTTAGGCTTGGTCCCCATGTTTATGTATTCTTTTTTATTTTTAATAATATTTTATGGATATGCTACAAATGATTGATGTTACGAAATAATATCATATCAGATGAGCTTTCTCGATTTTCTTCTCGAAGGCACCATTTGAGTTTCTTTGGCTGGTGGGCACCTTATGAAGAAGTTCAATCTGTATTTATACACCATTAACCACTATTTTATTGCTTCCTAAAATTGATTATTTTTATCTATTTATTTATTTGATTTATTGGTGGTAAAAGATGTAATATTTCTTGAAAATAAAAATGGTAGAGAAATAAAAAAACTACCCTTTCTTGCCTTTTATTATATTTAGAAGAGAGATGCAATTTAGGACGAACTCTCTTAATATGAACATGACAGATTGTTTTTTTTTAGTCTTAAATAAGTTTTTGGTCCCCGAAAAATTCTCATTTTTTGGTTTTAGTCCTTATACTATTTTTTCATAGGTTTGCATCCCCACATTGTTCAAAGTTAAGGAAATGGTCCCCACTGTCAACCTGCCTCCGTTTTCTGCCGACGTGGCTAACGGAATGCCACGTCAGCAATGCCACGTCATCCACGTGGCGTTAAGTTTGCCACGTCAGCAGGGACTATTTCCAAAAAAAATTGAAAATACATGGACGGAATCATAAGACAAAATTTATAGGGACTAAAACCATTTTTTTTTTAACTTTGCAGGGAGTAAAACTATTTTGTGGCCTTTTTTCAAACCAAGTCGTACAGGGACAAAAAACCACCTCGACAAAAATTGAAAATACATGGACGAAATCATAAGACAAAATTTATAGGGACTAAAACCATTTTTTTTTAACTTTGCAGGGAGTAAAACTATTTTGTGGCCTTTTTTCAAACCAAGTCGTACAGGGACAAAAAACCACCTCGATATCCCCAAATACTAGAAATTATACCATAAAAATGAATTTGACAAATTTGTCCTCGTGTCTCTAATGTATGATTTTTTGTTTCTTCTATTTTCTAGTCATAACTCAGCAATCAAACTGGAATAAGAAATTACCATGATACCTTTGAGTACTAGAAATCATACCAGATGAAGGGATTTGTCAATTTGAAACTTGTGGCCCTAATGTATGATTTCTTTCTATTTTCTAGCCAAATTTTGGAGCATGTCAGACAAAAATAAGAAATTACCTCAGTACCCTTCAGTACTAGATATATCATACAAAATGAAGGAATTTAGCAATTTCAACCATGTGGTCCATAATGTATGAATTTGTTTATATTTTCTTGCCAAATTTCATAGCAAGTCGTGCAGGAAAAGGAAATTAGTTCGGTATCCCTGTACTAAAAATCATACCAGATGAAGGAATTTGACAATTTAAACCATGACAAAACCTGGCTAGAAAATAGAAACAAATCATATATTAGAGCCATAGGTTTCAAATTTGTTGGAACCAAAGTGTTTTTTGTTAAATAATCTCTTAAGTTTTGATGTTAAGAAAAAGGTTAAATTTGTATGGCAAAGTTGTGTTAACACTAGTGGAAAATATACATTAGACGGTAAAGGTTTACGTCAGTTAACCAAAAGCTAGACGTTAAAAAGGAGGCGGCGGCAGTTTTGTAAATATCAGACTTCATTAATTCAATTTTAACGTCAATTGTTTTAAGGACTGACGTTAAAAGTGAAGTGAGGCACTTTTAACGTCAGTTCAATAAACAACTGACGTTAAAAGTGAACCTTTTAACGTCAGTTCTTCACTGAACTGACGTTAAAAGTGCCTCACTTCACTTTTAACTTATGTTCTTTCATCAACAGATGTTAAAGGTTATTTTAATAAATTTTTTTATCTATTATATGTACCCTTCCGCATTGCCTTCCTCAAAGTTTCAGTTTCACAATTGCTTTGATGTTTTGTGTTTCTGTTTTGAAAACTAAAATATATGTGCGAAGTATAAGTTGATTCAATAACCCAAATCGGATCTCATTCATTGAAAGGGTTTAAAATCCTTTAAAATCCTATAAAAAGTTACATTGATAGGGTTTAAAATCCTATAAAAGTTACATTGATAGGGTTTAAAATCCTATAAAAAGTTACATTGAAAGGGTTTAAAATCCTAAACATTTTGTTGAGGGGCTTCGTTCCCTTCACAGGTGAGCAAGAGAGGAGAGTCGAGCGACCGAGTTTTCCAGAGCGGCTGAGCAAGGGTGCACCCGATCTGTTTCAGTCTTGGAACAGTCATTTGCTTCCAACACTGACGTTCAGTCTTTGTAGCTAGCTGCCGATTCTCCAGAAAGATGATAAGGTGAGCAACTCACACTATGTGATTTACACAACCTTATCACCCATGTTATGTGATTTACACAACCTCAGAAGTTGTTTGACCATTAAGACAAAGACCTTTGAGTCTAGGAATAGGAAGAAAGAGTGATGAAGTTAATCTCTACGACAGAGCCATATTGTGAAGCAGAAAATTAAAAAGGATGGAAGGAAGCTATTTATAGGAGCAGGCTAGGGGATGAAGTTACTAAGTTATTCTGATTTTCTTGAAAACTTACCTATAAACTTTAATGCTCATTAAGAGGATTAAGTTACAAGGTGCATGGGTAAGTAGCACAGTAGTCAAAGGAATGAATTCTTGTAGAAACTTATACTCCTTTAACGTCAGTTGTTTAATATAACTGACATTAAAAGTGTTTTTAAATAAAAAATATTTATTTTTAATGTCAGTTTTTTATACAACTGACGTTAAAAGTGTGGTTTTTACTTCAGTATAATAAATAGCTGACGTAAATAATCCTATAAATTATAAACGTGCAGAATGAATATTGGAAATAATGTAATATACGGGAACTTGGCAGTCATAAATTAAGTTGACGTTAAAAATGAGGTGGTGGCAATTTGGCAGTCATATTTATTTTTAACGTCAGTTGTTTATCTAGCCCGCGTTAAAAGTGTTGTTTTTTACTTGATATAATAAATAGTCGCGTAAATAATACTATAAATTGTAAACGTGCAGAATGAATATTGGAAATAATATAATATACGGGAACTTGACAATCATAAATTATGTTGACGTTAAAAATGAGGTGGTGGCAATTTGTAAATATTAAATCACTATTTACGTCAGTTGTGTAAAGAACTTGTGTAAATATTAAACAAGTTTATTTTTAATCTACATTAATTAGCTTGAATTAGTAAACATATTCTTGTGAAAATTAAAATAAATAAACACTTAACATAAAAGTGTTATATGTATAATCAAATCGTATCTCATTGAAGCGATTCATAAGTTACAATTATATGATTAAAAGATAAAAAATTTCTGCAACATAGCACTAAAATATTAAAAAGTTTCTGCTTCAACATCAATTTCTTCTCAGTTCTGTCCTCAGAAACTCCAATGGATGCATCGATCCCCTCCCTGCTCATTTGAAGTCCTTGATGCTCCATCTGTGCTTTATCCACAGTCGCTTGGGGAGGAGATGGAATAAAGTGAGGGAGTCATATTATGTGATTTACACAACCTCAGATGTTTTTTGACCATTAAGACAGAGACCTTTAAGTATAGGTATAGGAAGAAATAACAAAAGTTTCAAATGTGATAGAACCATATTGTGAAGGAATAGAAAACGCACGAAATATAGAGGAAAAGAAGAGGGTGTATTTACATACTGATACAGAAGAATGACACTTTATATAGGGAATAGTCTCTCTCTGATTTTCTTGAAAACTTATCTATAAACTTAATGCTCATTAAGAGGATTAAGTTTCAAGCTGCATGGGTTAGCACACTAGTCAAATGAATGAATTTTTTTGCAGATATACACTTTTAACGTCAGTTGTCTTCAAAAACTGACATTAAAAGTGCTTTTAAAATAAAAATATTTATTTTTAACGTCAGTTTTTTATACAGCTGGCGTTAAAAGTTTTATTTTTACTTCAATTAAATAAATAGTCAAAGGAATTAATGTTTTAACGTCAGTTTCTTAATACAACTGACGTTAAATATATGACTTTTAACGTCAGTCTTTACAAACAACTGACGTCAAATGTTGTTTTATTTTGGTTTTACACCCGCGCGCTCACGCCGCTCTGTACGTCTCTTTTCTCTTTTCATCACGCTCAACCCTCACTCTCAACCCTCACTCTCACTCCCACTCTGCCCTAATCACGAGCTCATCTCCAGCGCAACCACCGCGAGGGCTTCTTCGCCACCACCGTGAGGTACACTATTAACCCTAACTCTGCTTTCCATTCATTCTTTGCAATAACTTTACATCTCTCTTTCCCCTTCCCGCGCACTAACTCTCCTTGTCCCTCTGCTCTCAGTAACCACATCGAACGTTGGCCATCACTCGAGCTCCCCTCCCCACCACCACGCGAGCACCTATTTCTGGTGAGTCTTTAGGGCACATTTTTTTATTTTTGGTTTTCAGTGTATGTTGAAACTGTAGTCTCAGTAGTTGAAACTTTAAACCGTGAGTTTGAGTTGTTTGGAATGTTCGTCTCTATTTTTGGTTTTGAGTGCATGTTGCTCTGCTGGTTGATCTGTCACGGCCGTGATGCTCATCACGGCTAGGCCGTGATCAGTTCTGCCTGTGATGGTCTGGTTCAGTTGGCACGTTACGGTCGTGATGGACATCACTGCCAGGCCGTGACCAGTGCTTGGCAATATTCAAAAACTATAGTTTTCAATCTCCCGTATTGTCCTTATATTGGATATATGTTTTGTATATCTACAAGACCTATCTAGTTATGGATCGTAGTTGGATGGTTTGTAAGCATACTAGTGCTGAGTATTTGAAGGGGATGGGAGAATTTATAGAATTTGCTCAAAGGAATGTTCCTAATAGTAATGGAATGTTCTGTTGTCCTTGTGTCAAGTGTTTGAATACGAGGAAATGTACGGTGAAGGATATACGTACTCATTTGATTTGTGAAGGGATTTGCTTGAGTTATACAAGATGGATATGGCATGGTGATGTGTTGTTGAGTAGTACGGCAAGTGTCTCCCAAAGTGAGGACGTTGACGTAGATATGGAGGATGATCGAGTAGAGGACATGATCCGTGATATTGGACAAGAATCTTTTCATCGATCTCATGTGTATGATAGGTTGTGCGGTGATGTGGATAAGCCTTTATATCCAGGGTGTACTACTCATACACGGTTGTCGGCGGTGCTAAAATTGGTTTGTGTGAAGGCGAGAAATGGTTGGACCGATAAAAGCTTCACGAAATTGCTTGAAGTGTTGAAAGACTTGCTTCCGGAGGACAACACATTGCCTGACCGTAACTATGAGGCCAAGAAGGTATTGTGTCCTATGGGTATGGAGTATAAGAAGATACACGCATGACCCAATGATTGCATATTGTACACCGGTGTTCATGAAGACAATCACGATTTCCCCAAATGTGGGTTATCACGATACAAAGTGAAGGGTGGTGATGATGATGATGATCTTGATGATGTGAGAAAAAAGGGTCCTCCTGCGAAGGTGTTGTGGTATCTTCCAATAATTCCAAGGTTCAAGCGATTGTTTGCCAATGCGAAAGATGCGAAGAATCTTAGATGGCATAATGCTGAGAGGAAACGTGATGGAAAGGTTCGTCATCCTGCTGATTCTATTCAATGGAAGAATATCGATACTATGTTTTCGGATTTCGTCGATGAGCCAAGAAACCTAAGGCTTGGACTTGATACGGATGGAATGAATCCTTATGGTAACATGAGTAGTATTCATAGTTCATGGCCTATTTTGTTGGTAATTTACAACATGCCCCCTTGGTTGTGCATGAAGCGCAAATACATGATGTTGTCTATGATGATTTCGGGCCCAAAGCAACCGGGAAATGACTTAGATGTTTATCTAGGTCCCTTGATTGAAGACTTGAAAACGCTGTGGGTGGAAGGTGTTGATGTAGTTGATGGGTATTCTCATGAGACTTTCAAGCTTCGTGCCATGTTATTTTGCACCATCAACGACTTTCCAGCATACGGTAACTTGTAATGGTCGAGTGTCAAGGGGCATAAAGCATGCCCTATATGTGAAGAAGGCACATGCTACACTCAGTTGCATCATGGAAAGAAGACGGTTTACCTTGGGCATCGGAGATTTCTTAGACGTGATCACCCATATCGTAAGATGAAAAAAGCTTTTAATGGATGCCAAGAGACAGAAGAAGCGCCGTCGGCCTTAATTGGAGAGCAGGTTTATCAGAGGGTAAAGGACATCGATGTTATATTCGGCAAGTCCAAAAAGAAAGGTAAAGCTGCTGAGAAAAACATATGGAAGAATTAGAGGTCGATATTCTTTGATCTTCCATACTGGCGCAAGCTTGATGTCAGACACTGCATTGATGTGATGCATGTGGAGAAAAATATGTGTGATAGTGTGATCGGGACGCTTCTCAACATTCAGGGCTAGACAAAGGATGGTGTGAATGCTCGTCTCGAACTCGCTGCTATGGGTATACGAGAGCAGTTAGCTCCAGTTGTTGAGGATGGTAAGCGGACTTATTTGCCGCCAGCATGTCATACTTTGTCAAAAAAAGAGAGACAAAGTTTCTGCAGGTGTCTTCAGGGCATCAAAGTTCCACATGGTTACTCTTCAAATATGAAGAGGCTTGTCTCTAGTGATCTTAAATTGGTTGGCTTGAAGTCTCATGATTGTCACATCTTGATGCAACAACTTCTGCCTGTTGATATTCGTGGTATTGCTCCAAAAAATGTGAGACATGCCATTACTCGGTTGTGCTCATTCTTCAATTCTATATGTAGCAAAGTCGTTGACCCCCGTATGTTGGATGACTTGGAAGTTGAGGCTGCTACAGTCTTGTGCCAATTGGAGATGTATTTTCCTCCTTCCTTTTTCGACATAATGGTTCACTTAATTGTTCATTTGGTGAGGGAGATTAGATTATGTGGGCCGGTTTTTCTGAGATGGATGTACCCAGTTGATCGCTACATGAATATCTTGAAAGGGTACGTGAAGAATCCTCATCGTCCGGAAGAATCTATTGTTCAAAGGTATGTTGTAGAAGAAGCTATTGAGTTTTGTTCGGACTACCTTCATAACACGGATCCTATAGGGGTTCCTAAGCCTCGGCATGATGAGATCAGATGTCAAGGTAAGGGTACACATGGCTTAAGAATTAATAGGAAGGATCGGGAGGAAGTGATTCAAGCACATTTGTATGTATTGAACAACATCGAATGTGTTCAGCCTTTCTTATTTGAACATAAAAGAAAAGTCAATCAAGAAAACCCTCGAATGAGCGAAAGGTGGTTGTTGAACAAGCATAACAAGACTTTCTTACCATGGTTCAAGGAAGAAATGCTTAAGGATGGTAATCTCGCTTCTGATGACGTAAGATGGCTAGCACGTGGGCCTAGCTTCAACGTCATATGTTGGAGCGGATACGACATAAATAACTTTTCCTTTTATACAAAGGAACCAGATAACAAGAGTACCATGCAAAATAGTGGGGTTATGATCGTGGCCGAAGCAATGCACTTCTCTAGTGCAAAGGACACAAAACCCGTTAAAGCACCGAGACCTTACTTTGGATATATTGAAGATATTTGGGTGCTCGATTACACTAAGCTTATGGTGCCGGTATTTAAATGTAAGTGGGTTGATAGTAACGGTGGTGTACAAACCGACGAATTGGGGTTCACATTGGTAGACCTCAACAAGTTAGGTCATATAAATGAGCCATTCATAATGGCTACCCAAGCAAAACAAGTGTTCTACATCACTGATCCTTCTAACAAAAGATTGTCCGTGGTTCTCCAAGGAAAAAGCATGTATAATGGTAGTGATGAAAATGAAGATTCAAATCTTGATATTCCCGAGACTCCTTCTTTTTCAACAAACATGCCTACTATAATCGAGGAGACACAGGTGGACGATGTACATGCCACTCATGATGATCATCACGAAGGAATATTGATATATGTAGTTTAAACTTAGTATATATTTATTTTTATTTATATTTCTGTATTTATTTTGAGTTATAACCTATGTTAATAAATATATATTGTTTCTGAACAGGCATACATATGGATCATTGTTCCATTTTTCCTTTGCAATTCTGTAATGTGTGTGATATTACGTATTCTTTGGGATATTTCTTGAATGCGGGGATAGGTGAGGGAGTGATATTTTAAAACTGAATTTTAAAAAAAAATACTATTAACGTCAGTTGTATGATACAACTGACGTTAATAGTATTTTATAAAATATACAGTACACTATTAACGTCAGTTGTTTATTACAACTGATGTTAAAATTAAGACCTTTAACGTCGGTTCTTTAACACAACTGACGTTACTTTTGTCAAAATTAACGTTCGTTCTGAAAAGAACTGACGTTAATTTTTACAAAATTAACGTCAGTTGTTTTAAAGAACTAACGTTAATTTTGACAAAATTAACGTCAGTTGTGTTAAAGAACCGACGTTAATAGTTATATATTTAACGTCAGTTCTAAACTGACGTTAAAAGTTTAACTTTTAACGTCAGCTGTATTTATGTCAGTCGGTATTCTGACGTAAAAACTCAATTTTAACTGACGTAAAAAACACTTATTGCACTAGTGTAAAGGACTAACTCGTATATTGTAGCTTGCAGAATTGTCCTAAGTATAGCTAGACGAGAAAACTAAGTATAAGTTTCTTAAAATAACTTTAAGAGAATATTCGGGGATATCAAGGTAGTTTCCTGTCCCTGTACGACTTGGTGTGAAAAATGACTGGAAAATATTTTTTTGTTAAAATAAGTTTTTAGTCCCTCCAAAGTTCACAAATTTTGGTTTTAGTCCCTATAAATTTTGTCTTAGGATTTCGTCCCTGTATTTTCAATTTTTTTGGAAATAGTCCCTACCGACGTGACAAACTTAACGCCACGTGGATGATGTGCCATTGCTGACGTGGCATTCCGTTAGCCACGTCAGCAGAAAACGGAGGTAGGTTGACGGTGGGGACCATTTCCTTAACTTTGAAAAATGTGGGGATGCAAACCTATGAGAAAATAGTACACTGACTAAAACCAAAAAATGGGAACCTTTCAGGGACCAAAAACTTATTTAAGCCTTTTTTTTAAAACTAATTATAAGAAACTATAACCATCCATAGGTTAGAAATGGTTTTAAGTTTTCCTGAGCAAAACTTAAACACATAAAGGGGAATAGCTTAGTGTGTGTTTGGTTTAGCTTTTTTCCCCTTCCAACGTGCGTTTTTGTGGTCAAATGTGAAAATAATGGTTGACCTAGATGTTTGGATGGAGTGTGGAAACATGATTTAGTACATCAAAACCGCATTTCAGTTGAAGCTCCTTTGTTTAGCTTCTGAGTTTGTGAAAATCGATTTCCCATCTTAGCTAAGGTATGTTCTCCTATTTACCTTTCTCATTGTACGTCTTTTCCTTCTCCACTGTGTTTTTTTTGCAACTTTGAACACTATTTTCGAGTTCCCCTTGCTTTTGTGTTTTCTGTTATGTTTTTTGTCTTCCCTTTTTAATTGCAGCTGCTAGGGTTATCTTTGAGGAAGAAGGCTGATTATATCTGGGTCATGGGTCAAAAAATGAGATCGGAGCCGTGACGGTGGAGGAAAGTTTTGGCCCAACTTGTACATTATACATAACTTTTTTTTTTTTGATAATCACATTGTACATAACTTGTGTGAGTGTGAATAAGACGAAAATAAGTGGGTTTCAAAATGTTGTGACTTGCTGCCAGCGGGATCGTAGTAATTGAACTAATGATGTAGTGTTACAAGTCACAAGTTTGTGACGAAAATAAGTGAGCTCTATTTTTTATATATATATATATATATATATATATATTAATAAAATATGGGCTTTATTATATATTTGGCGCGCATATATATATTAAAACTCATTCATGTAATTATACATCCAAAATAGGTCCAACTTTTCACCTTTTAGAGAATTAAGAATTCTAAAGAAATAATACATTATGAAATGAGAGTACAAATCAACCTGCCACAAGCTAAAAGAGTACTATCAAAACCTTCTATTGCAAGAAAGGTTGACTTGAGCTGGCTAAATAAGCCTCAAGACTTGCGCCAGTGGTCAAACACTTTTCATCTTTGATGGAACTTGGAAGAACAAAAATACAAAAACAAAAAAACAGCGTGAGTTACCTTTGAAGTGAAGTGAACCATTTGTATCCTGACCCAAGCATTGCAAACTGCACAATCACCAAACAGAGGGCGCAAGTGAAGTCCAAGGTAAGGCTTTTGAGCTGATTTGCTTTTGAACCAAAGTTATAACTCACATCTACAGGTGGTTGAACTTGGACAAGTGGTTGGTAGTCTTTATCATCTCCATTTTGCAAGCTGATTTTATTACCATGTTCCGTGAATGCGGTGACAAGAGCCAGGTGATTCACTTACTGAAATTTTTTGGGTGAATATGCATTGGAGACTACTTTGCATTTAGCACAGATATAAGATTCCCTTACGATTGTAGACCGAATAGCATTTTCCTTTGTCTTCAATCTTTTTTTACATATAACTTACTAAAGGGAAGACAAAACTTACACATATTGAGTATAATAAGCATGAATATATAATCTGCAGGTGAGATTTTTACAAAGTGCTTGCAGACATCACATTTTGTATGATAGCTTTCCTTATAACTTGATTTATGGTAAGGACTGAAAACAAATAAGTTTTGATAACTTTCCTTATAACTTGACTTATGATAGCTTTCCTATATTGTTTTAAGCATGGTAAGTACAAAAATCATAGTATAGCACTTTATGAACTCATATTTGTAGCAGGGCATCACCACTGGATTAGTATATTATTCTACTATATGTATATAGATTTTTAGCTGGCCTCATGGTTAAGACAAAAAAAAAAACTAAACAAAGAAGAAACAGTAATGCTTTAATGTAGGTGCCAAAGCAATTTAAAAAGAATCTCCATTCCTTCCTCTCTTTTTTTTTTTGTTTTTAACCAAATCTCCATTCCTTCCTATATAAAAGCAGGTTACTGCAAATTGAGATTTATACAAATAGCTTATTAAAATAGATTTAAATTTCATAGAAATATAGCACCTAAAAAATTTTTGATAGAAAGAAATAGTCCTGTACTATGCATTATCTTATTCTCTCTCTTTAATTATAAGGTTTCAAAGCTAAAACTTTATTGCACACCATGAATCTTTTGGTGTGAGTTACTAACCCATTTTTCTAACAGTGGTTTATCTTTCCTATACTATATTCCCACTTGTGCATCTGAATCAGATCAATATTTCCATGAAAACAAATAAGTTTTGATATCTGCATCAAGTGAGCATTGAGCATTGAGTGAAAATTTCATTGATGTTATCCATCAACTAAAAACAATCAGGAAAATCATAAATACATCTTTTCTCAATTTCTTTATGACCTTACATGCCATCATATCCCTTCTTTGCATGTGGAACTCAATTCACAGGGTCCCATGGAAATTTGTTTGTTGATTCATCCCATAATGATGTAGATGTATAAATTAAAGGTCGGTTGTAAATTAGCTCCATTTGCAGCAGTCTACACTCAACTAACATATATCTTTATGATATGTTTGGTACAAGGTATTTGAAAATGGGGGAAGGATGAAGATCAACATATCTAGAGTATTTTGGAGCAATAAGTCGACATTCTAATTTACAAACAGAGAAATCTGGAGCCTGAAACTTAAGGCACTGTAATTACAGCTAGCCCTTCTCTTATTTTCTCCGAAATGGCCTTTTCGGATGCAGATGCTAAATTCATCTTTTGCCACAAACAAACAAAGAATATCTTTATTAAACATATTTGGACACTAAATATCTTTACCTATTTTATATAGTATTCATGCTGAATGTAAACACCAAAAAACGGTACTATATTGTACCTTAATCAGGTTGCTAATGCTATTTACTTTGTGTGGACTCTAAAGGCAAAGTACCGGTGATCATTTCTTCATGGTTGACCATTTATTTGGTGTAATATATCTTATTTTCAACTTTCTCTGTTACATTTATTCAATTTTCTTACTTTTGTGAACAGACATGGATAAACAACAAAATGACAAAAATGTTGCAGCTGAGACACGTCTTAAAAGGAAATTGGTTATTAAGGAAAAACATGCTCAAGAATGCAAAAGAGATATTGAAAATCATTACATGCCTTTTCAACCGAACAATGGTATAGTTGCCCGTAAGTAATGATTGAAACAATTAAAATATGTCTACTATGATTTCTTATAATTGTTATCTTATGATTTTCGTGACACGTGCAATTATTTTGTGAAACCTGCTATGTGTATGTAGTTTGCCCAAAAAATAGTTGCAGGATGAAAAATACACGACACACCTTTCTAGGCATGTCTTTTCTATCATTCTTAACGAGAGTAGTTGTTTTGAGATCAATTTTCTTACTTTTGTGTACAGACATGGATAAAAACCAATATGATAAAAATGCAGCAGCGGAGGCACGTCTAAAGAGGAAATTGGTTATTCAGGAAAAAACGTGCTCAAGAATGGAAATGTTCAGGTGAAATTAAAGTTGAAACAATTAAAATATGTCTATTGTGACTTCTTATGATTTTTATCTTATGGAGTTTGCTTGAAAACAGTTGTCGGAAAAAAAATGCATGAAACACCTTTTTACGCATGTTTTTTTTTCTATCATTCTTAATTAGAAATATCAAAGCAATACTAGGTCTACTAACATGTTCAACAAGCTAGCACCTTTATCCATGCCAAATGCAAACCTGCATGCTCCTATAAGTAGATGCTATGGTGTGTCAATTAAAAGATGTTAGCATCATTTTATACCACTATAATTTTTTTTCAAAGTAATATCTCACAATTTTCTTACATTCATGTTACTGAAACAGCCACACCTTTGCCCATGCCTTCCATGTCTATGGATATTACTAGATCATTAGTTGCTGGAAAAAGAAGACATGGCACACCTTTCTCAGATATCACTACTACCATTCTGAATGAGAAAGATCAATATCATGATCAGTCCAATAACATCTTTAGATCTAATTCCAACATCTATACTCAACCAAGTGCTAACCACCATGCATCACAAAGACAAAAGAGGGCTATTCATATTGAATCAGTAGGTGTCAATCTATTGAACAAGTTTTCAGAGATAGAACACAATGTGAGAAATTGCAGTGATGCATCCAATCCAAACAGTGGATCATGTTCTTATGTGAACCATAACGTATTTACACCAGCAATGTATCGTCCTTTGAAACCAGGTAGACATGTTATCAAAGAAAATATGTATGTACCACCTGAAGATGTAGAAAATCATTATGATATTGAGGTTGATGGAGTTGAAGGTAAAATTAATCATACATTTAATATTTTGGACGTGAATTAATTTTATGGCCACTATATTGCTAAGAAATAATGATCCAATGAGAAGAAGTAATAATGTTAATTTATTTTACTGAATTCAGATAGCAGCTCAAGTTCGGACGAAGAAGAAACATCTGGAAGTGACAGTCCCACAGAATCCAACACTCATAGTACAAGTATTAAAATTAAAGTAGAAATTTGGTATTTAGTAATGGTGAATTTTAGTTTATTATTAAGTTTTTATCAACTTTACAGGATATTTTGATATTGGCGACCCTACATTTGAATGCCAATATTGTGGAGCATCTGTGTGGTATCAAGAAAGAACACAAACACAAATATCCTAGATCTCCTAAATTCCAATTATGTTGTGGCATTGGAAAGATTCAACTTCGACTATTGATGAGCTCACCTACTGTTCTCCAGCATCTTTTATTTGATAATGACTCAACTGATAGCAAGAATTATCAGCAACACATTCGGGCGTATAACATGATGTTTGCCTTCACATCACCCGGAGCAAAACTTGACAGATCATTTAACGATGGACCTTCTTTTAGAATACAAGGCCAATCATGCCATCTTATTGGGAGTTTGTTGCCTATGCCTGGTCATGCTCCAAAGTTTGCACAACTTTACATATATGATACTGAAAATGAGATACAAAACAGGCTTGGAGGATTACAGTGCGTGTCTACTTTTTTAGCTTATAATTTTAGACATATGATGAGTGTGATTTCACCTCATATTTCCTTATCATTTTGCATTCCTTTTCATGTAGATTAGACATTTTTAATTGATATTCGTTAGTTTTTTCCTTTGGAACGGGTAAGGTGGTTCTGTGGTGTTTGTGTGCAAGAATTGATGATTAAATTGCTCAAGACCAGTTAATTTGGAGTTTGCATGAAGACGGAGCTTGAAAAACAAGAAAAATGAGCCAAGCAGAGACCATCACAGCATGGGTGTGACCAGCATCACGGTCATGATTGTGTAGGACTGAAGAAATAGAAGAACACAAGAGTCAGAACCTGTCATGGCCAGGTCGTGATGGCCATCACGGCCATGACAAGCCAACCGGTCCAAGCTCTCCAAGTCAGAATTGGTCACGGCCTGGCCGTGACAGGCATCACGGTTGTGACACACAAAATCTGGAATTTAATTTGCTGATTTGATCTGATTTTGTAATAGCTTTAAATCCAAGTTAACCTACACTATAAATAGGGCAATTAGTCTCGAAAATAGGATCCTTTGGACTGCTACCTTTGGCAAAATTTAGGATTTCTCTTCTTCTACAATTCCTTCTCTTCTCTTAGGATTATTTATGCTTTTGTTAATCAAGATTGCTATGAACATGGCAATGCTTGAGTAGTCGTTTTATTTCTAGGAATTGGGGCTATGCCCAAGACTTGTTTTATATTATGAATTGATGTTTTCCCTTTGTTAATTTCAAATTGCTTTTGATTTAGTTCCTATTGTTATAATTACTTGTGAATTTGATGCACACTTATTTGCATGTCTTAGATATTCTAGGGATGAACTGAGAAGTGAACCTTGGTATTGGATATATAGGGATTGAACTTATGACTTAAATCACGAGAGTTAGAAGCAGACCTTCGAGAGTTCATTGAATTGTCAAAAATCTCAATGGGTCCAATTTAAATACAATTACCACGAGAGTAGGGGTTGGTTTAATTGGACACGGTTCTTGTATCTCGAGAGGGATCATTAACTATATTAGGATAAATTCACCTTCAAAGCATCTTGATAATTAACATAGGGGTAATCAATTTAGTAGCATAAGCAGTCTTGTTGGTAACCCAATTCCTGAAAATTCCTCTTTAATTTGAAAAACCCCAAATTGATTAACTTTTCTTGTTTAGTTAAATTGATTTAATAATTAATTGTTGTTCAAGATCACGGTCTTTGTGGTTTCGATCTTTTTATTACATGACGACAAAGCCGTACACTTGCGGATTCATGCTATCAAGTTTTTGACGCCGTTACCGAGGACTGTGCTTTCTTGAATTTCAATTTAATTTTTAAATTGTTTTTCTGGACAATTTTTTTTATTAATCTTTCTTTATTTTTCTAGTGTATCTATCTCTCTCTTTGCAGGTATTTTTCTCTTTCATGCGAAGATCCCAAAGTCTTGGAACTCTTATTGAAGTTGACTTCGAGATCGAAAGGACTTTTCATAGACGTAGGAGACTACAAAGACAAAGAGCGAGAGAAAGGTTGATCCCCATTCCCACAATGGCCAATCTACCGGATACCAAACCACTGAAGGACTATGCAGCCCCAAATGCTAGGGGTTTACGAACTGGGATTGCTAGGCCAGAAATTGAGGTAGAGAACTTCACTATACCGCCTCGGTTAATTGGCATGATTAGGCTTCATCAGTTTGGAGGATTACCCTCAGAAGACCCAACTGATCATGTGGAGACATTCCTGGAATTTTGTGATACAACTAGGATTCAAGGAGCTCCAGTTGATGCTATTCGCTTGAGGTTATTCTCATACTCTCTGACTGGAAAGGCAAGAGCTTGGTTGAAGTCAGTGCCTGCTAATACTTTGTCAACATGGGGCCAACTGGAGCAGGTATTCTTGTAAAAATTCTTCCCACCATCCAAGACCGCTTACCTACGAACTCAGATCACCGGCTTCTTCCAAAAGGACGGAGAATGCTTATCCTAAACTTGGGATCGTTACAGGGGATTGCTAGAATCTTACCCACATCATGGGCTTGAGAAGTGGCTTTTAGTGCATACCTTCTACAATGGATTGGACTATTCTTCGAAGGTGTCACTTGACTCTGCCACTGGTGGAGCATTGATGAATAGACCACTGACTCAAGCATTTGAGATCATTGAGAACGTTGCTACCAGCTATCACCAATGGGGTCAGAAAAATGTAATAACCCGAAAAAGCTTTCGGGGGGTAAGTTTGAATTGAATGGTAATGATTTAATTATGTCTAAAGTTGACTAATTGAGTAAACGCTTTGATAAGCTCGGAAAAGCTATTGTGAGTTCAATAAGTGCTAGTAATGTTGTTTGTGAGATTTGTGGTATGCAGGGACATGACATGATCGAGTGCCCACATGGTAGTGCTCCTGGATCCGGTGCTTCGGAGGAACAAGTGAACTCTAGTCACAATTTCTATGATGTGGAAAAATGACCCTAGTACGTTTTGATTAATGACTAAACTAACTTGAATTACACTTTAATTCACTGATTTCTTGCCAAGCTTGTATGTTTGTATAAGATATAATCAATGTAAAGAAAATGATGCAAATGATCAAAGGAGCAAAAGAAGGATCATGAAAGAATGCTTGAAGATGAAGAACTACAAAGAAGAATCTCAAAGGATCTCAAGCAATATTAGATTATCAATGTAAAGAAATATTTGAAGTTTTTCTTTTTGAAATAGCTCTCATAAAAACAAACTAAAAAGGTTTTCATATAGTAAAATGTACTTAGAAGGAAAAATGATTAATTGAAAGTTCTGTACATCTACGTGTATATCGATGTACTTTCAGTTAATTAACTAACTTTTAATGAAAACAATGTGTACATCAATGTATAAAAAGTAAACAACAATGTATACATCGATTGATTGGGACTGATTTGATAAAAATGCAAAACAAGCTTCAGTACATCGATTGCACAATCGATGTATAAGGTTAAATAGAAGCTGATACTTTTTGAAAGAAGCTTATAATCGATTGACCAATCGATGCATAAGGCTAAACAGAAGCCAACACTTATGGAAACATGCATACAACCGATTGGTACATCGATGTAAACACAGAACAGAAGTTAAGTCTTTTAAAAATGGTAGAACAATCGATTAGTACATCGATGCATAAGCCTAAACAGAGGCAAAGACTTTTGAAACCCATTATGCAATCGATTTACCATTCGATGTAAAGACTTCTGGACTGAGAACTCTTATGTTTTTCAAGAACACAATCGATGTACACATCTATGTATCAGTCAGAATCAAGATTTTTCAAGAATACAATCGATTAGGCAATCGATGTATTCAGTTATAAAAATTGAATCTTTGATTAATACATCGATTAGACAATCGATTGACTGATAACTGAATTTTTCAATGAAAGTTTGTTTTGATCTTAACTGACTTTTGAAGTATGCCGAACGGATCTATTTTGACAAACATCTATATAAAGGCTTGGGCAAACACTTTCTAAACAACGAATTCACTCAATACTAAGATTAACCACGAAATTCTTTGAGAGTGCTTTTCATTCAGAATACTTGATATATTTCTATTATAACTTCAATTTGTAATTTCTGATTTCTTAGAATCTGAAACAAAAACCTTTCTTGCTGCAAAAAGGAAGATTAGAGAGAAGGTATTCTCTCTGTGTAGATCAAGAGTAGAAGGGACTCTTGAGGGTTTGACAAGAATAGAAGGGACTCTTGGGAATTACAAGATTGCTTTGACTGAAAAGCTTTCAATTGGGTAGAAGGAACCTAGGAGTTGAAGCTTGTAAAGAATCCTGTATAGTGGACAAAACTCACTGCGAATTGGGGACTGGATGTAGGTTACCAGAGGAGGTAGCTAAACCAGGATAAAATCTCGGTTTGCATTTCTTTCTATCCCTTAACTCTTTTAATTGCTTTATTTGATGAATGTGTAATTAGGCAAATTGTTAAGGAGCAAATATGTGAATGCATAATATCTCAATCAATCTTTTTATCTCTCTCTTTCTTGTAAAAGATTAAAGTTTTCAATCTATCAATTAGCAAAAACTTGTTTTGGTTTAAGTTGGTTGACAAAACATTTTTCAAAAAACTGAGAAAAAGTTTCAGTTTTTTCAAAAAGGGGAAATTTTTTTAAAATAACACATACTCAATTCAACCCCCCTTCTTGAGTATTAGAAGTCACAACCAACAAGTGGAATCAAAGCTTTTACTCTTGTATAAAGCTTAAAACTTTAAGAGGATGGCTTCAAAAGACATCTTGGGAGAAGGGATTTCTCTAGCAAGACCCCCTGCATTCAATGGCAGTGCCTATATGTATTGGAAAGAAAGGATGTTAATATTCCTTGAGGCAAGTGGTCTTTATGTATTAGATGCTGTTCAAAATGGTCCATACATCCCTCATAATCTTGATGCAAATAGCACCAAGACAAATAAGCCAAGAGCTAATTGGGATGATAAGGACAATAAAAGAATAGGTTATAATGCTAAAGCTAAGAATATTATAATTGCTGCTTTAAGTTATGATGAATTTTTCAGGGTCTCTAATTGTAAGACAACAAAACAAATGTGGGATACGCTGCAAGTTACCCATGAATGGACAAGTGATGTGAAGAGAGCAATAATGAACTCACTCATGCATGAATATGAACTCTTTCACATGAAGAAAGATGAAGATATCAATGATATGCAAAGGAGATTCACCCACATTGTGAATCAACTAGATGGACTTGGAAAGACTATTTCAGATGAACAACAAATCAACAAAGTTATGAGATGCTTGACAAGAGAATGGCAACCAAAGATCACTGCTATAGTTGAAGCTCAAGACTTAGAAGCTATGAACATTGCTACATTGTTTGGAAAACTTAAAGAAAATGAGATGGATCTCCATAGATTGAATGATCATGAAGAGAAGGAAAAAAAGAATAAAGGCTTATCACTAAAGGCTTATATCTCCAAGGAAGTTCAAGACAATGATGAAGATGAAGAATTTGAGGAGGATGAAGATTCTGAAGAAGACATGGGACTGCTGGTCAGAAAATTCAAGATGTTTCTCAAGAAGAAGAAAACCTTCAACAAAAAACCCTCAAACTTCTTTTCCAAAAAGAATCTCTCAAAAGGTGAAAGTTCAATAAATGTAAATGCTATGAATGTGGAAAAACTGGACATTACAAGAATGAGTGTCCAAGGCTTCAAAAGAAGGACAAGCATGACATCTTTGAGTCCAAAGACAAGAAGAACAAAAAGCCAAGAAGATCATACATAGCATGGGAGGAGAATGACATGGATTCCTCTGAAGAATCTGAGGAAGAAGAGGTAAATCTTTGCCTTATGACAAGTCGTCAAAGTGACAAAAATTGAAGATGGGGTAAATGATATTCCCCCTACTTATGATGAACTGCAAGATGCCTTTGATGAATTGCATAGTGAATATCTGAAAATTGCTAAGCAACCCATATCATGTAGAAAAGTAATTGCTAAACTATGTAATGATTATGCATCTCTTCAAATTAAGAATAAGGAATTGGAAGCTAAAAATAGTAAGCTAAATGCATCTAGCTCTACATGTTCCAATTGCAATATGGTTGAAAAAGAGGTTGAAAAACTGAAAACCACTCTCTCTAAATTTACTATAGGAAGAGATAATCTTAATGCAATTCTTGGACAATAAAAAGGTGTATATGATAAAGCTGAAATAGGATATCAACCAGCAATGTGACCGCGCTGTCGCCACGCGCCAAAAAAACGAGCGATTATAAAATAATGCAGTATAGTGCGACAACTCGGATCGTCTCTCAAGGACTCTTTAGTTGTTGTTATTATTAACAGAAAATTAGTAAAAGTTAGAAATGGGGGTTTTGGATTGAAAGCTAAATTAAGAAAACAAAACAATAAAAACAAAGCAGTTAAAGAAAATAGCAAATAGACAAAAGCGATTAACCTACTGTTCTTAGTTTCCCACTATCATTGGTTCATGCAAATCCTAAGCAGATACTAATCCCCTCCCGGTTGTAGCAACAATTAACAAACGAAATCGCTACTACGGATATATGTTCCTATTCCCGAATTAAACAAACGGGTTAAGCCCTCATGAACTAAACGAACATGAATGAACACACGCGAATTAAACAAACGCGATTAAGTATAGGAACATAACATCACCGAAATGAATCAATACAACACTATACACTCCTGAATTAAACAAACAGAAATGTATAATATTGCATTGAAAAGAGAAAAGCATAGAAAACAGGAATACAAGAACCTCAAGTGTAAATGGAACCCAATCCCAGTAGATTAATCAAGGAGACTAGTTCTCCATTACAGAAATTAACACAAAAGTAAAGAAATAAACCACTGACTAAAAACTAGCTAAGAAACTAGCCAGAAACTGACTAGCCTCCCCTTCATTCTGCCATAGAGCAGTTTATATACAACTTCTGAAATCCAAGTCCTCGCGAGGCGAAGCACTGCTCGCGAGGCGAATTATGCGAAAGGTCTGCAACTCTTGGTCTTCTCGCGAGGCGAGCATAGCTTCGCGAGGCGAACGCTTCAAATTCCCAAACTGCAACGCCCGTGGCCTTCAACACGGGCAAGCCGTGATCGTCTCTGACTTTTCATGGTTGGATGACTCGCGAGGCGAGCCATTTATTCGCGGGGCGAACCAGAGACTTTGCATTTTCTTGGAACAGTCAGCTTCGGGGTCGCGAGGCGAGCAGCCTTCTCGCGGGGCGAGAAACTCCAGAATTATTCCTTTTATTAACCTAAAAATAAGAAAATAAAGGTAAATACTTTATTCACTCTAAATCAACTAAATTAACCTAAAAACAATTTACAGACTCAAAATACTACTTAAGGACAATAAAGTCTAATTTGGGTAAAAATGATATAAAATAAGCACAAAGCCAAGGTCTTTACTAGTTATAAAACCAGTCAAACAGAGGCTCATCAAAATACCCCAAACTTAAACTTTGCTTGTCCCCAAGCAAACTACACTCAAAAACTTAAAAAGACTCAAGACCTGGCAAGCTTAGGAATTCAATCAACTTTCACACAGATTTCAAGCAATTTATCAAAACAATTTTTCCTTCAATGTTCCCCCTTTTAAACAAAGTAATCCCCACATTCATTTATTCTAAACATTTGAGAATTTCATTATTTAAACAATCATCAATCTAAGCAGGGGATCTAGGTTACACACAAAAGGGAGATCACCAAATCCAAACAACTGCCTTCCTCACAAGGGAAATTTAGTGTTCACTCAAGCACTCAATTTTAGTCAGGCTGACAACATTTCACTCAGTTCACTTTTAAGAAGCACTTCCCATAAATTTGATTTTCATCTCCTAATGGTTCCCACAGAAAACATGCAAGCAACATCAAAAGGTCTTTTATGGGTTGTAATGGGGCCTGGCTAGGGGTAGGATATACAAAGGAAACTAGGCTGAAGACCCTAGGAACTAAGAGAGCATGAACATTATTTACACCTTGAAATTCCACTCAAGTTCCTTAATTTTTTTTTTATGCTTCTGGGTGACTACAACCTTTTTATTTCTTTTTGGCCTTTTTTGCATTTTTATTTTTTTTTTTATTTTTTTCTTTTCTTTTTTTTTTCTTCTTTCTTTTTTTTCGCATTTTTTTTTTCATTTTTACACTTTTCTTTTTTTGTTTTTTTTTCTTTTTCTTTTTCCCAATCCCAAACAACACATTGCACCGGGTAACCACCCCAAACTTTAGTTTCTTGCACCCATTCTAAGATTACATGCTCTCCTAATCCTAAGATCGGGTTAACATGGTTTTCCAGATTTTGGGCTTATAACATTAGGTTATCAAGAATTAACAAGCTAATAGGCTCAATGGGCTAACTAGGGAACATGCATTGGGAATTGGTCATTTTTAGGCTAAGAAGTTATTTACAAAGAAAATTCCTAAATCATCTGAAGCAAACACATAATCATGCAAACCAAAAAGAGATTCAATCAAATTCAGGAAAGTGCAACCAAAAGTGATTTTCTCACAGTCAAAAACATGTTGGAGGCTCAAAACCTCACCTGGACTTTTTTGCAAATTGTTGACAGAGATTCTATCCCTAGTGTGTGCTTCCTATCACCCCAAACTTATCATTCATCATGCCATCATAATAAAATCTCAAAGTTCAGTTTTCAATCATATGGGGATCATTTTTCTAAAATTTTTCTCAAATCCTAGGGGAATCATCACATATCAATCATGCAATCAATCTATGCAAAAATTAATAAAATCCAATAAACTTGCCAATACCAGACTCACACAACTCCTGAGCTTCTCAAATTATTCAGGAGCTTTATTAAAAACAAAACAGAATTAAAGTAAGGAAAAGAAAATTAAAAAGGAGAAAGGGTTAAGAAAGCTCATTGAAGGGCGGTTCCACCAGGATCCCATTGCTTGTAGCATAAGGCCCACGTGGTGGCCAAAGGGTGGAAGTTTATTCCATGCTTCCCTAACTTGCAGCCTTTATGTGGGGATGAGCACTTGACAATTATGATGACTTCGCCGAGTGCGGCGGACTTCTCACTCCCCTTCGGGTCACAGCTGACCTCTTTATCTACAAAGTCTCCCCAATAGAAGTGGGGCTCAACCTCTTGGATTGGCCATGGTGCAAAATCCAAGGTCTTAAACTCCATCACTGGTTCCTCAGGGGGAGGTGGCAAACAGTTAGTTGGGGTTACTGGTGCTGCTTCCTTTTCTGCACTTTCTTCATTCACTGCACTAACAAAGTTATCACCTGCTATACATGCAGAAATTTCAGCACACACCAAACAAAGGTTAGAGTCAGTACATATATTACAAGAAAATGAATCAGAGAAAGTTAGAATGTCTGGGAATTCTTCAATTAATTCATCCACCCCATTACTCTCAACACATTCAATTGTTTCACTTGAATCATCTACTCCCAAAGGTTCTTCTTTATCTTCAGGCACGGGGGAGCAGCTGCCCTCTTGATCCTCCTGATCTAAGTTTCCTGAACAGAACAAACTTGGAAAACGATCCGCATTTTCTATTTTTCCTGAAAAGTATAAACCTGTAAAACATTCAACACACAAAGCAGTTCCATCACAATAACAAGCATTAGGATCAGGGGATTCAACACATAATTCATCATCAACAGAAACATTATCATCAGAATTATTTTCAAAAATATTTTCAGGAATAACCATCTGTGAATCCTTATGTTCCTCAAGGGGCTGTGGAGTTAGCATCGCAGCCGAGTTGGCGGTAATTTGATCAATTAGAGCCCACAACTTCTGAGATTCAGCTTGGCTCCTTTGGTATTCAGCCTCCATCCTCTGTTGATATTCAAGATCTTGTTGTGCCATCCGTTGATTGTTCGCTTCCATTTGTTGTAGCATTGAAGCAATCTCATTCAAGGTGCTCTGTGAAGGTTCGGACGGTGCAGAGGTGGTCACATGGCTAGGATAGTATGGTGGTGGCTCACTAAAATTAGGATAATACATGCAAGGTTGCTCATAATAAACATTAGGCAAATATCCATACATGTAATTATCCATGGCAATCAAACATCCAGACAAAGCAGACATAACTTAATTCAGGAATGCAAAAGGTTTTTTTTTTTTTTTTTAATTATTTTCTGCTAATAACAACAAACAAGAGTCCCCGGCAACGGCGCCAATTTTTTGACCGCGCTGTCGCCACGCGCCAAAAAAACGAGCGATTATAAAATAATGCAGTATAGTGCGACAACTCGGATCGTCTCTCAAGGACTCTTTAGTTGTTGTTATTATTAACAGAAAATTAGTAAAAGTTAGAAATGGAGGTTTTGGATTGAAAGCTAAATTAAGAAAACAAAACAATAAAAACAAAGCAGTTAAAGAAAATAGCAAATAGACAAAAGCGATTAACCTACTGTTCTCAGTTTCCCACTATCATTGGTTCATGCAAATCCTAAGCAGATACTAATCCCCTCCCGGTTGTAGCAACAATTAACAAACGAAATCGCTACTACGGATATATGTTCCTATTCCCGAATTAAACAAACGGGTTAAGCCCTCATGAACTAAACGAACATGAATGAACACACGCGAATTAAACAAACGCGATTAAGTATAGGAACATAACATCACCGAAATGAATCAATACAACACTATACACTCCTGAATTAAACAAACAGAAATGTATAATATTGCATTGAAAAGAGAAAAGCATAGAAAACAGGAATACAAGAACCTCAAGTGTAAATGGAACCCAATCCCAGTAGATTAATCAAGGAGACTAGTTCTCCATTACAAAAATTAACACAAAAGTAAAGAAATAAACTACTGACTAAAAACTAGCTAAGAAACTAGCCAGAAACTGACTAGCCTCCCCTTCATTCTGCCATAGAGCAGTTTATATACAACTTCTGAAATCCAAGTCCTCGCGAGGCGAAGCACTGCTCGCGAGGCGAATTATGCGAAAGGTCTGCAACTCTTGGTCTTCTCGCGAGACGAGCATAGCTTCGCGAGGCGAACGCTTCAAATTCCCAAACTGCAACGCCCGTGGCCTTCAACACGGGCAAGCCGTGATCGTCTCTGACTTTTCATGGTTGGATGACTCGCGAGGCGAGCCATTTATTCGCGGGGCGAACCAGAGACTTTGCATTTTCTTGGAACAGTCAGCTTCGGGGTCGCGAGGCGAGCAGCCTTCTCGCGGGGCGAGAAACTCCAGAATTATTCCTTTTATTAACCTAAAAATAAGAAAATAAAGGTAAATACTTTATTCACTCTAAATCAACTAAATTAACCTAAAAACAATTTACAGACTCAAAATACTACTTAAGGACAATAAAGTCTAATTTGGGTAAAAATGATATAAAATAAGCACAAAGCCAAGGTCTTTACTAGTTATAAAACCAGTCAAACAGAGGCTCATCACAATGCATGAAGAAGTTTTTAAGAAACTTTTTGTTGCACCTAAGTCATCTACTAGTCCTTTTGTCAAATGTTTCTATTGTGCTAGAAAAGGACACACTGCTTCTACATGCTATTTTAGAAATACTTCAAGGATAAATGTTAAGCAAATATGGGTTCCTAAGGGAACATATGTGATGAATAACAACATAGGACCCAACCAGATTTGGGTACCTGGAGGAAAAGTTTGAAAATCTGTTTTGTAGGTGTGTTGGAAGGCCAAGAATGTAAAATGGCTCGTGTGAAGCAAACCGCACCCATTACTCCAGTTCAATCCAAATCTACTTCATCATCTTCAACCAATTCTTCCACACCTCACAACAACATTCCCCCATAGCCACACCTTCACGCCCTAAGAGGAAGGAAATGGAGAAAACCCAAACCTCTCAGAGGCAAGGAAAACAACAAATCAAGAAACCTGTTAAGAGAAAGGATTCCAAAGGAAAGGAAAAGGTTGGTGAGACATCAAAGCCTGCACCAAAGAAGAATGAAGTAAAGAAGAAGGTGCCAAAGGAAGCACCTAAAAAGAAAGAACAGAAAAAGAGGAAGAGAACAGAGGAAGAAGAGGATGAGGATCTTAATGCTGAGATAGAACTCTTGAAAAGGTATTTCTCTAATGAAGAATATATCATGCTCTATAAGAAAGATTTTAATCATAGAGATACACATGAGGCTAGAACCATTGATTTCAATTACTTTGAAAAGAATGGATTCACATTTCACAAGATTCTTGAACACTACAAGTTAAGTGAATTTATGAAAACTAAAAGTGACATTTATCCAACTCTGATTAAGGCATTTTACTGCGCCTTGTAAATGGATAATGTTGGTTTTTCTGCTGAAGTCAAAAACAAAAGAATTGAGATGACTTTTGAAGAATTTTCTCAGTTCACTGGACTAGATTACTTGGGAAGTAATATGGTTGGAATAGGTCCTGATAGTGCTTGGTTAAAAGCCTATGATAAGGAAGAGGCTAAGAAAGTGCTTTTGGTTGAAAATGCACCTGAAGGAAGACTGATCAACATCAGCTCAATGCACATTCAGCACAGGCTGCTTCAATATGTGCTAAGCAGGATCTTGTTTCCAAGATCAGGAAACCATGCTGTAGTTCAAAACAATGATATTCTGATGCTTTGGGCTATGATTGAAAAGAAACAACTCAGTTGGAGCTACATCATTGTGAGACACATGGTAGATTGCAGAATCAGTGGAGCTACATTACCTTACCCTGGCCTAGTTGTCAAATTGCTTGAGCACTTTGAAGTCTCAATGGAACATGAGGACATGTTCCAAGCAAGGCAAGTGACTCACAAGTTTGGTGAGGGCACCATAAGCAAGATGAATTTGGCCAAGAATTCTGAAGGGGGATGGGTAATATTAGCTGGAGATGAAGCAAGAGCTGCAATGGACAATGCTGAAGCAAATTCCAAAATGGATAGGCTGATATCCATGATTGAAGTGTTTGAGCAGAGGCAAAATAAGTAAAATTTGACGATCAAGAGAACTTTGGACTACATAAGTCTAAAGATTAATGCTCTTGAAGGGCATATGGCAACCATTCATTTACACTTAGGCATCCCCATCACTGCACCTCCACCTCCGGAAGCAACTCCAACTTCGAGGATGTTGTGTAAATGGCTAGGCAAAGCTCTGCTGCTGCGTACACGAAAATACACCTGAGGAAGAAGACATTCCCAATGTTCCAGCAACAGAGCCTACACAACACCATGAAGATCTAAGGAACAATGAAGATGCTTAGTTTTTAGGCCCTTCTTTGTGTGATTTTTGTGTATGGATGACTGAAATGAATGATTAAGCCGATTTCTTTGTAACTCTTTGTTTTGAATTATATTTTGTACTTTCTACTTGAAACAATCATATGAATGAATGAATGGTTTGATTCTCAATTAATATCTCAGTATGTACCTTATAGATATGTATCTTACATCCCTCATAATTTCTTTTTAATAATGACAAAGAGGGAGAAGGAAAAGGGTACCATAGTGTCACCAATTCATGATCCAAATGTTCAAAAACTGTCACTTAGACAGGGGGAGTAAAAATGAAAATTGCTGCACTATGAACTCTGATATATACTTCCTATATAATATACTTTTAGACTGCACATATAAAGTATGGTAGGTTTGCCATCAATAAATAATGGGGAGTTTGTGGAAAAATGACCCTAGTACATTTTGATTAATGACTAAACTAACTTGATTACACTTTGATTCACTAATTTCTTGCCAAGCTTGTATGTTTGTATAAGATATAATCAATGCAAGGAAAAGGATGCAAAGGATCAAAGGAGTAAAAGAAGGAGCATGAAGGAATGCTTGAAGATGAAGAACTACAAAGAAGAATCTCAAAGGATCTCAAGAAATATTAGATTATCAATGTAAAGAAATATTTTAAGTTTTTCTTTTTGAAATAGCTCTCATAAAAACAAACTAAAAAGGTTTTCATATAGTAAAATGAACTTAGAAAGAAAAAGGATTAATTGAAAGTTCTGTACATCTATCTGTACATCGATGTACTTTCAGTTAATTAACTAACTTTTAATGAAAACCAATGTGTACAACAATGTATAAAAAGTATACATCGATTGATTGCGACTGACTTGATAAAAATGCAAAACAAGCTTCAGTACATCGATTGCACAATCAATGTATAAGATGAAACAGAAGCTGACACTTTTTGAAAGAAGCTTATAATCGATTGACCAATCGATGCATAAGGCTAAATAGAAGCCAACACTTATGGAAACATGCATACAATCGATTGGTACATCGATGTAAACACATAACAGAAGTTAAGTCTTTTAAAAATGATAGAACAATCGATTAGTACATCAATGCATAAGCCCAAACAGAGGCAAAGACTTTTGAAACCCATTATGCAATCGATTTACCATTCGATGTAAAGACTTCTGGACTGAGAACTCTTATGTTTTTCAAGAACACAATCGATGTACACACCTATGTATCAGTTAGAATCAAGATTTTTCAAGAAGACAGTCGATTAGGCAATCGATGTATTCAGTTATAAAAATTGAATCTTTGATTAATACATCGATTAGACAATCGATTGACTAATAACTGAATTTTTCAATGAAAGTTTGTTTTGATCTTAACTGACTTTTGAAGTATGCTCAACGGATCTATTTTGACAAACATCTATATAAAGGCTTGGGCAAACACTTTCTAAACAATGAATTCACTCAATACTGAGATTAACCACGAAATTCTTTGAGAAAGCTTTTAATTGAGAATACTTGATATATTTTTTTTAGAACTTCAATTTGTAATTTATGATGTCTTAGAATCTGAAACAAAAACCTTTCTTTCTGCAAAAAGGAAGATTAGAGGTGTTCTCTCTGTGTAGATCAATAGTAGTAGGGACTCTTGATGGTTTGACAAGAGTATAAGGGACTCTTGGGGATTACAAGATTGCTTTGACTGAAAAGCTTTCAATTGGGTAGAAGGAACCTGGGAGTTGAAGCTTGTAAAGAATCCTATAATTGTTTTGATTTTTAGTGGACAAAACTCACTGCAAAGTGGGGATTGGATGTAGGTTACCAGAGGAGGTAGCTGAACCAGGATAAATTCTCGGTTTGCATTTCTCTCTGTCCCTTAACTCTTTTAATTGCTTTATTTGATGAATGTGTAATTAGGCAAATTGTTAAGGAGCAAATCTGTGAATGCATAATATCTCAATCAATCTTTTCATCTCTTTCCTTCTTTTAAAAGAATAAAGTTTTCAATCTATCACTTAGCAAAAACTTGTTTTGGGTTAAGTTGGTTGACAAAACATTTTTCAAGAAACTGAGAAAAAGTTTCAGTTTTTGCAAAACAGGGAAAAGTTTTTAAAATAGCACATACTCAAAGGAAGAATAACCCGAAGTTGCCAAACTATGTTCCCCCAAATTCTTACAACCAAGGAAGGAAGAATAACCCTTATCTCTCCTACGGGAACTACAACAACACGTTGAATCACGAATTCTAGGAAGGCCAAGGTAATAGGAAACCCGCATTGGGGTATCCTCAGGTACAAAAGTCTAAACTTGAGTCTCTTTTGGAAAATTTTGTTGAAACTCAAACAAAGCAAAATGAAGAGTTTAGGCAACAAGGTAGGGCATTCAATGAGGCAATAAATGAGTTAACATCTAAGGTAGATAAATTAGCCATCCATAATAAGATGTTAGAAACTCATATTGCCCAACAAGCTAGTACATATTCTAGAACTAAGGGTACGTTCCGGGACAACCCGAAGTTAATCCCAATGAGCACTGTAATGCTATATACTTGAGGGATGATAAGCTTTGGGTAGTTGAAAAGCAAGTGGAATGTGAGGTGGACATGAGTGAACATGAAGAGATAGAACCAAAGTATGTCCCACCACCACCTTACCAACCCCCAATACCTTTCCCACAAAGGCTAGTCAAGAAAAAGCAAGTAGAAAAAGAGACTAAGAGCTTAATTGAGGAGCATGATGCCATGGTAAAAACTAATATGCCTCATAAACTAAAAGATCCAGGAAGTTTCTCTATTGCTTGCTCAATTGGAGAAGTGAAAATAGACCATGCCTTATGTGACTTAGGGGCTAGTGCGAGTTTGATGTCGCTTACCATCTTTGAGAGGTTAGGAACTACGGAATTGAGTCCATCCAAGTTATCTTTACAATTTGTGGATGGTTCCACTTAAAACCCTCTAGGCATACTAGAGAGTGTCCCCATAAAGGTAGGTGAATTTTTCATTCCTACTGATTTCATGGTGTTAAATATGAACGAGAATTCTAAATTCCCTATCATTCTTGGAAGGCCATTCTTGGCCACAACTGGAGCAATAATAGATGTAAAAAATGGTAAGCTCTCGTTGAGAATCATGTGTGAAGGATTGAGATAATGCCACCGAAGGTGAAGGAAAAGATTAACGTGGAAGCAACAACCAAACTATGCATGACAAATGATACACCAAATAATGATGAAATTGGAGTTGCTCAACATGCGGAGTTAAAACTTCCACTGGGGGAAGTAAGTCCATGAAACTCAGAGTGAAAAGAGCAAAGCGAAAGCGCATGTGGTCATATGAACAATATAGGCTCTTTGAAGTACTTCCTTGGAAGAGAGGTTTTCTTTCACTTCCAAGCCGAGCTGATCCCGGTTGATTGGAGAGAGTATGGTCAAGCTTAAGACGGTAAATAAGTGCTTCTTGGGAGGCAACTCAAGCTTTCTTTCCCTTGCTATTTGTTTTTTATTTTTGTTTTGAATAATTTGAGAAGATTAGAGGAGAAAGATCATAAATTGATGGTTTTGCCAAGTATTTTCAGGTTATGAAGGCATGAAGAGCGAAAAGGCATGGAAAAATGAAGTCAGAGGAGATCATGGCCTGGTCCTGATGACAATCATGGCCATGATGAAAAAAAAGAGAGGGGCTACTGGAGATCAAGGCCTAGCCGTGATGTTATTCACGGCCGTGATAAGGCTAGGCAACCTAGAAACCCAACAGACCAGAAACGGTCATGGCCCAGGTGTGAAGAGCCCTCACGGGCATGATGTGAAGAAGCATGGAAACCAGAACTGGTCATGGCCCAGCCGTGATTCATCTCACGACCATGATGGGCCAAATATTGAAGATCAGCAACAATCACGGCCCTGACGTGAACAAGGTCACGAGCGTGATGACGAAGCCCAACTAAACAGTAAATGTCACGGCGTGACGCAGCTCTCTGCCCAGTTTTTAAAAAACCCAGACTTCGCCCTTCTCCCAAATCACGTTACGCAAAACCCTTCTTATTCCTCTCCTCAGTTTCTTCTACCTCCATAGCCACCATCTCAACCACAACCTCCGTCCTTCCTTCACCCAAACTTCATCACTACATCACCACATCCAAACATAACCATCATCATCTCTCTTCTCACACCCTTCATCTTCTTCTTCCTCTCCACACTCTCTCCACCATACCCATTCACCAAAAACCTTGAAAAATCACCTCCTCCATGACACCCATGCCAAACAAAGTTTGTTTTTTTTCTATCCTAGACCCAAACCATCAAAACCCACAAGCTAACTCCTTCAATTTTGGTCAAAATCAAAAAGCCTCAATTTTGGAACCTTAAACCCCTGAAATTCGAATTTGAAGAAATCAATAGAGGGGATTGTGCATTCTGGTGCTTTGGAACTCATTGGAGCAATCATGGCAACCAAACGTCAAAGGGCAAGCGAAGCCTCACGTCCTCGTACAAGGGGAAATAGGAACTCAGGTAACTCTTCTAACTCTTTTGACTTTGACACTGATGAACATGGGTATGGCATTGTCTTTAAAAATACTGCACAACAAGATAGGTTTAACAGTTTAAAAATAGGAAAATAGTCCAAACAAAGTATATAGATGATGCCTGCATAGACACTATAGGCCTGATTGTTGACATTAACTGGATGTTGGAAAACATCGGGTGGAGCAAGTTTGCTCGTACCCGATCCTATGCATTTGCTGGCCCTACTCTGGAGTTCTTGAGCTCTCTAAATACGGAAATTCTACAAGGGACACATTGCATTGAGGGTCGGATTACATTTCGGCTCTTTAACCAGGATTTTATACTGAACCTCGCTGAGTTCAATGAAATTTTTGGTCTACCTGTAGGGGGTGGCAGGAGATACCCTTCTGAGTTTAATGTAAATGATTTTTGGACGAGAGTTAATTATGAGGGACAAAGATTTGATGTTAGGACGTCCAAGTCCACAGGCCTTGTTAACTCGAGCTTAAGGTATATGCATAGGGTCATAGCCAACACCTTGTTTGGCCGTGGGGAGAGTGACGGATCCGTTCACCAGGACGAGGTCCTTATACTTTGGGCCATGCGCCATCCTGAGAGCAATGTGGACACGGGGTCGTATTTGGCTAGGCACCTTTTAAAGGTTTCCAAGAGCTCAAGTGGTACTATTGTCATTGGTGGCTTAATCACCACCATATGCCATCATTTCCAGTTTGATTTGGATGGTTTTGAGCCCGCTCCCGGGAGGACACGTATTACTTTGTAGTCCAGTGAGGCGATGGGGATGATCGTCCAGGAGGATGACATCTACTACCTGAGTCACCCAGGGCGCAAACGCGCAACTCCTCTCCCTAACCCCGCACTCTTGGATATAAAATATCCAGCAAATTGGAAAGTGCCAGTGGGAGAGGAACCTGAGCCTATTGAGATACAAAGGCCGCTAAGCCCGCCACCGCCGGCTAGGCCATCTGGGCGCCCATCTTCTTCTTCCTCTGCAGCTACATCATCTGAAGATCCTTATGTGCGGTTCTCATCCACCTTTGATACTATTCTAGCGAACCAGGAGCGCATCATAGAGAGACATGATCCAACAGCTCTATGAATGGCATCTGAGCCAGTACCCACCACCACCTCAGTGAGTTGTTCCATTTTTTTTTTTATCCTCCCTCAGACTTGATTATTTACATTGGGGACAATGTAAGTTTTTAAGTTTGGGGTAGGGGTATTATTTTTGTTTTATTTTTGATTTTTTGCATGTTACATTCATATAGGCGTAGTTTTGCATAATCACATGATTAGATTGCCCATTGCTTAGTGTATGCATCCAATTGTGAGAACTTTGTGCCAAATAAATCGAGACATTGATTTTTTAACCCATTTTTTTTGTATTCTTTTGATAGGCTAAAAATAAAAATATTTGAGATGATCTTTTGATAGTTTGTAATTAGCATGTGGTTCCTTGAATCTGTGTTTCTCATTAATTTCAAACTACTAAATGTGAGATTTTTTAGCCTAAAAGGGGTACTCACTAAATTTACCCCATTCTTTGTGATTGAATGATTTATTCCTCATGGATTGTATTCTCTAGAACTTGACTTGAAACCGTTTTGAAACCTAGAAATTTTTAAAAACATATTTGAAAATGATTGAGGCACTAGGTATTTTTCTGGCCTTATGAGCTTTGACTGATTAAATGCTACCCCTTAGTTGCCCAATTTTGAGCCTAATAGAATAAAATGCTTTTCTTGGTACCTTGATTGATTTTGATGAATGATGCTTGGTATGGTACCTTTTAAAGTATTGCAAAAAAGGGCAAAAAGGTGGTTTGAAAAGTTGTGAGATGAAAAAGTTAGAAAAATAGACAAATATTTCTCTTAAGTTAGAAAGCTCCCCGTCTCCAAATTGATAAAATAAAATAAAATAAACAAAAAAATGGAGAAGGGGATGAGAAAAAAGAAGGAGAGAAAGAAAGAAAGAAAGGTGGGAAAGTGAATTAAAGCCCAAAAAGGTATTTTAGAAGGTTGTCATGCTTTGAATTGTTTGATATTTTGTTTAGCCTTCTTGAATTTTCCTTTTCTTGGTTTCCCCACCTAACGATTAATCTCATGGCCCCATTACAACCAAAATAAAAGACCTCTTGATTCTCATGTGTTTTCATTAATAAAGTAGAAATTTTGGTTAATAGTCAAGCTTATGGTAGGATACCTTCCTTGAGGAAATTGAGCGAATTGTCATAGGTCCTTAAATGCTTGAGTGAGGTGAGAAGAGTACCCAAATTGGTGAGAGACATAAATTTAGGGGACCTAAGCTTCTAATTGGACTTGAATTTGATTATCTCTTGGCTACTTGCTTGGATATGCCTATTACTTGGATTTGTTACTTGGGTTCTTGGTCCACTGTCCATGCTCTGATTGTTTATCTTTTATGGCCTTAGTTATTGCTTGAGGACAAGCAAAATCTTAAGCTTGCGGTATTTTGATGAGTGTGATTTCACCTCATATTTCCTCATCATTTTGCATGCATTTTCATGTAGATTAGACATTTTTAATTTGATATTTGTTAGTTTTTTCCTTTGGAACGGGTATGGTGGTTCTGTGGTGTTTGTGTGCAGGAATTGATGATTAAATTGCTCAAGACCAGTTAATTTGGAGTTTGCATGAAGACAGCTTGAAAAATAAGAAAAATGAGCCAAGCAGAGACCATCACGGCCTGGGTGTGACCAGCATCACGGTCATGATCGCGTAGGGCTGAAGAAAAAGAAGAACACAAGAGTCAGAACCTGTCACGGCCAGGCCGTGATGGCAATCACGGCCGTGACAGGTCAACCGGTTCAAGCTCTCCAGGTCAGAATTAGTCACGGCCTGGCCGTGACAGGCATCACGGCCGTTATGTGCAAAATCTGGAATTTGATTTGCTGATTTGATCTGATTTTGTAATAGCTTTAAATCCAATTTAACCTACACTATAAATAGGGCAATTAGGCTTGAAAATAGGATCCTTTGGGCTGCTACCTTTGGCAAAAATTAGGATTTATATTCTTCTCCAATTCCTTCTCTTCTCTTAGGATTTTTTTATGTTTTTGTTAATCTAGATTGCTATGAACATGGCAATGCTTGAGTAGTCGTTTTATTTATAGGAATTGGGGCTATGCCCAAGACTTGTTTTATATTATGAATTGATGTTTTCCCTTTGTTAATTTCAATTTGCTTTTGATTTAATTTCTATTGTTATAATTACTTGTGAATTTGGTGCGCACTTATTTGCATGTCTTAGATATTATAGGGATGAACTGAGAAGTGAACCTTGGTATTGGATCTATATGGATTGAACTTAGGACTTAAATCACGAGAGTTAGAAGCAGACCTTCGAGGGTTCATTGAATTGTCAAAAACCTCAATGGGTCCAATTTAAATACAATTACCACGAGAGTAGGGGTTGGTTTAATTGGGCATGGTTCTTGTATCTCGAGAGGGAACATTAACTATATGAGGTTAAATTCACCTTCAAAGCATCTTGATAATTAACATAGGGGTAGTCAATTTGGTAGCATAAGCAGTCCTGTTGGTAACCCAATTCCTGGAAATTCCTCTTTAATTTGAAAAACCCCAAATTGATTAACTTTCCTTGTTTAGTTAAATTGATTTAATAATTAATTGTTGTTCAAGATCACGGTCTTTGTGGGTTTGATCTTTTTGTTACATGACGATGAAGCCGTACACTTGCGGATTCACGCTATCAACATACTATCACATGTTTAGCTACATGAACTCCAATAGTTATTTTCTAACCAACACTACTTCTTTCATTGACAAATTGGAACCAAGTCCAGCTAGATCCACAAATTGTTTGCAAATTGTCAGCCATGCTAGATGAACATAATGCGCATGTTAGATCTTTTAGGATGGCAAAGAAGAGATATGAATCTACAACAGTGAATGATATGAAACTTAAGCTCATTTCTGATAGAGTTACTGATGGTAGAATTTATAATCTACCTACTATTTCAGAAGTGGTTGCTCTTATTGTAGGTGATGTTGATAATCCTTCAAAAAGAGATATAATTCTGGAGAAGTAGAGTGGTAAACTTAAAATAATAAATGAGCTTCATACAAGCTATCTGGGTTATCAATATCCGCTTCTATTTCCTTATGGTGAGGATGGATACAGGCACGATGTTTGTTACAGTGCTAGATGTTCTCGAAGGTACAAAAGGAATAAAGTTACTATCAAAGATTGGATGTGTTTTAGACTCCAGACTAGAAGAAAATGAGGCATAGAGACTGTTAAGGTCAAGAAGACTTTTTCAACAATTTGTGGTTAATGGTTATTGTATGGTGGAGTTAGACAGACTCAATTGGGTGAGGAACCACCAAACGCAACTCAAAGTAGATAAATACAATAATTTGAATTCATCAGGTGACCAGACCCAAACCCAAGGATCAAACAAAGGCAAAAGAATCATATTACCTTCATCTTTTGTGGGTGGTCATAGATATATGGATCAATTGCACTTTGATGGAATGGAAATTTGTAGCGTTGTTGGATTTCCCGATTTGTTTATAACATTTACATGCAAATCCTTGGGAAATCAAATTTAATCAGTTGTTAAAATCAAGGGTCTTTAAAATCAAATTTGATCAGTTGTTATCGGATTTGAAGAAGAAACAAATCCTTGGGAAAGTGCTTGCATGTATGTACCATCTAATCTTATTGATGCCATTTATTTTTTCATGATAGCTTAGATTGCAATATATTTATATTGACATATATATTTTGATTTTAAATTTTCACTATGCAGATATGTACACAATAGAATTTCAAAAAAGGGGGTTGCCATATGCGCACATTCTTATTTTCTTACATCCATCTTGCAAGTATCCTACTGGCGAAGATATTGACAAGATAATTTCAGCTGAAGTACCAAATCCTGTAGATGAGCAAGAATTATATGAGTTAGTAAAATCTCATATGGTCCATGGTCCCTGTGAATCCGCAAACATGAAATCACCATGCATGAAGGATGCAAAGTGCTCTAAGTACTATCCCAAGAAATTCCAGAACACAACTATTGTTGACCAAGATGGTCATGTTTATAGAAGCCGAGACAATGGACATACCATTGAGAAAATGGTGTGTCTCTTGACAATCATCATGTTGTACCTTACAATCCAAAGCTGTTGTTGAAGTACCAGGCACATATCAACATGGAATGGTGTAATCAGAGTACTTCAATCAAGTACTTATTCAAGTACATTCACAAAGGCTATGATCGGATAACTACTACTATTGTTCCCACACAAAATGGAGGAGCATCTTAGGTTTAAACTGTTGATGAAATCAAACAGTATATAGACTGCAGGTATATCTCACCATGCGAGGCATGTTGGAGAATCTTTTCTTTTTCGATTCATGGTAGGTCGCCAGCAGTTGAAAGATTGTACTTCCATCCTGAAAATAAGCAATCTGTTATATTTAATGATCATGAGGCCATTGATGATGTTCTTTCTAAGCCAACTGTGAAACAATCAATGTTTACATCTTGGATGCAAGCAAACAGAAGATATTGTGAAGCTAGAGATTTGACTTATGCACAGTTTGTTTCAAAGTTTGTCTATGTGCCTGGCAAGAGGTGCTGGAAACCAAGAAAACAAGGTTATACAATTGGGAGGCTCATTTGGGTTCCTCCAAGTATTGGGGAGCTTTAATGCTATCTGTTGCAAAAGGACCATGTAGTTATGAAGACATTAGAAATGTTGCTAATGTCATTTATCCAAGTTTCAGAGAAGCATGCTTCGCAATGGGGTTTCTTGAAGACGGTGGAGAATATATTGAAGCTATTAGAGAAGCCAAAGATTGGGGATCGGGTCACTATTTGAGAAAGCTATTTGTCCCAATGCTCACCTCAAATAGCATTAATCGGCCAAAGCATGTGTGGGAAGAAACATGGCAATTGTTGGCAGATGGCATTCTTTATGAGCAAAGAAAATTGTCCAACATACAAGGTACACGTATTATTTGCTTATTTATATTCAAGTGTACAACACATATATTTTTTACTAAAAACAAATGATGATACTAATTGAGATACATTTATTATATTCATACTTGCAGCTTAATGAACAACAATTTCAAAATCTAACTCTGTTAGACATTGAGAAGCTATTACAATCAAATAGAAAAAGTCTAAAGGACTATCGATCGATGCCATATCCAGAAGGGAGTATCACAAGTCAATTAGGAAATAGACTCATATATGCTGAACGTGATTATGATATACATGATCTGCGTGATCAATTCAGAAATTGTTTCTATTCTCTTGCAGGTCATATAAAGTTCTTTTGGCATCACAACTAAGCTACATTATCTATTTTCTCCATCATTCATGATAATGATTAGATAACCACATTTTCAGATGAGTAGAGAGCTATATTTGATAAAGTAATACAAGCTGTTAGTGACAGCCGTGGTGGCATGTTTTTCCTTTATGGTTACGGTGGTACTGGTAAAACTTTCATGTGGAAAACACTAGCTGCTGCCTTGCATTCACAAAATCATATTGTTCTGACGGTAGGATCCAGTGGCATAGCATCTTTTGTTACCCGGAGGAAGGACATCACACTCAAAGTTTGCCATACATGTTCCTACACTAGACAACTCAACTTGCAATATTCATCAGGGAAGTGAACTTGCAGAGCTGTTGAAACAAACAAAGTTAATAATATGGGATGAAGCTCCAATAACACATAAGTTTTGTTTTGAAGCATTGGATAAAAGTCTAAGAGACATCATGAGTTTCAGGGATAATGCAAGTTCCCCATTTGGTGGTAAAGTAATTATTTTTGGAGGAGACTTCAGACAGACTCTGCTAGTCATTCCAAGACGAATCCATTCTGACATTGTCAATGCAACAATAAATGCTTCATATCTTTGGGTAAATTGTCAAGTATTAACTTTGACAAAAAACATGCGTCTACAACATGGTCCCCACAACACCAGTGCATTAGAACTTCAAGAATTTTCACAGTGGATTTTAGATGTGGGAGATGGAAAATTGTCTGAGCCAAATGATGGTTATGCATCAATAGAAATACCTAACTCATTTCTAATTACTGATTATGATGATCCCATACATGCTATAGTTCGAAGTACATATCCTAATTTAGTGGATCAATACTTGAATGAGGACTTCCTACAGTCTAGAGCTATTTGGGCATCAACGATTGAAACTGTTGATGAAATAAATGATTATGTTCTCTCATTGATTCCAGGTAATTGTTTAAATAATGACTGCTTTATCTATATATATATATATATATATATATATATATATATATATATATATATATATTATATATATATATATATATAAACACATATTAGTGGCACAACAATAATACATTTCTTTCTTAATTGAAGGTGATGAAAGGGAGTATTTGAGACTCTATTGACAAATCAGAGGCAGCTGAAAATCCAGCACTTGAAGGATTTACTCTCGAGTTTCTAAACTCTCTTAGAACATCAGGTCTACCTAATTACATGATAAAATTAAAGGTCGGATCCCCAATAATGCTATTGAGAAATCTAGATCAATCTGAAGGATTATGCAATGGCACTAGAATGATTGTCACATGGTTGGCAAATCATGTTATTGAAGCAAAGATAATGACAAAAAAGAACATTGAAAAGGTGTTCTACATTCCTCGGATGTCTATGTCTCCATTCCAATCACCATGGCCTTTCAAAATAACAAGAAGATAGTTTCCTTTGATTGTCTCATATGCCATGACAATCAACAAGTCTCAAGGTCAATCACTAGAAAGTGTTGGACTATACTTGCCTCGACCTGTTTTCATCCATGGTCAATTATATGTGGCATTTTCTAGAGTTCAGAGCAAGCAGGGATTGAAAATCTTAATGCATGACAAGGAAGGAAAAGCGATTAATACTACCACTAATGTTGTCTTTAAGGAGGTTTTCCAAAACCTCTAACATGTAAGTGTCTCAAAATTGGACTTGAACCAAATATGTGTATTTAATTTTCCTATTTCTAAACTCTAATTTATATTTATGTGTATTGCAGGTTACAAAGTGGATTTTATCTTAATATAAATCTACTACAATCCTTAACTGATGCAATATATAGGACAATTTTGGCAATGTTATCTGAGTTATGAAAATTCCAAGTTAGATATAACTAATATATCATGGTTGTATCTGTTTTATAGGCATCATATAGTAGGTATATTTACTAAAACTGACGATCATGTGAACTAATTTTGATTGCAGGTTTTGGTCGCTCCTACCTTATTGAACAAAAGGATGCAGTTTTTGTTAACCATTACATCTCAAGGATAAGACTTTGTCACACAGATTTCCCAATAATTTAAATGATTGACACAAGCATTGAAAAAGGATTAATATGCATTACCCCTGTCTTTATCTCATAAAGAAGTGTAAATTTTGGACATACCATTTAGGTATTTCCTTCACCTTCCTATGCTCGATTGTAGTGGACATATAATAGATTAAGATTAGAATATCATTTATCACTTGCAAATCTTACAAAAATGTTTGCCACTATATCTTTTTTAATGAACATCTTGACTTTAATATGTTCATCTGAATGTTTTTTAATCTTTGTACATCCTATTCATATTCTACATTTACCTTTATCATTGTAAAGTGATCAAAATGAACTTTCACAACTTCATTGTCATTTGTTTTGCATGTCTGTGTTTGAACATGTTGGGATCATTTTGACATCTCCATTTGAGAAGGGGGAGCTGAAATTAAACTCTTGTATAGAAGTGGAAGGATCTATATAAAATTTAAAAAGCATAAGTGTAATTTTGAATCATATAAATATTTGAAACACTTATATAAATGAAAGAATTCATTCCATTCAACAAAAAAAAATTAGGTTTTATCTCTATTGTAAGCTAACATTATTTTGACTATATTTGTGTCTTCTCGAGTTGGATTTCCATTTGTTTTCAGGTCATCCTTTGACAAAGATGCAGGGAATCATATAGTTTACTGAGGACTGAATTACCGATTACTCATGTGAGTTTGCTCTTCACTCTTCTTTACCACTTTAGGAATACCTATTAAGTACAAATGATACTCTTATGTTGAATGTCTTTATGTATATATAGCTATGTTTGATTCTAACTAAATTTGAATTTTATATAAAGGTGCTCTTAAACATGCGTAAAAGTAGCATTCAATCATTATTCTAGATGTTAATATGTAATGTATTATGTTTGTGAACTATCTGGATAATGTCTATAATTTCATGATCACAAGAGCTGTTATCTGCAAGTAAGAGTTCCTTATCGTTGTTCTTGTTGAAATATGAAACTGTGTCCACTAAGAACGACTATGAAGAAGATGATGCGGATAGTGATGTAGAGGACTTGGCCGAAGCTGATGAAGATGAGTCTGACCTGGACCTAGCATGGAAAATTCTTGATTTTGCAAAAGCTATTGTTCAAAAGCACACCAACAATACAATGGATCAAGTGGACATATTATCAGCGTTGGCAGATGTTGCATTGGAAAGAAGTATTTGCATGTTCTCACGGTTGTTTTAAATTGGTTAAGTTATTTTGTTAAACCCGAGTTCAAATTGTTTTAATTTGTTCGTTAAGTCTTTGACTTTCTATTAAGTGATCAATCTACTCATACATTTTTTGATCCCTGAACTTTCTGAGAAATTTAAATAGACATATATATTCTTTGAAAAAATTCAAATTGGTTTCCACGCTTTTTTGGACTCTGACAAAATCCTGAAAGAGATATACATGAATGTCAAAATTATAATTTTTTTTATAAGTCTAGAGATTCAATTACAAAATTTTAAAGTTTGGGAATTTAGAGCAAGTCTTGTTTTGACGTAGACCCAACACATCATATTTAGACACAACCAATAAAATAATGCCAACACATCATTTATAATTTTGTTGGGTCCTTCTTTTTATGTTTCAAGTTTACTTTATCATTCTCTATAGTCCCACTTTACTCAAAACCTGATCATCCTCTTCTAGCGTGTTTGTTTGCATGTCTATAAAACCACCACGGTGAAGCAAAATCACGGCAGAAATGACATTTCTGTAAAAATTTGCACCCAAATTCTAAAAGCTCCAAATACTTGCTTCCACGTCCAACCGTTTTGGACGTGATTCTCTACAAATGGCCGCTGATCCAAACAGAGGCTTCAACCTTTCATCTTTAAAAGCTATGTCGTCCACCATTAGCATCAGAGTTCTCAAAATGAGTTTCCATTCCACTACTTTATAAATGAAATCAAATTTCTTTTATATCACTACTTTAATACATTCCTACCATTCTATAAATTGTTTCCTTCTCAAAATCAAGCTGATAAGAAGAAATATTTATCAAAAGCTTCTGCACTACCATGCCTTGCGACGACACCCAAAGCTGGTGGCCAAGTTCCCAGTGGCGGAGCCTCGTCGGAGACACAAGCACTATGCGAAGGCGATGAACCCAGCACAGAAGGTTTAAGAGAGAAAGGGGTTGGTTATGGAAAATGAAAATGCTGAAGGATAGACACTCTGGTTAGAAAGAGAGAAAAACGGGGAGTTGAAAATGAAGTGAGATTGGAAGAGAAAAAGGTAGGATCCATCGAGTTTCAGTCATGAGATATTTTGTTTTTATTGTCTCTTTTTTATGAGCTCCCAATCCTTACAAGGACCTAAATTATGTTAAAATAAAAATCAGTAAAATAATACATTTTGAGTATCAAAGACCTTGGCAATTCAAAATTCTTCCTTGGCTTTGAAATAGCTCGTTCCCATAAGGGTATAATTCTATATCAGCGAAAATATGCACTTGGTCTTCTTCAAGATGCAAGACTTCCAGCAGCAAAGCCTAGTTCAACTCCCATGGACTGCAAGGCAACATTGCATAGTGTAACAACCTAATTTTTAATTACGTTGTTTAATCGGTTAAAATATAATTATTTATATTTTAATCTGAGATCAAGAAGATGATTTTAAATAAAATAAAATCATATTCATAGTCTCTCTTACGGTAGAAGGTTACGGTGAAAGTTTGGGTTGAAAATTCAGACGGAACCCGGTTTGCGTTTTCACTGACAGTAAGATTTTACTGAGCAGAAATCCTAATTTCGACTCGGGAACGAAACGAAAACGATTTATATTTTGCTCCCAATGATTTTCTACATTTCAGAAAAATTCGTTAGGATTGAAATAACATTATTTTATCCGGGCGTAATCCTTAAGAAAACGCGTAAAACCTAAGTCGGGGGATAAGTCGGGTAAACTACGGAGTCGATTATGGAGTTGAGGTATTAGGGGAAATTAGTGTAGTAGAGAGGACAAGGAGTCAAGCATTAAATGTTAGTAATCTTGAATTTTCAAGTGAAATGACCAAAATACCCCTAAGCTTAACCTAACCGACGTTGAGTGAAATTTTAACCATGGTTGAGGAACCAAGGTTAATTTGTGTGGACAAGAAGCAGTCACACCCTCCTTTAATTGTGAGCCACAAAAATATTAACCATGGTTAGCAAAGTAACCATAGTTAAGTTAATTATTAACCATAGTTAACTATTATATATTATTATATTCCGAAAACCAATTATTTGTTTCCAATTGATCCAAACATGGCCTAAAGCTACTCCTATTTATACCTATGAACCCAAAGCCGATCCTCTCCTAACACTTCACCATTTTCTTTTCATCTTTCACCAAGAAAACACAAAAGAAAATCCTAAAACTCCATTGTTGTTCTTGCACAACTTGATCATTCTTTCCCTTTCTTTCATTATCTAGAGGTAAACCCTCACTTCTATGATCTTAGTTATCTTCCCAATCACCTTAACTATCTTTATCATTCCCTGTTTCGGAGCAAAGGAGAAGAATTGAGAGAGAATCATCAATTGTTACAAGAAAGCCATTGTCGGAAGCTTTGAACAATAACTGGAGCAGTCACAGTGAGATAGTCGATAAACACTCTTCAACCGTTGGATCGTTCTCAAATTGCAGAATCAGGTTCAAGCCTTGTGGTTCTTCATATCCAATGGTCAAAATTGTGAAAAATCCTCCATATAATGAGATATTGAGCTCGGACAGTGGGCCTAGGAGGTGAGAAACTCAACCCGGGTACCACTAAACCTGTCACAATAGAATTGCGATCTGATATTCGTTAACCATTGGATCGGGCGGAAGCTTTGCGAAAAGGTTTAGGAAGGATAGTTCTTCATTTTTACCGTTCAGTTTTCTAAATAAAGCTTTGTGGCCATAGGAATGGAGCTCTAATAGTAGCTCTGTTTTGGTAGCTTTTCCCTAGGATTCTTGAGCTTATTTTGAATCCGATTTTCCTAAGTCCATCCGTTGTTCTCGTAAGTTTTTCCATCGATTTTGTCTCTTGATTCAAATAAATTAATTTATTTGAAACCCTATTGTTGATTCGGTTGGTATTTGTTGTTTTCGAGGAATTGTGATACTCGTACGAGTAACTAGGACAGAAAGTGGAATGGTGGATATGTAAGGATGGATGGTGGCAGATTTGTGGATGTTGTTGGACAGCATGCTGAGAGATTGTACGAGAAAGCACGCACATCAATCAGGTGGGGGAAAGAGCAATTCCATCATCGGAACGGATACGCAGTATATAATTTATAATAATGGTGTAGGGGGATCTAAACCCTACTAGAGGTCGAGTAATCGACAAGACCAAAATTACGTTGAATGCTTTTCTGAAAAATCAATGATGATTTGGGGATTGTAGGTTTATCGACGTTAGGATGATTTTATCTTATCTGAGGTTGATTGAATTTATTATTATTATTATTATTATTATTATTATTATTATTATTATTATTATTATTATTATTATTATTGAATTGCTTATGTGATATTTTGTGGTATTTGAATATTTATGATTGTCTGTGTTATGCATAATCTGTCTGGTTTATTACCATGCTTAGTTATCTTTTAAGTAAATATATATTTTGTTTGGGAGATGTTATTGTGGGTGAGAGGATGATTGAGATTTAGATGTGCCTAACCTAATTAAATGATATTTTATTACGATGAGAACAATGACGATCAGAGGTTAAGGCAGGTGTTCATAGAGGTGTGTGGACGGATACTTTTGTATGGTGCAGCTATTCCCTAACGGGAATGGGGGAATAGTATCATTCTTTGAGTGAGCATCCTAACGGGAATGGGGGTGTGCACCGATGTAAATGTATACGGACACTTCGCTTGGACGATTGACGGATAACCCTAATCAGATGAGGGATGGTGATAGGATTAGAGAAGGTCAAGTCAGCATAAAGGTTTAGATTGCAAGAGAGTAAGGGTAGAGGATGATATCGTAATTTGAGGATGATTGCTAGTTATGTGTGATGTGTGTCTTTGACTGTTATTATATTATGTGCTATGTATTCCTTTCCACCTTTGATGATAGAATTGTTTCTTATCTCCCTATTTTTGTATTTTGTATATGTTTATCTTATTCCATGAAAAGACCCGATGGAGGAGCGTATTGCTGAGGAGTTGGATGGAACTCCGTATGAACCGGATGCGAGAGGACGAGTTGTGGATTTCGACAAGGTAGTTTAGTGTCTAGGGACAATGAATCTTATAAGACGTTTTATTTTCCGCTTATGATAGTTTGTTTAAGTATGTACCTATAAGGGATCCTACTACTGGGATACCCTAGACAGTGTTTTAAATACTCTGATGCATAAACCTATGGTATGGTGTGTTACTTTGAATTTTCTTCCGCTATGTGTTTATAAGTTAACTTTTAATTTTCACGTGTTTCGGAATACACGTTTAACGTTAAGAGCGCGATTAAGAAATTAATTAATGAGGTTTTAATCTAATAAAACAACGAGGCACAACGGGGTGTCTCACATAGTGGCTCTGGTGAACCTCTAAACGATCCCAGTAGCTATCGCAGGCTTGTGGGAAGACTCTTGTATCTAACACACTCTCGACCAGATATATCATTTGATGTGAGTCATCTAAGTGAATTTCTACAATCCCCTACTACAACACATCATCAGGCAGCATTGAAAATTCTAAGATACATCAAAGGAGCACCCGGGAAAGGACTCTTCTTCCATGCAGATTCAAATTCTCAGCTAAAGGGGTTTAGTGACTCGAATTGGGTCACTTGTTAGGACACACATAGATAAGTCACTGGTTTTTGCTTCTTCTTGGGCTCATCTCTGGTCTCATGGAAAAGCAAGAAGCAGACCATAATGTCTAGATCCTCCTCAGAAGCCGAGTATAGAGCGTTGGCCCAAGCAACTTGTGAAGCTCAATGACTTATATCTTTTTTCGTGATCTCTGTATCCCTGCTCAGCAAGTTGTCATATTCTGTGATAATCAATCTGCCTTACATATAGCGGCCAATCTCGTGTTCCATGAAAGAACCAAGCACATCAAGATTACTGCCACGTTGTTAGGGAAAAGGTTCAGTCGGGTATTCTGCATCTCATGCCTGTTTTTAAAGGTTCTATATAAACCTCATGTATAGCTAACTACAATCAATGAGAATTTCTCTCAATTCATACTTTCATTCTCTGTCTCTTATGTGCACGATTTCTCTGCACAAGTGTTGAATGTTTGAGTGCTTCACTCTTCTAAACCACTCGCTCCAGCACAAACTAAGAAGTTGCTTAAATTGTTGAATTCACTGATTAATGAACTATATGTAATTTAGGATCACCAATTATGTTTCTTCCAATACCAGCCAACCTTAACTGGTGAACTCAGAAATTTTCTCATATGCTTGTGTTTACAGGTTAGTTATGAGCCTCACGAAGCAATTTCTTATAGACGGCCAGAAGGCTACATCTATTTGTAAGGCTTGATTACAATTTCTTGCGATTGAAGTAAAGGGCTTTTTGGATTCGAGATCTTCTTCTTTGAGTTAGGTCAGGATGCACAAACATGTTCCAGATCTGATAACTCAATTGCATATAAACAAGCAGAGATTGAAACACTCACACTTCTCTCTAGTGAGCTGGAAAAGAAGGTAGGCTTGATAAAGTTTTGAAGATATTTATTTGTCTTAGGTTGTTATTTTTGTCAAGGGAACTGTTAGTTAGTTAGTAGTTAGTTGCAAAACTGTTAAGATCTGTTAAAGTTAGTTATTCAGTTATTCTCTGCCACACTCTATTGTATCTATATATGCCAAACTATTTCTCTGTGTAAACTATGCCAAGAGAATAAACTTTTCTAAAACAGAATTCCAATCTTGATCTCCTTCTCTTTCTTTCTGCTGCACTCTGATACCTTTATGGTATCAGAGCTCGATCCTTCAATGGCAACTTCGAGCTCGCAACCCTCAATGGCATCACAACCTGTTATGCAGTCACTGTCCACTCCAGTTGCGATTAAGCTGGATGATGAGAACTTTCTCACTTGGAAACAGCAAGCACTTGGCACAATCAAGGGTTTCAGACTTCAAAAGTTCATCTCAGAGGCACAAAAAGGAGGAATGCCAAAGAAATTCAGCAATGATGAAGATGAAGAATTGGGAAAAATCAGTCTTGAATACGAAAACTGGGAGCAGCAAGATCAATTGATTCTTACTTGGCTATTGGCTTCCATGTCACCCAACCTGCATACAAGAATGGTAGGCTGTGACTATGCATACCAAATATGGAAAAAGATCGAAGTATTTTTTGCCTCACAAACCAGGGCAAAGGTAAGCAAACTGAAAACCCAGATCAAGAATGTCAAGAAAGTAGGAAACCTCAATGAATACTTACTTACAATAAAGAAAATAGTGGACACACTAGCTGCAGTTGGTTCACCAATTGATGATGATGAACACATACAAGTCATCCTTGATGGACTGCCTGATGAGTATGATTCTATTGTAGCCTCAATTTTGTCCACAACTGATCCTTATACAATTCAAGAAATTGAAGCATTACTGATGGCAATCGAAGAAAGAATTGAAAAGCACAAGAAACCTGATGCTTTTGGCATGCAAGATCTTCAAGCTAATCTTGTTCAGTCACAGTCATACAAAGGAGGAAGAGGCTCAGGTAATAGAGGAGCATTCTTTAATCAGAATAGAGGAAGATTCAGTCCGAGAAGCAACAGAGGAAGAGGCAGATCCATGAATAAAGGAGGTGGCAGGCATGGCTTTAACAAGCCGCAGTGTCAACTTTGTGACAAATATGGCCACACAGCAGTTCAGCGTTGGCATAGATTCGATGAAAATTATCAAGGCTCCAACCAAGTCTCTGAGAATAGCTCCACTTTCAACCACAATGGTAGAGCCATGATATCAGAACAAACTGCAGATGCAGACCCCTTCATATCTGCACTTATGGCAGTCCCAGAAACTGTTTTTGATCCAGCCTGGTATCCTGATTCAGGGGCTACAAACCACATCACTCCAGACTCATCAAACATGTTCAGTAAATCAGTATACAATGGTGATGGCAGAATCAAGATGGCCAATGGAGATACCACTCATATTCACCATACTGGTAACTCTCTCCTTTTTTCACCCAAGTCAATCAAACCTTTGTTCTTAAATAATTTGCTGCATGTCCCTAGCATTTCCAAAAATCTATTAAGTGTCTCTCAATTTTCAAGAGACAACCGAGTTTACTTTGAGTTTCATGCTGATTTTTGCCATGTAAAATCTCAGGATACTCACCAAATTCTACTGGAAGGCAAGCTTAAAAACGGCTTGTATGCCTTTGACAACTTTCGTCTGCAACCTCCTACTTCTCTCTCCAAATATAATGAGCTTAGTCATTTCAATCATAGTTGCAATAATGTAGCTGTTAATGATGTATACAACTTGTGGCATGCAAGATTAGGTCATGCTCACTCTAAAACTGTTTGTAATGTTCTCAAACTGTGTAAAATTCCTTTTGATAGCAATAAAATACCCAATTTGTGCACTGCTTGTTGCTTAGGCAAGTCACATAAGCTTCCTTTCCCTTTGTCATCTACTGTGTATGATCAGCCCCTTCAACTGATATACTCAGACATTTGGGGTCCAGCTCCAATGCCATCAACCAATGGCAGCAGGTACTACCTCCATTTCATTGATGCTTACTCTAGATACACCTGGATTTACTTGTTACATAACAAATCTCAAACGTTTAACTGCTTTATGCACTTCAAAACACTAGTTGAAAACCAACTTGGCACAAAGATAAAAGCCTTCCAGAGTGATGGTGGCAAAGAATACGCTCCAATCACCAAGTATCTCAGTTCACAGGGCATTGTTCATCGGTTTAGTTGCCCTTACACACATGAGCAAAATGGTATGGCTGAAAGGAAACACAGACATATCACTGAGCTTGGACTTGCTCTCCTTGCAAATGCCTCAATGCCACTGAAATACTGGGGTCAGGCATTCCAAACTGCTGTATACATCATTAATAGATTACCCACCTATACTCTTAACAATGCTAATCCTTTAGAAACCTTATTTCACATTACTCCTGATTACTCCCTGTTAAGAGTCTTTGGTTGCAGTTGCTTTCCATACTTGAGACCTTATAACAGAAATAAATTTCAATATAGAAGCCAACAATGTGTTTTCCTTGGATATAGTGTTGCTCATAAAGGCTACCTCTGCTTAACTAACACAGGAAGATTGTATATTTCCAGGCATGTACAGTTTGATGAACATGTTTTTCCCTTTAAATGCAATCCTAACTTTGCTTCCACTGATGTTCTTGCCTCTCCCTCACCCCTTATATGTGTACCTTCTATTCCTACTTTGCCTTGTACTAACAGATTTACTCCTTTGTCTACTCCTTTGGCTCAATCACTTGACACTGCTGCCACACCATCATCCTCATCTGAGTTTACTGAACATGTTATGGCAAGGTCTGCAGCTCCTGATATCAACTCATCACAACACAACCAGGTACCTCATTCTGCTGTGCATACTGAATCAAACAGCAGTGCTTCACACAACCCAACTTCACCTGTTGTGCATATTAGTCCAGAATCTTCTGCTTCTCCACAAGCTGATGCAGTCACAAACCTGCACCCCATGAGGACAAGAAGCAAATCTGGCATCTTCAAGCCCAAAGTCCTCCTAGCAGCTTCTAGTTGCACATCGATCACAATCTTTGAACCTAAATCAGTCAAGAGTGCTCTCAAGTCTCCCTATTGGAAGTCAGCCATGGAACAAGAGTACTCAGCCTTGATGCAGACAAAGACCTGGAATCTGGTGCCTCTTCCACATGGTAGAAACCCAATTGGTTGCAAATGGGTTTTTAGACTGAAGCATAACCCGGATGGAACAATTAGCAAGCACAAAGCTCGACTAGTTGCAAAAGGCTTTCATCAACAAGAGGGCTTTGATTTCTTTGAGACCTTCAGCCCAGTAGTCAAGCCTACCACAGTCAGAGTGGTACTCACTCTTGCTCTTTCACAGATCTGGTTCATTAAGCAAATTGACATTAACAATGCCTTTCTGAATGGTGACTTATCAGAGGAAGTTTACATGACTCAACCACCTGGTTTTGTCCAAGGTGATGGCTCCCTTGTGTGCAACTTGAACAAAGCCCTTTATGGCTTGTATCAGGCCCCCAGAGCATGGTTCCAGAAACTTCACTCTTACCTTAATAAGCTCGGCTTCTCCTCCACCAAGTGTGATACTTCTCTGTTTACAAAATTTACCAGCACTCACACCATCTTTATCCTTGTGTATGTTGATGACATTATCGTCACAAGCAACTCGAATGCTGCTATCTCAGAGCTGATCCAATCCATACACTCTCAGTTTCCTCTCAAAGACTTAGGAAACCTTAACTTTTTCCTTGGCATACAAGTTCAAGAAACTGCAGCAGGTGGCATCTCACTAAATCAGACCAAGTACATCAATGATCTACTTCAGAAAGCCAACATGTCAACTGCCAACCCTATGAAGACTCCAATGGTGTCCACTGCTAAGCTCACTGCCCATGATACTAATGAGGCTGACAATCCAAGTCTTTATAGATCCTTGGTTGGAGGTCTTCAATATGTCACGATGACCCTACTGATGTAGCTTATGTCTAATGGGGTATGTCAATTTATGCACTCTCCCAAAGACTCTCACTGGCAATCAGTGAAGAGGATACTCCGATACTTGAAAGGTACTTCCACACATGGTCTGTACTTCTCCAAAGCCTCAGACTTGCGCCTCACAGCATTCTGTGATGCTGACTGGGGGTCTGACATTGATGATCGAAAATCCACCACTAGCTACTGTGTTTATTTAGGAACAAACCTCGTCTCTTGGGCCTCTAAGAAGCAGGCTGTAGTCTCACGTTCCAGCACTGAGGCTGAGTATCGCAGCTTAGCTGCTGTCACTGCTGAGTTGACATGGTTGCAATCTCTGCTAACTGAGCTATGCTTCCCATTATCTACTCCTCCCAGAGTGTATTGTGACAACCTTAGTGCAATACTTCTAGCTGCCAATCCAATTCTCCACTCGCGCACCAAACACTTTGAGCTTGACTTGTATTTTGTAAGAGAAAAGATTCAACGAAAAGAACTTGAAGTTCATCATATTCCTTCCACTGAACAAACAACTCATGTGCTGACCAAGCCTCTTCCCCAATCCAGCTTCCATCAATGTTGCTCCGAACTCAGAATTCGTGACACCTCACCCATGAGTTTGCCAGGGGGTGTCAAGGGAACTGTTAGTTAGTTAGTAGTTAGTTGCAAAACTGTTAAGATCTGTTAAAGTTAGTTATTCAGTTATTCTCTGCCACACTCTATTGTATCTATATATGCCAAACTATTTCTCTGTGTAAACTATGCCAAGAGAATAAACTTTTCTAAAACAGAATTCCAATCTTGATCTCCTTCTCTTTCTTTCTGCTGCACTCTGATACCTTTAATTTTGATATCAATCTGGGAACAATTTCGTAACATGCCCACTTATTTCTAATGTTTGGAGGCATATCTCAACGTGGGTGGGCATGGATATGGCTTCACACTGACAGGTTCGACCCTTATTACTAAGATTCGCGCAGGGGATTACAAAGAAGAAAGTTGTGAGGAACTAGGTTCTAATATGGCATGCAATCTCTTGGTGTATTTGGGAAATGAGAAACTGTATAGTTTTTGGGGATGGGAAAGTGGATATGATTTACTTACCGGATAAAATTAAGGTTTGCTTATGGAAATGGTTCAATGCAAAGGATAGGGATGTTTTGTGTAGCTTCTCATATTGGTGTATAGATCCCCAAAAGTGGTTAGAATGGTTGTAGTTTAATTCGTTCTTTATACTGGCTCTCTTGTACTGTTGTATTTGGGTTTAGAGTGTCCTTTGCACTCAGCTATATATATTTTTGCTTCTTATAAAAAAATTTTGGAAACTTTTCGAATTGCAGTCTGAAGATCTGAAACATACGTGGAAAGCGTCTAGCTCGTGATTTGCTGATAAAAAAGGTGACGATGGTTTTGGGCGAACATTTTTGCAGGATATCTTGGATCCATTTTTAAACAAATTTTCAGATATATTCTTGGTAGAAAATCATCCTAAATCACAAAATATTGAATGTTCAATCTAATTTGGATAAAAAAGATATAAAATGGGGTAACAATGATCGGGTTGGAGTTTATTGTCGTAAATACCCGTATACTGCAAAATGGGTGTGGCTGACCCAGCTGGAAGTAAGGGATGAAGTTCAGTCGTTGCTTAGTTTTTAATGTCTATATAGAATCATATGTCACTTACTAATACGTCTTTTCTATGGGTCAAGGTGGTTCGCGCCTCGGACTTGTTTACAAATGTTCCGTGTTCGATCCACATATCGGCGCATTTTTTACTTTTGGCTCAATTTTTAAAATAAAAGAATGTTTGTGATGGAAAAAAAGAGCCTAAGTTGGAATTCGAACACACGTCCAAGCATGTAGAGAGCGAAAGCATTATCAACCATCAGTCTAACCCCATCATTGGGCCTAAGAGTGTTTTAAAATGGGTGTGACTATGGTGCACCACCCACATTTTACACTACCTACTACATTACCCATGTGATAAATTTTTGGGCCAATCAAATTGCCACATAGGTTGGTCAAAATTTCAAACTTTCTAGTTGTATTATACTGTAGTCAAACTATATGAATACAATATATTGTAGTATAGTATATGTACTCTTTGTATTCGCAAATTTAACCCATTTAAAAATAATGTTTTTTGATTAAAAAAACTGATTATATTATAAAATATTATTGACAACGAACATTATTTTAATAAAAAAATATTATTTTAATATGGGTTAAATTTACGAATACGAAGAATACATATACTATACTACAATATATTGTATTCATATATTTGACTACAGTAGAAATACAACTAAAAAGTTTGAAAATTTGACCAAACTCATGTGGCAATTTGATTGGTCCAAAATTTGCCACATATGGGTGGTGCAAAATATGGGTGATGCATCTTAGCCCAACCCTTTAAAAATATTTAAGGTATTTCTCTCAAAAAAAAAATTATTTAAGGTATTATTCAATGTTATATATTTTCTGAATTCAAATTTATATTTTCAAATTCTTTATGAATCACAATCAATTAAATTAAAATAAAATTAAAAAATTTAATTTTTAATTACTCAAAAAATTTATAAATTTTATCGTGTGTTTGAATTGAAGTTGTTTGATATGAGACATTCATGAAATATTTTAGGATAGTTTACTTTCTATATATCTCATTCTAATTATAATAATTAAAAATAAATTATTTTGGGGAAAATTTTATCTAGCATTGAAATTTCATTAAATTTTTATTAAATTGCATTGTTGTAAAAATATATTATAATATCTTATTCGGGAAATGTAAATTAAATTCAGAAATATTGCATAATTGTTTATAGATAAAAAAAATATATACATATGATCAATTAATTCTATTACAAAAAAAATATAGGTAAAAATATACATTGTTGCAATGATTGCAAAACAATTTTACAAATCTTATCATTTTCCCAAATCTATTTAATGTTCTCCCAAATTTATTACAATAAGTAGTATAGTGGATAACCCAACTAAGTCCTCTATAAGCCAAGATGCCCCAATATGATTTTTGTTTGTCTTTCACTCGAAAGGTAGGGTTAAATGTTACTATGGTTGAGTTAGGGTATTTGGATGCTTGTTCTATTTTTTTTTAAAAAAAATTAGAAGACAAGATGTTTACGTTAGAAAGTAGTAGTATAATGGATGACTCAACCATGTCCTCTGTAGGTCAATATGTCACGAGATGATTTTTTCTTTTTTTTCCACTCTAAAGGTAGGGTTAAAGGTTACTAGGGCTAAGTTAGGATTTTTGGAAGCTCATTATATTTATTTAAAATTAAATTTTTATTAGAAAATAATATGATTATGTCACGAAAGCAGCAATATACTGAATGACCAAACCAAGTCCTCTGTGTGCCAAAAATATTTTTTAAATTTTTATTTTCATTCCAAAGCTAGGTTCAATGTTATTAGGGTTGAGCCACGATATTTGGAAACTCATTCATTTTTTTAAAAAAATATTAAATTATTTTAGAAAACAATATGATTATGTCACAAAAGCAGTAGTATAGCGGATGACCCAACTAAGTCCTCTATATGCCAAGATGTCCCGAGATGAATTTTTTTTCACTCCAAAGGTTGGATTAAAGATTATTAGTGTTGACTTGTGATACTTGGAAGCTAATTCTATTTTTTAAATAATAAATTTTTTTAGAAGATAGTATGGTTATACCACGAAAGAAGTAGTATAGTGGATGACCCAACTAAGTCCTCTGCAATCTAAGACATCCCGAAATGATTTTTCTATTTTTTATTTTTCACTCCAAATGTTGGGTTAAAGGTTATTAGGATTGAGTTGGGGTAATTGGAAGCTCATTCTATTTTTTTTTAAAAAAAGACAATTTTAGAAGATAATATGGCTATGTCATGAAAGTAGTGTCATGGATGATCATACTAAATCCTCTCTAGGCCAAGGTGTCCCAAGAAGATTTTTTGTTTTTTATTTTATTCTTCAATCCAAAGTTTGGGTTAAAGGTTATTAGGGGAGAGTTGGGGGTACTTGGAAGCTCATTCTATTTTTATTTTTTTATAAGAGTAATTTTTTTTAGATGATAATATGATTATGTCCCGAAAGCAGTAGTATAGTGTATACCAAACAAACTCATATTATATTCAACTATAATTTCAAATTTTATATGAAGAATACGTAACACCTAATTTAAATTCATTTAGATATTAGAATAATCAATTTGATTTTTAAACTAATAAATACAATTTAACTCATAAATATTATTTATCTTTGTTCATTAATTTTTTATCTTATGAAATATGTTATATGATTATTAAATGTTAATTTAAAATTTGATTTGTCTTAAAATTGTTAATTAATATAATATATAATATTCAAATTATAAATAAATTATATTACAGTTTAAAAATAATTATTATTACCCAAATTTGTCTTTTTTGGGGTTTTGTTTCTTTTTTATTTTTTTATTTATATATTTTTTTGGTGAGGCAATTTGAGCACAATTGATGAAAAACTATAGAGGAGTTTGGTCATTTTAGCTCATATTTTATTTTATTATACTTTATAATAAAATCCAAAAAACGAAAAAAAATACATTGTTTATTATTTATTTTATGTTTATCACTTTGTTTTATTTTTGTTAATAAAGATTTTAAATTTTTATTATGTTTTTTAGTTTTGTTTTACTATTTGGCTAAAAAAAAACCAGCCCACACCCCTTTTTTGGACTAAAACCCGTTTACCCATCTTCCTTGCCCTAAAGTTGATCCAAACCCGTTTTCTTTTTGTCCTTGAAGACTGAAACGTTGCCCATTCCTCTTTCATCAGCAACATTGTAAATGCAACAGCCTCACCTGTATCAAGTGTGAAAATCACACTCACTGAGGACTACGGTTGGAAAGCATGACTGCACGACGACTGGTGGAGAAGCCGTAACTACGTGGCGTGTGTTGGAACCAAAGTGGTTTTGGATTTAATAATCTCTAAGTTTTGATGCTAACAAAATGATTAAATTTGCTTGGAAAAATGTTAGTTGAGATCTAACATGTGCTTTTAGTTATGCATGAATACTTTAATATAAGTAAAATAAACTTGGGATAAGTTTTCATTGAAAAATACGCGTCTACCCTTGTAGACGGGCTGCTCAAATATTTTGGTAAAGTTACTTGTTTATTTAAATTGAGTAGACTGGTTTTTTTAAGTAAACGAGGCTCTAAATGTTTGCTAAACGAATACCAAAATAACTTGTTAGATACAACACGTACGTCCAAAGAATTGATAATAAGTGCGTCCATCTTGCCACGTAAGCAGACGGAAGTAATTAGTAGAAGTAAATGAACTGAAAAATAAAGTAATCTAGAAGACGAGCTCTAACTGCCACGTCACTAGACGGAGATACTTGAGAAGTAGCAAGTACAAAGACTTGATAGGCAAGAGGATATGTCACGTCATCAGACGAGCAAAATAAAATATTGAACAGACTTAGTCTCTCATATAACTAAGTAGACAGAGTTTCTTAAAGTAGACGAGCTCCATCTTCGAATAAATAAATGCTATCCGAATCTCTTGAATTTATTTCAAATGATTGATATTTATTTCAATAGAATATTTGTTCTTCACTATTGTCCTATCTGCTTTAATATTTTACCTTGTTGTAAAAGAAACATAGTACTATCAAGAAATGCAAAAAACAGAATCGTACAATAAGATACTGCAAAACGATTTGTACTATGATAACTTTATGGCTGAAAAAGTTGGTTTGTTCACAAAGGAGGAACAACAAGTTCTCAAGCTACAATACTCAGAGGAGTGAACCTCCAATTTCATGCTACTTTGATAACTAAGAGTACAATTCAGCATTGCCACAATCAAGCTATCAGTCACAACGGATATCATGGATTAAATGCTATCTCTAAACAGGATTATTCAAAGTAACCATTGAAGAAATACAAGTGAAGAAGAATGTCACTATAAATAGAAGACCTGAGATACTGAAGAGGCGGGGAGAAAAACTTTTGACAGCACAACCTTGTGAGCTCAACTTTTGTCAAACTACAATCACTCATACTCATATTTTTTTAAAGAGCAAGAGTCAGTATTTTAGTTTGAATATTGTGAAAATATTCATCTGATCTTAAACTGTCATATCCTCACACATAGTGAGTTAAGAAGATCAAACATTAAATCTCTTTGTTAGAGTTAGAGCTTGAAGAGGCTTGGTAAGAAAGGAATACTTGTAGCCTGGAGAGGTGTTGAATACTTGGCTGTAATCTATTTTGATAATAGTGGAGAAAATCCTTCAAGTAGAAGGGACTGGACATAGCTCTTGATTGGAAGAGAGTGAACCAGGATAAAACATCTTGCGTGATTCTTCTATCTCCTATCTCTTACAGCTTTATTTGCTTCTTACTAACCGAGGGGTTTTGATATTGTTTTTGTTAAAGTCTTTTAAAAAGGATCTTCTTCTTTGTGCGTGCTTCTGTTTTCTAATCTCCTTGTGTGAAAATATTGGTTTAAATGTTGTTTTCAAAAATTATCAACAAACACAATTCAACCCCCCCCCTGTGTTTGCCTGTGTCAACTTCTGTTGGTATCAGAGCTCAGCCTCGAAAGGGTTGAGCATCTTACAAGTGTTGAGGGAGTACGATCCAACAACCATTGATGCAGAAGGACAAGCTATCAACAAACCTCTTCTCTTTGATGGAACGGATTATGACTACTGGAAGAAGAGAACGATAGCCTTCTTAGATGCACAGAGTGTAGATATTTGAAAGCTGATTGAAACCGGCTACACTGAACCAAGAGATGAAGCTGAGCATCTTACAAGTGCTGAGGGAGCACGATCCAACAACCATTGATGCAGAAGGACAAGCTATCAACAAACATATTCTCTTTGATGGAACAGATTATGACTACTGGAAGAAGAGAATGATGGCCTTCTTAGATGCACAGAGTGTAGATATTTGGAAGCTGATTGAAACCGGCTACACCGAACCAAGAGATGAAGCTGGAGCTGCTGTTCCTAAAGCCCAATGGACTCAAGAGCAGAAAACCCAACATCAACTGTCTCATGTGTGCTATAACCAGATCTGAACATGACAAAGTTCACAGCTGCAATACTGTGAAAGAAATCTGGGATACTCTTGCCCTAGCTCATGAGGGTTCCTCACAAGTTAAGGAATCAAAGATCAGCATGCTGGTTCATCAGTATGAGTTGTTCAAGATGGGTGAACATGAAACAATAGACCAAATGTTTGGAAGATTCCAAACCATCACCAACAGTCTCAGATATCTTGGAAAAGTTTATGAAAATAGAGATCATGTCAGAAAAATCCTGAGAAGTCTATCCAAGCAATGGAGACCCAAAGTAACTGCTATTCAGGAAGCCAAAAACCTGAATACATTCTCTCTGGAAGAGCTTCTTGGATCTCTCAAGGTTCATGAACTTGAAATTAATGAAGAAGAAAATTCCAGAAAAGGAAAATCTATTTCCCTAAAGGCAAAGAAAGCAAGTTCATCAAAAGTTCTCAAAGCTGCTGAGTCATCATATGAGTCTGAATCTTCTGATAATGATGAAGGATAAGATGAGGATGAATTGTCCTTTATCTCCAGGAAGATTCAACATATGTGGAGAAATAAAGGTGGTTTCAGAAGTAAGTAACTCAACAAAAAGTTTTCCAAGGAGAAGTCAGACTCCAAGGAAAAAGGTCCACCCTTGTGCTTTGAATGCAAGAAACCTGGTCATTTCAAAGCTGACTGCCCTGAGCTAAATGATAAAAAAGAAATTCTTCAAAAAGAAGAAAGGCTTAATGGCTACAAGGGAGGATCTTGATCTGTCTTCTTCAGATGAAGAAAATGAAGCAGTGAAAGAGGCAAATATCTGTCTCATGGCAGACAATGCAATAGAAAGTGAATACTCTGATGCTGAGGTAATGGACTCTGACCCGTCCACTCTTCAAAATGCTTTTGATGAACTGTTGCATAAGTCGTCTATACTTTCACGAGAATATAAGAGTCTCAAAAAGAAGTTTTCTAAACTGACTAGAGAATATGATAGGGTTTACACTGAGAAACAAAACCTCAAAATGAAAACGACCTACTAAAATCAGTGAATGTTAGTCTAGCTGACAAAGTGGTGTGTGAACCTGATGTTTCTTGTGAAGTTTCAAAACTGAAACAAGATATAACATATCTAACTGATTCTCTATCAAATCTTGTAGGTGACTCAGATAAGCTTAGTCTCATTTTAAGGTACTATAAGTCACCTTATGATAAATCCGGTCTTGGTTATGACAAAGAGAAGCAAGACGCATCTCACCAAAAGTCAAAACCACTTAAACAACATAGAGCTTCAAAAGTTCTAAATAAATATACCAAAGCTAAGTCTAGCTCATCCAACACCATTTGCAAAGTGTGTGGAAAAAGTGGGCATATTACATCTAGATGCATACACAATAAACATGCTAAGCATACTCGTCCAGTGACAACTAACAAGAAAGGACCCAAGTCAGTTTGGGTACCTAAAGATAAGATAATACCTATTGCAGATTTGCTTAACAACAGGAAGAAAACATATGTCTTGGTACTTGGACAGTGGCTGCTCACGACACATGACGGGAGAAAGGTCTATGTTCCAAAACCTTAAGCCCAAAGATGGTGACTGGGTCACATTTGGAGGAAATCAGAAAGGGAAAATCATTGGTATAGGTAAAATTGGTAAACATCATTTTCCCTCCATTGATAATGTTCTTTTAGTAAATGGCTTAAAGCACAATCTACTGAGTATGAGTCAATTATGTGACAGTGGATATGCAATTGCATTTGATAATAACAAGTGTACTGTCAAGAAAAATGATGGATCACTTTTATTCACTGCTAAAAGGTAAAACAATCTCTACAAGATTGACTTGGAGGACCTCTCAAATCAAAGTGTCTCATGTCTAGTGTCCATTGAAGATGAGTGATGGATTTGGCACAAAAGGCTAGGTCATGCAAGCTTGAAATTAATTTCAAAGCTAAATAAGCATAACCTCGTGAGAGGACTACCAAACTTTAAGTTCAAATCTGATGCTCTCTGTGATGCATGTCAAAAGGGAAAACAAATCAAAGGTTTTTTTGAATCTAAGAATGTTGTTAGTACCAATAGAACACTAGAGCTGCTACATCTTGATCTTTTTGGTCCAACAAGGACTGCCTCTGTCAGTGGTAAGAAATATGGTCTTTTCATAGTAGACGATTACACTAGATGGACATGGGTTATATTCCTAACTCACAAGGATGAGTCTTTTAAGGTATTTTCTGTATTCTGCAAACGTGTACAGAATGAAAAAGGCATGTGTATCACTTCAATCAGAAGTGACCATGGGGGAGAGTTTGAAAATGAGCTATTTCATAAGTTCTGTGAAGAAAGTGGTATCCTTAACAATTTCTCAATACCTAGAACACCACAGCAAAATGGTGTGGTAGAGAGAAAGAACAGATCTCTTCAAGAGATGGCTAGGACTATGCTCAATGACAACTCTGTCCCTAGACACTTCTAGGCTGAAGCTGTTAATACTGCCTGCTACATTCAGAACAGAATATACATTAGACCTATCCTGAATAAGACTCCTTATGAACTGTGGAAAGGACGAAAACCCAACATATCTTATTTTCACCCTTTTGGTTGTAAATGCTTTATACTGAATACTAAAGATCAACTAGGTAAGTTTGATGCTAAAACAGATAATGGAATAATGTTAGGATATTCTGAAACATTTAAAGGCTTTAGAGTTTATAATTCTAGGACTCTGATAGTAGAGGAAAGTATTAATGTCAAGTTTGACGACAGACAGCCTGATAAGAAATTATCAGAGCTAGATGAAGCATTTTTAGATATTGATCTAAGCATTCCAGGAGACTCACCTGAGATAAAAGTTGATGATCAAGAAGATGACCCCACTCAACAACTAGGAACTTCCACTTCTCAACATGGTACAGTTCAAAAACCTTGCTACTTCAATAATTATCATCCACAAGATCAGATCATTGGAAACCCCAATGACAAGCTAAGAACCAGGTCAACCTTCAGAGAACAAGACAATTATGTACTAGTCTGAGTTGGAACCAAAGACAGTAGATGAGGCTCTGCTAGATGATGGTTGGATTCTAGCCATGCAAGAGGAACTCAATTAGTTTGAAAGAAGTGATGTTTGGACTCTGGTTCCACTGCCCAAAGACAAATCAGTGATTGGAACAAAGTGGGTTTACAGAAACAAAATTGATGAAACTGGTGAGGTAATAAGAAACAAAGGAAGTTGCTCAAGGTTTCTCTCAAGAAGAATGTATAGATTATACTGAAACTTTTGAACTTGTTGCTAGATTAGAAGTTATTAGAATTCTACTTTCATTTGCTGCACATCATAGTATTATGTTTTTTCAGATGGATGTTAAAAGTGCTTTCTTGAATGGCTTTATTAATGAAGAAGTCTATGTTATGCAACCTCCGAGTTTTGAGTATGAAACTCACCCCGAACATGTATATAAGCTTAAGAAAGCTTTGTATGGTCTTAAGCAAGCTCCTAGAGCTTGGTATGACAGACTAAGTTCCTTTTTTATGGAAAATGGATTCAATAGGGGAAAGGTTGACACAACCTTATTTAGAAAATCCATTAAGTCTAATTTCATAGTTGTACAGATATATGTTGATGATATTATTTTTGGTGGTACTAATGAGTCTCTATGGAAAGAATTCTCTAAGTTAATGAATAAAGAGTTTGAAATGAGCATGATGGGAGAACTCAAATTCTTCCTTGGACTTCAAGTAAAACAAACCTTGGATGAGGTGCTCATCCACCAAACTAAGTATCCAAAAGAACTTCGGAAGAAGTTTAAGATGGATGATTGTAAGCCAATGAATACTCCTATGCACCCCACTTCCATACCGAACAAAGATGATAAAGAGAAAAAGGTAGACCAAAAGGTATACAGAGGTATGATAGGATCTCTCTTATATCTTACTGCATCTAGGCCTGACATTATGTTCAGTGTATGTTTATGTGCTCGATTTCAATCTGATCCTAGAGAATCTCACTTATCAGTAGTTAAGAGAATTTTTAGATATTTAAAAGGTACTACTAATCTTGGTTTGTGCTTTAAGAAAAATGAAGATTACAGATTAGTTGGTTTGTGATGCTGACTATACTGGAGATAGAATTGAAAGAAAAAGCACTAGTGGAGGATGTCACTTCATTGGAGCTAATCTTGTCTCATGGTCAAGCAAAAGACAAAGTACCATTGCCTTATCAACGGCTGAAGCTGAGTATATATCAGCTGCAAGTTGCTGCTCACAACTTCTCTGGATCAAACATCAATTGGAGGACTACAATGTATTTGTAAGTAGTATTCCGCTTATGTGTGATAATACTGCTGCAATAAATCTATCTAAGAATCCAATTTTACATTCTAGAGCTAAGCATATAGAGATTAAACATCATTTTATTAGGGATTATGTGCAAAAAGGTGTATTTGATATACAATTTGTTGATACTGACCATCAATGGGAATATATCTTTACTAAACCTCTTGCAGAGGACAGATTTATCTTTATCATGAAGCATCTTAATATGATATGTGTGGATTAATTTAGGCGTCCAGCCTTGAAAAATTTTGTTTTGGTAATCTTGCGTCTACTACCTATGCACGTCTAATACCTATTAAAAGTTGTGCGTCTATCGTGTTGCACGTCCATATGACACGTTCACTATTATTGGTTACCGCATCCATTGTATAGTTTCAGACAAGTCCACATCTGCCTATGTTCAAGCATATTTTTTTAATGTGTTAATAAATGCATTTATTTTGTCTCAATGACAAATTTATCCTTTATTTCTTTGCTGAGTCAGTACTTCCATCAATCCCATCAAGATCTTTTTATAGTTCCAAGTTACCAACGCCATTTTATCATAATGACATGTCATGTCAAAAGTTTTTTTAACCTTTGAAATTCAAAATTCATTTATAAGTGATATTTTTCCCTCTGAGAAAAACTTTACACTTCTCTAACCTCTCGAGCTATCTCTCTCTCTCTGCTTTCAAAGCATAAGCTCTCCGATCACCTAAAATGACTTCTTCCTCAACCTTTAACGTGGACAAGCTCAACTTGGCAATTGAGCATCATTTCAACCTTGGAGTGCTGCAAGACTACAACTTAGACATAAGCAAATATGTTAATGACCCGGATGGGGAGGACTCTTCACAGAGAAGGTCTCTATCTTTCCCAACCTGATTAGTGATTTCTGGAGAAATGTTCAAGTGACTGATACCGACTTCTTCTCTATTGTGTTGAGAAAGAAGATTGTAGTCCCGGAAAAGACTATTGATGATGCCATTTTCTATGCTTAGGAAGGTTTGATTTTACTGAGTTATGGGAAGAGGATTTGGGTGGCTCTGAGACCATTGAAGTCTGTCTCATGAAAGAAGACATAGTCAGAACTCACACTTGGAAAGCTGTTGAAATGAAGGACATTGTTCGCATCCTTCATCAGCTCCTTAATAAGGTGGTTCTTCATAATGTTGGATCCAAAGACAACCTCTCCTACCTGCACAAATTCTGCCTCTGCCATCTTCTCACCGAAACGAAGATCAATCTTCCAAGAATTCTGTATGGAAGATTTAGAGATGCTGTGATGAACAAGAAGAGACTCTCAACATTTCCCTATTGCCATATTCTTTCCAAGATTTTCAAGGCTCAAGGAATTCATGAAATTCTTGCTGCAAGGACTCCTGAGGAGCAAGCTAGGATCTTAACTGAAAAACAAATGTCGGCTGCAGACTTTGGTAAAATGAATATAGCTAATATGTACCTCAATACCTATGCTTCTACTGAAATGGCCAAGATTGAGGAGATAATGAAAACTAAAGAAGAAATGGTGGAACAAAACAATGTTGAAGTCCTAGGAGTAAAAAGAGTAACTGGGCAAAAGATCACTGCAACAAGGAAGCCTGCCTCCAAGAGACCAGCAGGTGGCATTGTTATCAGGGAACCTTCTGATGCTCCTGCTGCAAAGAAGCAAAGAAGAGTTATCTTCTCACATAATGAAGATGAGGAAGCTGATGAGGACAGCATTCCTATCAGTACAATTCTGAAGAACCAGAAGACTTCTGTTGCTGCTGCTGAGGCCGTTGTGCTTGTTACAACAAAACCTAGAAGGCAACCAGCAAGAAAAACCAGAACAACTAAGACCTCTAAGGTAACCATCTCTGCTAGTGATCCTGTTCAAATAGAAGTAGATGCCTTAGTGTCTAGTTTAGAAACTAGAATTGGTGATGTGCCTGCTGATAATAACATTGTTGTCTCTACTCCGGATGATGTGTACATCCCCACCCCCCTTTCACCCCAACTAACACTAATAGCCACTCCATAATTTCAACCTATTATCCCTGCCGATGACCCATGGTTCAATTAACCAGATGATGGCATTTCCCCTGGTGCTCCTTTCCCCAAACCCTTGAGAACCTTATTTCCCTTCACCCCAACTTCTGTTCTTTATGACGGTAAATCTGAGGATTGGGCCAAGGTAAAAAGACAATGGAAATTTCTGTTTCACTCTCACTAACATGAACCCGAACACATTCCCAATAGATGGTATCCTCTACCTGAGTATGAGGAAGAAGTCAGCCCACCTGTTGAACCCCTTTACCAACCTCATCCTGACTGTAAATTAATAAAAAATGTACCATCACAAATGAACAACAACTTAGGACCATTAGTCACTCACCTACCCCTAAAAAAACCCCCCCGCCCCCCCCCCCCCCCCAAGAAAAATTTAACCGAACCTTGTCAAAACTCTTCCTTTCATACCCCTCACCGATGGAGTTGAGAGACATATCATACTTGTTTGGGAGACTGACCCCAATATAAAAAATCTTCCTACCATCCCTGAGCGAAGAGCAAGATCCTCAAAGCATGTTCCCATGATCATGCCAAGGGACACAAAATAGGTGTCTTATGAGCATCCCAGAGTCTATGGGAGGGCCTCTGATTTCTTTCTGGATCAGCTCATCTATGAAATGCTGAAGTGGGAATTCAGTCATTTCAGAGTTGATAAAACCATGCATTTTGTCCCTCCATCATGGCTGAGACATAATGAAGCAACAAGAGTTGGAATCATGCCTTATAGGATATGTCCAAGACTGCCAATGATAGATCTGAATAAGGACAAAGACAAGAAAAACAGAAGATTCAAAGGAGTCATACCTGAAGCTGAATCAACAATGCTTGATCTGAACCAAGAAACTTTTGACTACTCAATGCTGGATTACTTTTTGTATACTGAATCCATTGAATTGATCAAGGAACATCGAGCTGCAGATTTCTGGAAATCTCATATTATTCACTGCACAAGAGAGACATCTTCCTCTGGACTGACTGAGAGAAGAAAGAAATTCCTAAGGTCAGAGGGAAGTGTGGTCTTTCAAATTTTAGATATATGATCTATAAAGACCTCTGGGGACTTCCTATAAATAGTAAAAATGTGGAATTCATCTACCACATCAGATGGGCAAAAGAAGTCTCAGTGATCCCTCCACCTACTTCAGAGCCTATTGCAGATGAACCTGTTGTCACTAGTGGAAAATATACATTAGACGGTAAAGGTTTACGTCAGTTAACCAAAAGCTAGACGTTAAAAAGGAGGCGGTGGCAGTTTTGTAAATATCAGACTTCATTAATTCAATTTTAACATCAGTTGCTTTAATGACTGACGTTAAAAGTGAAGTGACTCACTTTTAACGCCAGTTCAATAAAAAACTAACGTTAACAGTGAACATTTTAACGTCAGTTCTATAAAGAACTGATGTTAAAAGTAAGTCACTTCACTTTTAACGTCAGTCCTTACATCAACAGACGTTAAAGATTATTTTAATAATTTTTTAAATCTAGTATACGATCCCTTCCGCATTGCCTTCCTCAAAGTTTCAGTTTCACATGAATTGCTTTGATGTTTTGTGTTTCTGTTTTGAAAAGTATAAGTTGAATCAATAACCCAAACCGGATCTCATTCATGAAGTGTAATCTGACTGATCTGAGAAGATTGAAAGGGTTTAAAATCCTATAAAAAGTTACATTGAAAGGGTTTAAAATCCTAAACATTAAAGCTACATCCCATCAGAGAGTTTTATGAAATATGCCAAAGGGAAAACTATACTCCGAAGACCTCAGAAAACTGGGGGGCATGAGAAAGCTCAAGAGAGAGGCAAAAACAGGTGCACTAAATCTGTTTCAAGCAAAGGCAGTGGTTCCAGAGACTTCCAAGATGGTCACTTGCTGCCAAAGCTGAGGTTTTGGAACTGTGACCCCCGAGCACCTGATTAGCCCTCCAGCAGCTGATTCTCCGGAAGGTGATAAGGTGAGCAACTCACATAATGTAGTTTACTCAAACTTATCACCCATGTAATGTAATTTACTCAAACTAAGAAGTTGTTTGACCATTAAGACAAAGACCTTTGAGTCTAGGAATAGGAAGAAAGAGTGATGAAGTTAATCTCCACGGCAGAGCCATATTGTGAAGCATAAAATTAAAAGGATGGAAGGAAGCTATTTATAGGAGCAGTGGATGAAGTTACTAAGCTAGCTATTCTGATTTTCTTGAAAACTTATCTATAAACTTAATGCTCATTAAGAGGATTGAGTTACAAGGTGCATGGGTAAGTAGCACAGTAGTCAAAGGAATGAATGCTTTTGCAGATATCTATACACTTTTAACGTCAGTTGTTTAAAAAAACTGACGTTAAAAGTGTTTTTAAAATAAAAATATTTATTGTTAACGTCGGTTTTTAAAAACCGACGTTAAAAGTTTGATTTTTACTTGATTAAATAAATAGGCTGGCGTAAATAATCCTATATATTATAAACGTGCAGAATGAATATTGGAAATAATGTAATTAATATACGGGAACTTGGCAGTCATAAATTAAGTTGATGTTAAAAATGAGGTGGTGGCAGTTTGTAAATATTAAATCACTATTTGCGTCAGTTCTATAAATAACTGACGTAAATAATTATGAAACTCATTTCATTGGTTGTCATGTCCCTGTTGTCCCTCTTAACGCAGATCACTCCATATAGTACTGCAGTTTATTTCTAAACCTTTTTTTTATACAAGTTTATTTTTAATTTTTATTAATTAGCTTGAATTAGTAAACAAATTCTTGTGAAAATTAAAATAAATAAACACTTAACATAAAACAAGTTATATGTATAATCAAATCGTATGTCATTGAAGCGATTAAAATTACATGATTAAAAGATAAAAAATTTCTGCAACATAGCCCTAAAATATAAAAAAGTTTCTGCATCAACATCATTTTCTTCTCAGTCCTGTCTACAGAAACTCCAATGGATGCATCATCACCTCCCTCACTTGAATTCCATGATGCAAAGTAAATCCTCAGTCACTAGCAGCGAAAGCAAAGTGAAACGGATCTTTGCATCTTTCTTCTTCCATGGAATTCCTTGATGCATCATCTTGAATCCACAATCACTTGCTTCCAAAGCAAAGTGAAAGGGATGATGGGGATGAAATAAAGTGAGAGAATCACATTACGTGATTCACCCAACCTTAATATCCATGTAATGTGATTTACTCAAACTCAGAAGTTGTTTGACCATTAAGACAAAGACCTTTTAGTCTAGGAATAGGAAGAAAGAGTGATGAAGTTAATCTCCACGGTAGAGCCATATTGTGAAGCAGAAAATTAATTAAAAGGATGGAAGGAAGCTATTTATAGGAGCAATGGATGAAGTTACTAAGCTATTCTGATTTTCTTGAAAACTTGTCTATAAACTTAATGCTCATTAAGAGGATTAGGTACAAAGGTGAATGGGTAAGTAGCACAGTAGTCAAAGGAATGAATGTTTTTGCAGAAACTAATAAAATTTTAACGTCCGTTGTGTAATACAACTGACGTAAGAAGTTGTGAGCGTTTTTAACGTCAGTTTCTTAATACAACTTACGTTAAATATATGACCTTTAACGTCAGTTTTTACTAACAACTGACGTAATAAGTGTGAGAGTTTTTAACGTCAGTTTATTAAGACAACTGACGTTAAATATATGATCTTCAACGTCAGGTTTTACCAAACACTGACGTAAAATGTTGTTTTATTTTAATTATAACGTTTACCCCCGCGCGCCTTCTCCACTTCTCTATACGTACGTGTCTTTTCTCTTTTCATCACGCTCAACCCTCACTCTCAACCCTCACTCTTGCTCTCACTCTGCCCTAATCGCGAGCTCATCTCCACCGCAACCACCACGAGGGCTTCTTCGCCACCACCGTGAGGTACACTCTTAACCCTTAACTCTGTCTTTCCCGCTCATTCTTTGCAATAACTTGACATCTCTCTTTCCCCTTCCCGCGCACTAACTCTCCTTGTCCCTCTGCTCTCAGTAACCACATCGAACGTTGGCCACCACTCGAGCTTCCCCCCCACCACCACGCGAGCGCCTATTTCTGGTGAGTCTTTAATTAGGGCACATTTTTTTATTTTTGGTTTTGAGTGCATGCATGTTGCTCTGCTGGTTGCCTGGTTTGAAACTGTAGTCTCAGTAGTCGAAACTTGAAACTGTGAGTTTGAGTTGTTTGGAATGTCACTATTTTTGGTTTTGAGTGTTTGTTGAAACTGAAGTCTCAGTAGTTGTAACTTTAAACCGTGAGTTTGAGTTTTTTGGAATGTCTCTATTTTTGGTTTTGAGTGCATGTTGCTCTGCTGGTTGATCTGTCACGGCCGTGATGCTCATCACGGCATCACGGCAAGGCCGTGATCAGTTCTTCCTATGAGGGTCTGGTTCAGTTGGCACGTTACGGCCGTGATGGACATCACGGCCAGGCCGTGACCAGTGCTTGGCAATCTTCAAAAACTATAGTTTTCAATCTCCCGTATTGTCCTTATATTGGATATATAGATGTTTTGTATATCTACATGACCTATCTAGTTATTTTTATTTATACTTCTGTATTTATTTTGAGTTATAACCTATGTTAATACATATATATTGTTTCTGAACTGGCATACATATGGATCAGTCGGATAGCCCACATGCACGGGAGGACACTGTGGGGGTTTCGCAGGACCCGATCACGCCTACGCCTGATTCTAGTGTAAGTTTACATGTTATAAACTATCTTTAGTCCTTCTTTTTAATGTAAGTTTATAATGTTACAACCCTCTATTTTATCATTTTTTTTGTCCATACAGACATCACAGACTCATAGGAAACGGGGTAGAGGAGCCACCTCGTTGAAGAAACTAGAGAAGGACAGACAGAGCGGACAGAAGCTTGAGGTGTCCTTCGATGCTAATAAAAATGCCCAGGGACCCCGTGCTAAAGAATTTAATAAGTGGGTGTTTCTACAAGTGAAGCAGCACGTAAGCATCAACTACAACCACTGGAATGACGTTCCACAGAACGTTAAGGATCAGATTTGGGAGGCTATCACGGTATTTTACCTTTACATTCGTTTGATTTACATTATTAGATAATTATCCGAGTTATAATCCATCCAGTTGTTATATATGTATCTAATGTGTAGGTAGCTTGGACTGTGCCAAATGACGAGGATCATCGTCATAAATGTATGAAAATGGCATCAAAGTGTTGGAATGGGTTCAAGCATGATCTTACCAGGTACTATGTATCTGGGAAGAAGCGGCTTGATAAAATGTTCTCGGATTATCCCTAGATTGATCAGGATACTTGGGATATGTTTGCTAGGAGTCGACAGGATGGAGAATTTCAGGTTGGTTGATTAAGTTAATTTTGTATGCTTATTATAGATCATTTAACTGTATTTAATTATGTGTTTTTGTTTGAATAGGCTAAGGCAAATAAGGGTCGGCAAAATCAGGCGAAGAACGTCCACCGCCACACCATGTCTCAGGGTGGGTACCAGACTCGGATCGAGCAGATGATGGCGGATAGGCTGAGGGCGAAGCAGGAAGAACACTCTGCTAGGATTGAAAGAGGAGAGGTGCCTGAGGGCACACCATCAAGTCCTCCGTCGGACATCGACCTTGAGGATGTCTGGTTAGCCGGCCGCATGACAAAGACGGGATCTTTTAAAGTTGATGCCACTCGCGAAGTGGCAGATAAGATTGTAAGTAAATAATTAACTTGATTTCAATTGATATTTGTATAGATATTTACAACACTTTTCACTTGCACGCTTTTTCATTTTTTTTCATTGTAGATGGATCTTAAAGCAAAATCCTCCCAGGGCGCATTCGTCCCTTCTGGACGGCAGGACGTCTTGATGAGTGCTCTAGGCAAGAAAGACCATCCTGGTCGGGTTCTCGGTGTTCCTGGGAATGTGACCATCAAACAATATTATGGCAAGTCTGCTTCACGAAAGCGGGTGGTCAATGAAGCATCAATTTTGGCTGACATTACTCAGCACTTCATGTCCAACCCAGATATTACAACACATCTGATTCAAGGCTTGATATCCAACCTAGAATTCAAGCAGGCGCTTGCCAGAGAGCTTTCCTCCGTCGGTACATCCCAGGACACCACAGGGCTTGCCAACCCTTCACATGTGAGCACAAAAGAGAGTTTTAGTAGGGCACATGTGGAGGACGATGAGTTGGCAGCTAGGGAGCGGGAGTTGGAAGTCCAGCGCCATGAGCATGAGTTGGAAATGAAAAGGCGTGAGCTTGAGTTGGACTCCAAACGACGTGAGCTCGAAATGTTAGCAAAGATATTTATTCATTATTAATGTCCAAATTAGTCAAATAATTACTTGTGTTTTTTTTAATTATCAAAAACTTATCTATTTTATTTTTCCTAAACTGAAGGCCAAGTCGACGTCGGTGTCGCTGTCACCTATCACTCGTTTGTTCTCACTTGGTGAGGATTATGCGTTTGAGATTTTTGAATGTCCATTGGATCACGATGGATGGGTGGCACGCCCAGATCAACGAGAGGATATTTTCCTTCGTGGTGACGATCTCGGAACGCTGCGAAATAACGTCCGGATGAACATCAATGTCATCGGTCTACGGTGCACGTAAGTTAATTTTAATTTTATAACTTATTTATTTTTAGTATTTTTCCATTTAATAATTTATTTTAATTTCAATATATATATTATGTAATTAACATCCACACCTTTTCATATCTTAGGTATCTCCATCGTCTTGACTTGATAAGGCGTTGCATCGGTTTACGGTTTCTTAGATCCGTCAATCCTTCCGCCCGATTTCTTTCTTTGGCGATGCATTGAGTAAATACTTAGGGAACTTGTTGGGAGACAATCCGAAAGAATTATATCTGGCTCCCTACTGTATGGAACACCATTGGCAGTTGTTCGTACCTCACCCGTCTAGGCATACTGTCATATTCTTCTGCTCTCTCCACCAAGATCCGCCACCGAAGGTGGTGGAAGCTGTAAATATGTAAGTAACTAATATTAAATTTAATTTAAGTTTTAATATCAGTTGTTTTTAGTTTATTACACACATGATATATGAGTTTGTTAATTGATCGACATGATTATTTGTTTATGATATACTTGAAGGCGAGTAGCATAAGTTGCGCCAACGGGAGAAGTAGGACTTCTAAGGCTAAAGCAAATCCTGTATGGAACATCCTCAAGGTTTGGTAGTTTATTTATCAAATAATTAATATTATAATTACTAATTTATATGTATATTCAACTGACGTTGAAATTAATTTTGTTGGTAGTCTCGATTTCAAATTGTGTGTGGTGGTCGTGCGGCTATTATGTGATGCTTCATATGCTAAACATAGTCTCCGCATCTATTAGGGATGGATGGAAGAAGGTAATATTTAAACAACTTGTTAAATTATATATTATAGTTTTGAAGATGACTTGTATTGATGTTATTGTTATTATTTGAACGTGTCTAGGCATTTATCGACCAATCGCCTATTGAAGAAGATGAGTTAAGAGACTTGAGGATGCGCTTCGCTGAATTCTTCTTCAAGTATGCGGCTGAAAAAGGAATTGACAACATACCTCCGCACTACTTAGATGAATAGTTTTTTTGTTAGACTTTAGAAACTAATTAATAACATGTATATATAGATCCTTAGATAGTTTTGTTTTTTAGACATTGGAACTAAAATTTATTTATATATATACATGGGTTTTGGTTTTAAGTCCCCCCATTGTTCAATTTTCCTTTGCAATTCTGTAATGTGTGTGATATTCACGTATTCTTGGGACTGAATGCAGGGATAACTGAGGGGAGTGATATTTTAAAACTGAATTTAAAAAATAAAACCTATTAACGTCAGTTGTATCAAACAACTGACGTTAATAGTATTTTATAAAATATACAGTACACTATTAACGTCAGTTGTTTATTACAACTGACGTTAAAATTAAACCTTTAACGTCAGTTCTTTATAACAACTGACGTTAGTTTTAACAAAATCAACGTCCGTTGTCTTAAAGAAGCGGCGTTAATAGTTTTATGTTTAACGTCGATTGTTTAAAAAGCGGCGTTAATTTTTACAAAATTAACGTCGAGTTTTGTTAAAGAACTGACGTTAATAGTTTTATATTTAACGTCAGTTCTCAACTGACGTTAAAATATTAACTATTAACGTCAACTGTATTTACGTCAGTCAGTATTCTGACGTAAAAAATCAATTTTAACTGACGTAAAAAGCACTTATTGCACTAGTGTATTGAAGAACCTGATCAAAATGCCACTATTGTTGGATTAGAAGATACAGCTGAATCCATTCACAATCAGAGCTCATCATAAAAACAATCTTCTCAACCTTTAGCTCTAGTTGTGATGCACCCTTCAGATCATTCAAGAACAATATGCATATTTCAAGAGTCTGTTGAAAGCTCAAGGCAATAGGCTCTGCCACCTAATCTTGAAGAGGTTTTTGGCAAAATAGTTGATGACAGAATTGGTAAGATAGTTGATGAGAAGGTTGAGAAGATGACTGAGAAAATAAAGGAGGATGTCCAACAGCAAGTTCACACTTCAATGGCTCCAACCTTAGAGGTTGTGAATAAAATGCTGGAATTCCTCATGGACTTCAAGAAAAGTCAGACTCGGAACCCTCCACCTCCACCACCTCCTCCTGCTTAACCTTTACCTTTTATCTTTTTTCTCTTATGCTGACAATGATGGTCCTCTCCTTTTACCTTTTTGGCTGATGACAAAAAGGGGGAGAAAGGAAAGGAAAGAGATTTGTTTTTATATAAATAAAAAGTCAATTTTGAAAATCTCTTAGTTGTCTACATATGCATATTCTTTTCTACTTGCTAAATGCTCTGATACTTATGTTTTCTATTTGCGTTGATATCTGCTGACTATGCTTTTTTTATTCCATTATATATACCCTAAGTATGATAAGCTGTTGCACCTATCTGTTAGCTTATATGTAGTTGTTTTTCATATGCTTTTTCTACTTAATTATTTGAATGCTTTGTCTTAGGGGGAGCCCTGCAAGCTCTCTTAGACTTTGCTTTTCAAATTTAATTAGTTTTGTCATCATCAAAAAATGGGGAGATTGTTGGAACCAAAGTGGTTTTGGATTTAAAAATCTCTAAGTTTTGATGCTAACAAAAGGATTAAATTTGCTTGGCACAGTGTTAGTTGAGATCTAACATGTGTTTTCGGTTATGAAGGAATACTTTAATATAAATAAAAAAAAACTTGGGATAAGTTTTCATTGAAAAATATGCGTCCACCCTTTTAGACGGGCTGCTCAAATTCTTTGGTAAAGTTACTTGTTTATTTAAATTGAGTAGACTGGTTTTCTTAAGTGAACGAGGCTCTAAATATTTGCTAGACCAATACCAAAATAACTTGTTGGATACATCAAGTCCAAAGACTTGATAATAAGCGTGTCCATCTTGCCACGTAAGCAGACAGAAGTAATTAGTAGAAATAAATGAACTGAAAAATAAAGTAATCTAGTAGACGAGCTCTAACAGCCACGTCACTAGATGGAGATCTTTGAGAAGTAGCATGTCCAAAGGCTTGATAGACAAGAGGATATGCCACGTCATCAGACGAGCAAAATAAAATATTGAACAGACTTAGTCTCTCATATAACTAAGTAGACGGAGTTTCTTAAAGTAGACGAGCTCCATCTTCGAATAAATAAATGCTATCCGAATATCTTGAATTTACTTCAAATGATTGATATTTATTTCAATAGAATATTTGTTCTTCACTATTGTCCTATCTGCTTTAATATTTTACCTTGTTATAAAAGAAACATAGTACCATCAAGATATACAAAAAGTAGAATCGTACAATAAGATACTGCAAAACGATTTGTACTATGACAACTTTATGGCTGAAAAAGCTGGTTTGTTCACAAAGAAGGAACAACGAGTTCTCAAGCTACAATACTAAGAGGAGTGAACCTCCAATTTCATGCTACTTCGATAACCAAAATTACTATTCAGCATTGCCACAATCAAGCTATCAGTCACAACGGATATCATGCATTAAATGCTATCTCTAAACGGGATTATTCAAAGTAACCGTTGAAGAAATACAAGTGAAGAAGAAGGTCACTATAAATAGAAGACCTGAGATACTGAAGAGGCGGGGAGAAAAACTTTTGACTGCACAACCTTGCGAGCTCAACTTTTGTCAAACTACAATCACTCATACTCATATTTCTTTAAAGAGCAAGAGTCAATATTTCTTAGTTTGAATATTGTGAAAATATTCATCTGATCTTAAACTGTCATATCCTCACACATAGTGAGTTAAGAAGATCAAACTTTAAATCTCTTTGTTAGAGTTAGAGCCTGAAGAGGCTTGGTAAGAAAGAAATACTTGTAGCCGGGAGAGGTGTTGAACACTTGGCTGTAATCTATTTTGAGAATAGTGGAGAAAATCCTTCAAGTAGAAGGGACTGGACGTAGATCTTGATTGGAAGAGAGTGAACCAGGATAAAACATCTTGCGTGATTCTTCTATCTCTTATCTCTTACAGCTTTATTTGCTTCTTACTAACCGAGGGGTTTTGATATTGCTTTTGTTAAAGTCTTTTAAAAAGGATCTTCTTCTTTGTGCGTGCTTCTGTTTTCTAATCTCCTTGTGTGCAAAATTTACTTTAAAGGTTGTTTTCGAAAATTATCAACAAACACAACTCAACCCCCCTTCTTGTGTTTACCTGTGTCAACTTCAGCGTGGGCGGAGAAGGGCGTGACTCGGTGGCGTTGCAAAGCGTTCTGCGGCGGAGGGGCATGACGGCGCGTGGTGCTAGGTTTGGATGGTAGTGGAGGTGCGACATGTGGTGATGACCAGAAGCTTCGTGGAGGGGGGCTAGAAGTGCAAAGCTATGCTTGGGGATGGAGCATGTTTGGCTATGGTGTTCTGTAGATTGAAGTGGTGTAAGGGACTAAGGGGTGGAAGGGATGAAAGGGGTAGATATGTCTTTTGAGTCTAAAATTAAATGAAAAGATTAATTTTATTGTTTAATTTATTATGGTAACAAAATAATTACTGAAGGACAAAAAGGTAAAAGTGAGTAAAACATGAAAATTGATAAGGTGAGCAATAAATGACAACATTAAATGATAGCTTGTCATTCATTGGTCCATTTGATAACTTCATCAATGCAGTTGAATTAGGTCAGGGATCTTATGTTATTATTGTGAATACCCAATTTTGTCCGGATGCTATGTTTTACTTTATTTTATTTGATTAAAATTTAAAATAAAAAAAAACAACAAAAAGGGTAAAAGACCAAAATTGCAAAAATAAAAAAATCCATCTACTTGGTCCATGTTCCTTTATCCCAAAGCCCATTTAAAGAAAGAAAAACAAAAAATATATGAAGAAAAGATATCTGATTTCTATCATTAAAAAAAGAACAAAACAAAAACAAAACAAAACAAAAAAAGAAAAATAAGAATGGGACAAAACAAGTGCAGGACGAAGAAGCAAGAGGCCAATTTTTTTTAATGCATATTAGCACCCAAAAGAGCAATGGCATTGTTAAGCATTTTGCAATAAACATGGCTTTCAAAATTTAAGCATCAAGAAGGAAATATTGGAATAAGCAATGCTGCTACCTCCTCTCAAACAGAGTCAAACCTGAATCAATGGAAAGATACTTAACAAAAACAAAAGAGTTACAACACAAGGAAAAACTAAAAAAAAATGCAGAATAATAAGATTGGAAATGTGAAAGGGACCCTGCATTACAACCATGGCAGAGGACATTGGGTCCTGTTTTGGAGTTTTGCAACAGTAGAGAATATTTAAAGGGATAGGGGAACAACTCCAGAGAGGGGCATTTTTTTCTCCATTCTTGATCCATCCTTCTACCCATCATCTTCTCCTTCAATAACACAGAACAAAAGCCATCATCTTCCATATCAATCCATAATCCTTCATCCCATTCTAAATCAAAATCAGATCTAAACAACACAACAAACAAACACTGAAAGAAGAAGAAGAAGGTCTCTGCCTTGGTCACTAGCTGCCATCTCCACCCCGATCCGCCGCTGCTGCTCCAACCTGGTGCCCTCCGCCACCACTTTCCCAAAACCCACCACGTTCCACCGTCAACCTCCACCAGAACCGGCTTTCTCCTCCTTTCCGTCGTGCTCTGCCGCTCACTACTTCGCACAGACCGCCGTCGTCCGTTCACTGTGCGAGACCCATCGTGGAGCCACTGTCCAAGGTCCATCACCGCCGCCACGGGAGTCTCTTGCTCCTCTGTCTTCTGCGTTTCAGTGGTGAGGGGGTACAAGTCTCGTTTTTTTTCATTCTCTCAACTGATTGCTTGCCTTCTTTTATTTGTTTCTTTAAGTATCAAGGTATGGGTTTTGGGCCAGCTGCCAGGTCTTCATTCCCCTTTTTATTTAGGAAATATACTTGACAATAAAAACTGAAGTTGGGCCTTTTTCTTGCTTTGAGCCCAATCATTTGAAAAAGGAGGGGATTTTAGCTCATTTTGTTTCTAAAAAATAACATGAACCAAAAATGGTTAATAAAAAATTTTCAATCCCTCGTTTCAAATAAAAATCTCCTTTTGGGTTCATGCAACAATTTATGTCGTTGATGTATGATTTTTCATCCTCAAGTGTCATATGAATTGTAAGGGTTCATCGTATAGCTCCGCTATCTTTAACCCTGTGCAAGGGTGAATTCCTTTTGTATAAAATAATAAATGTTTTCAATTTACTCTTTTTAACAAAATTTTATTCAACTTTATAAAATAAAAATTTATTTTCACGTAACAATCTATGACATTGATGTATGATTTTTCATCCTCAAGTGTCATTTGAATTGTAAGGGTTCATCGTATAGTTCCACTATCTTTAACCCTGTGCAAAAAATGAATTTATTCTAAAATAAAATCTTTTTTTAAATATAAAATAAAAAATCAAATCTTTTCCAAAAAATAAAATCAATCAACCAATTAAACATTTTTTGTAAGAACTACGTGACTTTGAGTTTCCCATCGCACCCGGGAATACGTAGGAGCAGAATCAATCATTTTGTCAAGCCAAAATTTAATTTTCCCTTTTGTTGTGTGTATATATATATATATATATATATATATATATTATTTAGAATGTGGGGTAAAATAAATATTTTCAAAGGTTATTAAAATTATTTTGCACAATTAACTTGAAGTACCGTTTTTTAAACGGGCGATGTAGGGTGCTAACACCTTCCCTACTTGTAACCGACTCCCGAATCCAAATCTATATCTTTTTTTAAGACCGGTTTACCTTAAATAAATGGGTTTTCCAAGATTTTCCCAATAAAAAAATTTTGGTGGCGACTCCTCTTTTTCTTATCTCTTTTCGCGGCGCCCGGACGGGACGGTTGCGGCAGCTGGCGACTCCGCTGGGGAACATTCGAGAGTCGGGCCTATCATAGTTGTTTGTACAATTTCTTTTAATATATTTAAAAGTATTGACTTTACCCTTTTTGTTTATTTTCGTAAATAGTTTTAGTTGTTCTTATAAATGACTTTGTATATTCTTGCAACCCTAGGGTAGAAAACTCTTTTAAATGTTGGTTGTTCTTTTGCAGGTTTGGGGTTAGTTTTTTAGGTTTTGTGCAGGTTTGCTTGCTCCCAGCACACAGATCACCATCACATATTCACACACTTTTGGGCTCTATACCCGAGTCTTGGAATGCCATAAGATTAGAAGGGGCTTCAGTGATGTTATTGTGATGCTTTTGCGTCCCTGACAGACATTGATTCTCCCGCTCGGATTGCTATCGGAACATGGACTGCCATATTGTGACTTTTCCGTCTGTGTGGTGAGGTTCATGGATTCGGGTCCTCATTTTTAGATGAGGGTAATCCGGGGACCATATGTTTAGGGGTATAGATCTGTCCCGGAAGTCATGCACCTAAAATGCCATTAGTAGCCTACCAAACTAGGGTCTTGACCTCAGAAGTTCAAATTTAGGATATGACCCATGTAGGATAAAAGGGAGAGCATTCCACCTTTTTTCTGCAACATGAATAATCACATGCATCATAATGATTTTATGCATGCATTCCTGATGTGCGTGCGATGCATGTCGTGCGATCCGACAAGTGTACCGGATTGTCGCCAAGTAATAAAAAGATATCGATCCCACAGAGACCGTGATCGCAAATCACAACTAATTATCAAATTGACTAAAACTGGACTGTATAAAAATAAGAATTTTTTATTTTTGGAATAAGAGATAACTTAGAGAATCAGATAAGTAATGCAATCAAGTAAAACAGAAAGTAAATCAATTTATGGCTTTTCAGATCTAAATGGATTCCTAGGAATTGAGTTACCAACAAGATTGTTTATGTTACTAAATTGATTATCCCTTGTTAATTACCAACATTACTTTGAAGGGGAATTTATCCTCAAATAGTTAATGTTCCCTCTCGGGTTACAAAAACCGTGCCCAATTAAACCAACCCCTACTCTCGTGGTAGTCGAATTTAGATTGGACCCTTTACGTTTCGTGACAATTCGTTAATCCTCGAAGGACCGCTTCTAACTCTCGTGATTTAAGTCCTAAGTCTGATTCTATAGATCTGATACCTAAGTTCACCGCTAGGTTCCTCCTTAGAATATCTACGACACGTAAACAAGTGACCACCGAATTCACGAGTAATTAAAACACTAGAAATCAGATCTAAAGTAAAATCGTAATTAACAAGAAATAGAAATCAATTCATAACATGAAAACAAATCTTGGGCATAGCCCCAATCCCCAGAAATTAAACTACTACTCAAGCCTTGTCATGGTGATGACAAGCTTGGTTAACAACAACATGAAAATAAAAATAAGAGAAGAGAGGAGGAGGAAGAAGAAGAGAGATCCTAAATTATAGCCTAAGAGTAGCAGCCCAAAAGTCTCCTCTTCATCTCTGCCTAGATGCCTTATTTATAGATTTGGGAAGTTTGAATCCCAATCAAACACAAATTCAGATCCAAATCAGTTGCTTCAGATCTAAGTAATGCGCGTCACGGCCGTGATGGCTGTCACGACCGTGATGGCCGTCACGGCTAGGCCGTGATAGATTCTGCCTTGGGCGTTTCTTCACTTTTTGGCCTGTCACGGCCGTGACCACCATCACGGCTAGGCCGTGATCAATTTTGCCTGTGAGGGTCTGGTTCAGCTGATAGGTCACGACTGTGATGGACATCACGGCTAAGCCGTGACCAGTTCTGACTTTTGCCTTCTTTCTTTTCAGTTTTGCTCGATCATGGCCGTGATGGTCATCACGGCTAGGCAGTGATGGGCTCTGTTTGGCTCATTTTCTTCACTTTTAAGGCTCCATCTTCATGCAAGCTCCATCATGGTCAATCCTGAGCATTTAATCCTTAATTTCTGCAAAACAACACCACAAAACCGCCTTACCCGTTCCAAAGTAAAAACTAACAAAAATCAAATTAAATATGCATAAACTATATGAAAATACATGCAAAATGACAATGAAATATGAGGTGGAATCACACTCATAAAACTTCGCCAAGCTTAAGATTTTGCTTGTCCTCAAGCAATTACTAAGGCCAGAAGATATAAATAATCAGATCATGGATAGTGAACAAAGAACCCGAGTAACAAATCCAAGCAACAGGAATATTCAATAAATACCCAAGAGACAATCAATTTCACATCCAATTAGAAGCTTAGGTTCCCTAAATTCATATTTTCACTGATTTGGGCACTCTTCTCACCTCACTCAAGTGTTTAAGGGTATATGACAATTCACTCAATTTCCTCAAGGAAGGTATTCTACCATAAGCTTGACCATTAACCAAATCTCTAATTTATTAATGAAAACACAAAAGAATCAAGAGGACTTTTATTTTGGTTGTAATGAGGCCATGGGATTAATCGTTAGGTGGGTAAATCAAGAAAAGGAAATTTCAAAAAGGCTAAACAAAATATCAAACAATGCAAAGCATGACACCTTCTAAAATACCTTTTTGGGTTTTAGTTCACCTTTCCACCTTTCTTTCTTTCTTTTTATTTTTATTTTTATTTCTCAATTTCTTTTTGTTATCCCCTTCTCCATTTTTTATTTATTTATTTAATTTATTTGGAGAAGGGGAGATTTTCAATTCAAGAGAAATATTTTCTAACTTTCTCATCCCATACTTTTTCAACTACCTTTTTACCCTTTTTGTAATACTTTAAAAGGCGTCATATCAAGCATTGTTCATCAAAGTAATTCAAGGCACCAAGAAAAGCATTTTATTCTTTTAGGCTCAAAGTTGGGCAACTAAGGGGTAGCATTTAATCAATCAAAGCTCAGAAGACCGGAAAAATACCTAGTGCCTCAATCATTTTCAAATATGTTTTCATAAATTTTTAAGTTTCAAAGCGGTTTCAAGTCAAGTTCTAGAGAATACAATCCAAGAGGAATAAAACACTCTATCACAAAGAATGGGGTAGATTTAGTGAGTACCCCTTTTTGGCTCAAAAAACTCACATTTAGTAGCTTAAAATCAATGAGAAACACAAATCTAAGGAACCACATGCTAATTATAAACTATCAAAAGATCATCTCAAGCATTTTTATTTTTAGCCTTATCACAAGAATAAAAAAATTGGGTTCAAAAATCCACTATCTCAATTTATTTGGCACCAAGTTCTCACAATTGGATGCATACTCTAAACAAAGGGGCAATTTAATCATGTGATCATGCAAAACCATGCCTATATGAATACAACATGAAAAATGCAAAAATTCAAAATTGCAAAAATATACCCCTACCCGAAGCTTGAAAACTTAATTGTCCCCAATGTAAATAATCAAGTCGGAGAGAGGAGAAAAATGGAACAACTCACCGAGGTGGTAGCGGGTGCTGGCTCACATGCCTAGTCAAGGAGATGCTGGAGAATGTGTCACGGTCGTGATGTGTATCGCGGCTAGGCCGTGATCAATTCTGGTCCTCAGGAGCTGGCCTGTCACGACCATGACTTCTATCACGGCTAGGTCGTGATGCTTTCTGATCTTAAGGTTCCTTCTCATCACGCCCGTGATGGGTATCACGGCTGGGCCGTGATCCTTTCTGGTCTTCTTTTGGTAGCTCATCACGGCCGTGACCACCGTCACGACCTGGGCGTGGTGACTTCTGACTGTATTTGACCTTGCCTTTTTGCTCTTCCTTCCTTCATACCCTGAAAGCACTTGGCAAATCCATCAATTAGTTACCTTTCTTCTCTTAATCTACTCAGATTATTCAAAAACAAAATTCAAAAACAAGCGGAAAAGGGAAAGAAAATTGGGTTGCCTCCCAAGAAGCGCTTATGTACGGTTTTAAGCTTGACCATACTTCTTTCAATCAACCGAGGTCAAATGGGCGTAGAAGTGCAGGAACACTTCTCTTCCATGGGAGTCCTTCAAAGAGCCGATTCTGCTCATATGGCCAATTGCGCTTCCGCTTTGCTCTTTTCACTCTGAGCTTCATGGCCTTTCTCCCTCCTGGCGGAAGTTTTGTTTCCACATGATGAGCAACTCCAACTTCATCACCACTGGGTGCATCATTTGCCATGCAAATATTCAGAGTTTCTTCCATGTTGAGCTCTTCCTTTACCACTGGAGGCGTTATATTGATCCTGCACACATGACTCTCAAAAGGAGGGTTGTTATATGAGTTAGTCAAATAAGAATCTACCCTGCCTTCCTCCACATTCAGAGAGAGTTTGCCATTATTTACATCTATTACTGCTCCAGCGGTGGCCAAGAATGGCCTTCCAATAATGATGGGGAATTCAGGATTCCCGTTCATATCCAATACCAGGAAATCGGTAGGGATGAAAAATTTCCCTACCTTTACGGGAACATTCTCTAGTATGCCTAGAGGAGTTTTAGTTGAGCCATCCGCATATTGTAAGGAGAATTTGAATGGACTCAACTCCTTGGTTCCCAACCTCTCCAAGATAGTAAGTGACATCAAGCTCGCACTATCCCCCAAGTCACATAAGGCTTGGTCTATTTGCACTTCTTCAATTGAGCAAGCGATAGAGAAACTACCTGGGTCTTTCAGCTTAGGAGGCATATTAGTTTCTATATCTACTAGCTTTTTCTTGACCAACCTTTGTGGGAAAGGTATTGGGGGTTAGTACGGTGGTGGAGGGACGTATTTTGGCTCTGTCTCTTCCTCTTCGCTCATGTCCTCCTCTGGTTCCACGTCCTTTTCAGCTATCCCAAGCTTATCATCCCTCAAGTATATGGCATTACAATGTTCATTTGGATTACCTTCGGGTTGCCCCGGGAACGTGCCCTTAGGTCTAGAGTATGTGCTGGCTTGTTGGGCAATCTGAGTTTCTAGAATCTTATTATGGATGGCTAAGTTATCTACCTTAGATGCTAGCTCTTTTGTTGCCTCGTTGACTGCCCTACCTTGTTGCCTAAACTCTTCATTTTGTTTTGTTTGAGTTTCAACAAAACTTTCCAAAAGAGACTCAAGCTTAGACTTTTGTACCCGAGGATACCCCGATGCGGGTTTCCTATTACCTTGGCCTTCTTGGAACTCGTGGTTCAGTGTGTTGCTGTAGTTCCCGTAGGAGAGGTAAGGGTTGTTCTTCCTTCCTTGGTTGTAAGAATTTGGGGGAAGATAATTTGGCAACCTCGGGTTCGTGTCGTAGAAGTTGTGACAAGAGTTCACTTGTTCCCCCGAAGCGCCAGATCCATGAGCAATACCACGTGGGCGCTCCATTATGTCATGTCCCTGCATTCCACAAATCTCACAAACAATGTTAGTAGCACCTATTGAACTCACGTTAGCCCTTTCAAGCTGATCAAAGCGTTTGTTCAGTGAGTCAATTTTAGACATTATAAGATCAGTGCTATTCATTTCATACTTACCCCCCGAAATCTTTTTCGGGTTATTACCCCTTTCTGAACCCCATTGGTGGTAGTTGGTGGCCACATTTTCAATGATGTTGAATGCCTCAATCAGAGGCCTATTCATAAAGGCTCCACCGGCTGCGGAGTCAAGTGACACCTTCGAAGAGTAATCCAATCCGTTGTAGAAGGTGTGCACTAACAACCACCTCTCGAGTCCATGATGTGGGCAAGACTCTAGCAATTCCTTGTAGCGATCCCAAGCTTCGGATAAGCATTCTCTGTCCTTTTGAAAGAAGCCGGTGATCTGGGCTCGTAGGTAAGCCGTCTTAGAGGGAGGGAAGAATTTCTCCAAGAATGCCTGCTCCAGTTGGTCCCGAGTCGACAAGGTATTAGCGGGTACTTGCTTCATCCAAGCTTTCGCCTTTCCAGTAAGAGAGGAGGGAAACAACCTCAAACGAATAGCATCAACCGGGGCGCCTGGAATTCTAACTGCATCGGTGAACTCCAAGAATGCCTCCACGTGATCAGTCGGGTCCTCCGAGGGCAATCCTCCGAATTGATGTTGCCTAATCATGTTAATCAGCATAGGCGGTATGGTGTAGTTCTCTGCCTCAATCTTTGGCCTAGCAATCCCTGTTCGCAAACCCCTCGCATTTGGGGCTGTGTAGTCCTTCAGAGGTTTCGTATCCGGTAGATTCGCCATGAGTGGAATGGGAATCAACCTCTCTCTCTCTCTTTGTAGTCTCCTACGTCTATGAAAGTTCCTTTCGACTTCGAGATCGACCTCACTAAGGTTTCCAAGACTTAGGGATATTTGCATAAAAACACAGAGAGATAGATACTCAAGAAGGAAATATATTTTTTTTTCAAATATAAAAATTAAATAAAAATAAAAGGTCCAGAAAAATCAATTTAAAAATTAAATTGGGATTCGAGAAAGCACAGTCCCCGGCAACGGCACCAAAAACTTGATGTGCGTACGATGCACGTCGTGCGATCCGGCAAGTGTACCGGATTGTCTCCAAGTAATAAAAAGATATCGATACCACAGAGACCTTGATCTCAAATCGCAACTAATTATCAAATTGCCTAAAACTGGACTGTATAAAAATAAGAATTTTTGATTTTTGGAATAAGAGATAACTTAGAGAATCAGATAAGTAATGCAATCAAGTAAAATAGAAAGTAAATCAATTTATGGCTTTTCAGATCTAAATGGATTCCTAGGAATTGAGTTACCAACAAGATTGTTTATGTTACTAAATTGATTATCCCTTGTTAATTACCAACATTACTTTGAAGGCAAATTTATCCTCAAATAGTCAATGCTCCCTCTCGGGTTACAAAAACCGTGCCCAATTAAACCAACCCCTACTCTCGTGGTAGTCGAATTTAGATTGGACCCTTTACGTTTCGTGACAATTTGTTAATCCTTGAAGGACCGCTTCTAACTCTCGTGATTTAAGTCCTAAGTCTGATTCTATAGATCCGATACCTAAGTTCACCGCTAGGTTCCTCCTTAGAATATCTATGACACGCAAATAAGTGGCCACCGAATTCACGAGTAATTAAAACACTAGAAATCAGATCTAAAGCAAAATCGTAATTAACAAGAAATCGAAATCAATTCATAACATGAAAACAGATCTTGGGCATAGCCCCAATCCCCAGAAATTAAACTACTACTCAAGCCTTGTCATGGTGATGACAAGCTTGGTTAACAACAACATGAAAATAAAAATAAGAGAAGGGAGGAGGAAGAAGAAGAGAGGTCCTAAATTATAGCCTAAGAGTAGCAACCCAAAAGTCTCCTCTTCATCTCTGCCTAGATGCCTTATTTATAGATTTGGGAAGTTTGAATCCCAATCAAACACAAATTCAGATCCAAATCAGTTGCTTCAGATCCAAGTAATGCGCGTCACGGCCGTGATGGCCATCACGACCAGGCCATGATGGATTCTGCCTTGGGCATTTCTTCACTTTTTGGTCTGTCACGGCCGTGACCACCATCACGACTAGGCCGTGATCAGTTCTGCCTGTGAGGGTCTGGTTCAGCTGACAGGTCACGGCTAGGTCGTGACCAGTTCTGATTTTTTTACCTTCTTTCTTTTCAGTTTTGCTCGATCATGTCCGCGATGGTCATCACGGCTAGGCTGTGATGGGCTATGTTTGGCTCATTTTCTTCACTTTTAAGGCTCTATCTTCATGCAAGCTCCATCATGGTCAATCCTGATCATTTAATCCTTAATTCCTGCAAAACAACACCATAAAACCGCCTTACCCGTTCCAAAGTAAAAACTAACAAAAATCAAATTAAATATGCATAAACTATATGAAAATGCATGCAAAATGACAATGAAATATGAGGTGGAATCACACTCATCAATTCCACAGACGCCTTCATATGCCATTCATTTATGCATCCTGTTACATTCATTATTATTCATTGTATGCTCGTGTATGTAGTACTTTAAGTCATGCATTGTTAATATGTCATTCATGCATTTTGTTACGCTCTCATGCATAAGTAAATTTGCTTTCCAAATGTTATTAACAAAGTAAATTTCCCTCCGCAGATAATTTGGTTTGAAATAACACATTTGATTACAAGAGATGGAAAAAGTTAGGCACACTAGCAATGCTCCCACCACCAAGAGCTCCAGGGTGATATTGAACTCATTAGAGAATCTAAAGAGTTGAGCCAATCTTTGCCTCAAGAACGTCGAAAAAGCTTCGCCAAGAAGTATGGAGGGATCTTGGACCTAATTTTCATACCCGTTGAGACTGCTGCTTTGAGTGCCTTGTGTCAGTATTGGAACCCCCACCTCAGATGTTTTGAATTGCAAAACATGGACATTACTCCCACCATTGAAGAATATGCTTGCCTGTTAAGGTTGCCAATGCAGAAAAACCCAGTCGTGTACTTTCACTTGGGGCAATACTTGACCACTACAAGCATAGCAGGGTTACTAGGGCTTCCTGAGAATGATTTGAAGTTGACCAGGCACTCAAACTCGCGAGGGTTAACCCGAAGTCTTCTTGAAAATCATTTGAAGAAACTAATGGATCGACAAGATTGGGAAACCTTTGAGAGGGTATAGGCGCTAACAATATATGGGTTGGTTCTATTTCCATCAGCGCTAGACATGATAGATCAAGCGGCAATGGATGTATTCTTCATAGTAGAAAGAAAGAAAAACCCCGTGCCGACAGTGTTAGCTGAAACGCTTTTGACTCTTGCTCTATGTGTGGGCCATGACTCACATGTATGCAAAAGGTTATATCACCCACCATTCAGATCCACTAAGAGGCTTCCATAACATCCCTATAAGACAGCTAAATGAAGAGGAATGGAAGAGCGAGTTTGACAAAGTGGAAAGGGACACTTTTAGGTGGGTATGCCCATGGTACGAAGGTCAGCAGTGGCAAGATATCATTTATAGTTGTGGTGACTATCCCAATGTTCCTTTGAAGGGTCCAAGAGGGTGCATATCCTACACACCCGCCATAGTCTTACGACAGCTTTGTTGGACGCAACTCGGCGGATGCTGTTTCCGGTACGAGGATGGAGAGAATACCAAGTTGTTGGCAAAATCAGTCAGAAATGCATGGAAAGATGTGAAGATGGCAGGGAGAGCACAATCGGGCTGGCCAATCCTAGTCATTGTCTCAGAATATGAAGCATGGAGAAAATCAAGGAAAGGTCCCGTCAACATTCCGGCAGAAAGCATGAAAGATAAAGATCACTCCCCTTTGGTAACTCAAATGACAGAACAACTGAAAGTTCTAGAAGCACAAATGAAGGAAATGGAACAACAAAAGCAAGATACCGAGTTAAAAATAGCCATTGGACAGAAGCGTTGTAAGAAAAGTATTGTCCTTGACAATGGAGAGGCATCGGCTAAGAAAAGAAAAGCGTCAGTTAGAAGAAGAAGTCATCCAGCAAGAAGGTATGAGAAAGTCATTGGAGGCGGAGGTTGATCGACAAAGGGGAGTCAATAGCAACTTACAGAAGCAAATTCATGCACAAAGTAGGATGACTGATGAATTGGTACAAAAGGTCAAAGAACTGAATATCCTAAGGGTCAAAATTAAGAAGCAGTGCGATTTAGGGTGGACCTCGGCAAAGCATTATCAGGATCACTCGGTTCAAGCAATGAATGCCATGAAATGGTGGAGAGAAGAAGCGCAAGAGTGAGGGATAGATATTGACATATGAAAAAAGAGATATGTGAGCATGAGTTTGGAGCTAAGCCATTGTGTTCCGAATTTTGTCCGAAGCTTTGAGAAGGCAGAAAAACAAATCTGTGCGGACCCTATGCTTCGTCTCTAGTCTGAACTGGACGATTTTATGCAAATATGTGGAGGGTTTGCTCGAGGGCTAAAAAGAAAGAGACCTAAGCTGTTGACTTTAGGATGAAATGTTGTAACAATGTTGAAATATTGATTTGACAATGATGTAATCCCAATCTATGTATTGCTTTGAGGAGTTTTTAATGAAACTTATTCTTGCTTCTATGATTCCTTCGCACTCCAACTCTTACACTTGACTTGCGACGACACCTATCGTGGATCATGGTCTCCCTTTAGTATGTTGTCAACTACATCTTTGCCTTATAGGATTCTTCCTTCTGTGCAAAGGGTAGGCCGGGATGTCTCAATTCAGAATTCGCATTGCTAGTGTGTTTAAGACAACATCTATTGTGGAGAGATGTTTTCCCTCTAGATTTGTTGTCAACTTCATTTCATCTTATGATCACAATGCTCTCTGTGTGGGATGGAGGGACCATCTCTTGTCAGTCACAAGGTGTCAACTCAAAAAAAAAAATATTAAATAAATAATAACTCCAAAGGTGGTTTTCACTAAAACTTTTACTTTTTTGTCATGTCCTTACTTTTTTTGTTTTGATTAAAACAGTGTGTGACTTTTCTGAACAATTGCTCCAAGACACCCTTATCGCACTAGATCATAGGCAAGGGCCATGGCGGATGAACTAGAAGAAGTCCAAGAGATCAGGGATGAAGTCAGTCAAATCAAGGATCATATGACTAAGATGATGGAGATCCTACAAGCAATGCAGAAGGAAAAGAACACAGAGGAGAACCCTCCAGCCTCGAACGAAGGACATCCAGCCACACCTCTCATCCCGCCTGATTTTTCTCAGATTCCTATTCAAGGCTTCAACCAACCAGCGGCCATGATGCCTCTCACAATTTATCCAAGCAACCAAACTCATTTTTCATTTATACGGTTTGCCTCGTGGATTTGTACCACCAACAGCCCCCAGCCCACAAGATGGCATTCAAAACTTCGAACATATCACTCAGACACAAACCCCCACCAATGCTGTCGAAATACCACAAACACAAACTGTCAACCCTACAGATGGTAACACCCCGATAGTGACCCCTTCTGTCAATCCAAAGCCCCCACAATACACCCTACATTATGGACCCCAAGGGGCTCAAATGATGCCAAACTTCAGTTCCTCCTCCATGCCATATTCATTTCCCCATAATATGTACGGAGAAACTCCGGTGAATCAGTCGGGAGGGAATTCCCAATCTAAAGAAAAGCTGGAAGTACTAGAGGAAAGATTGCGGGTCATTGAAGGGGTAAATAGTTATGGTCTTCGGGATGCCTTGGAACTTTGTCTAGTGCCAAATGTTGTAATTCCTCCGAAATTTAAGGTGCCCGATTTTGACAAATATCGGGGAACCACTTGTCCCCAAAACCATTTGACCATGTATGTTAGGAAGATGGCGTCATATGCCCAAGATGATAAACTCTTGATTCACTTCTTCCAAGACAGTTTAACTGGGGCAGCTTCAAATTGGTATACGCATCTCGAGCGGGCACACATCCGATCCTTCAAAGATCTAGCAGATGCATTCCTGAAGCAGTACAAGTACAATATTGACATGGCTCCCGATAGGATGCAACTCCAAAATATGTCAAAAAGGGACGTAGAAACTTTCAAAGAATATGCACAACGATGGAGGGAACTGGCTGCTCAGGTGGAGCCTCCCTTAGCCGAGAAATAAATCGTAGCAATGCTCATTGATACACTCCAGTCGCCCTTCTATGATAGGATGATTGGGAGTGAGTAATCAAACTTTTCTGACATGGTCATCATCGGCGAGAGAATTGAAAGTGGAATGAGGAATGGCAAGATCACCGAGACTTCAGTAGGGAACGGTCCAAAGAAAGCCCCGTTTGTGAAAAAGAAAGAAGGAGAAGCACATGCAGTAACCTTTGAACAAAGGAAACCGAACCAATGGAGACCGAACCAAACACCAGCCTTTCAAGCCCAATACGCCCCATATTACCAACCACCTCCATATCACCAAGCCAACCAGCCATACATCGCTGCCACCTCACAATTTCCAAATCCTCAACAGATGGCTCCTTACCGACCATCATACCCTTCTCAGCCTCAAACACACCCTACCATGGCACCTTAAATTGTTCAACCCCTAAATCCAAACCCAAACACCAGCCAAACAAGACCACCGTATAACTCGGAAAGAAAGCCAGTGCATTTTGACCCGATACCCATGACCTACACTGAACTATTCCGCCAACTTATGAGCAAATCCGTGCTAACTCCTATCCCGACAAGACCAATAGACCCTCCTTATCCAAAGTGGTATGACGCAAATGCTCAATGTGAATATCACGATGGGGCCACAAGTCATTCCACTGAGAGTTGTAAAGCTTTGAAGTTTAAGGTGCAAGACCTGATTAATGCCAAATGGTTGAGCTTTCAGAAAGATGCTCCAAATGTGGCACAGGGTCTTATGCCAAATCATGGGAGTTCGGGAGTCAATGCCATTGAAAGCTTCTTGGAACATACTCTCAAGAGTAAAGCGACCGATGTTAGGACTCCTATGAGGGTTGTTTTCAGGGAGATGTGCAAATGTGGATTAATCCAAATCCCGATCATGGAAGAAAAGGCTCTCGATGGAGAGATAAGATGTGACTTCGATGGGAACATGGGGCATTCGATTGAAGACTGTTCAGAGTTTCGACAGGTTGTGCTGCAATTAATAGATATGAAGTTTATCTTAATTGGTTGTGAATCAAATGAGTATGCCATTAATATGGTTGCTAAATCTACAATTTCCCCAACCCCAATTAAGATAACCCCTTTTACTGTTGTGGTTAATCCTCAACCAGTTCCTGAGCAAGTCACTCCGAAACCAGTGGTGATATACTATACTAAGAAGAAACCTTTGCCGGTTCCAAGTGGGCCAACACCAACCGTCATCCGAGTTCCAAGTCCTTTCCCTTACAAGGACACCAAAGCGGTACCATGGAAATATGAGATGTAGGTTCAACCCAATCCTTCCGACGGGACTACTGTGGTTACCAACATTTCAGGATTTGGTGGAATGACTAGGAGTGGTCGCATTTACACTCCAGAGGTATTGCGAAGGGAGGAAACAGAAAAGGAAGGAAAGGATTGCAAGGGGAAAGAGAAGGTGCAAGGAATTCTAGATGACAAGGAAGCAAACGGGGGTAAAAATGAGGTATCTGACGAAGAAGTCGGTGAATTCTTGAAGTTCATCAAGCAGAGTGAATATAGGGTTGTGGATCAGTTAAATCGAACTCCGGCTCGGATATCTCTTTTGTCTCTATTGATGAACTCTGAGCCACATAGGAGAATCTTGATGAAGGTGCTAAATCGAGCTCATGTCTCCCATGACATCACATTTGATAAGCTCGATAACATTGTAGGTAACATAGTTCTTGATAATTATGTCACCTTCACCGATGATGAAATACCGGTGAAGGTATGGGGCACAACAAGGCGTTGCACAATCTGCGTGAAGTGTCGAGATCATGTCATGGCTAGGGTTCTCATTGATAATGGCTCTTCTTTGAATGTAATGCCAAAGTCAACACCGCAAAGTTGCCTTTCGATGGAACTCATATGAAGCCAAGTACAATGATTGTAAGAGCTTTCGATGGCACCCGAAGGGAAGTCATGGGAGAAATCGAATTGCCCATTCAGATGGGCCCTTGCACCTTTGAAATACTCTTCCAGGTAATGGACATCACACCAACTTACAGCTGTCTCCTAGGACGACCATGGATCCATTCGTCTGGAGCTGTACCTTCCACGTTGCACCAGAAGGTGAAGTTCATTGTTGATAGTAAGTTGATAATTGTTTCTGGAGAGGAGGATATGTTAGTAAGTAAGCCATCAACAACCCCTTACATTGAAGCTGCCGAGGAAGCTCTTGAGACCGCCTTCCAGTCGCTTGAAATTGCCAATGCCACTTATGTTGGGGAGGGAGCTCCACTCTTGAAACCTCAGTCATCTAAAGCGTCCATTATGATGTTCAAGGTTTTGCTCGAAGGAGGATACCGACTTGGAAGCGGTTTGGGGAAGAATAGCCAAGGTGTCGCTGACATCATCATGCTCATTGAGATCAAGGACGGGTTTGGGTTGGGATACAAACCCACCAAGGCCGAAAAGATGAGGGTTATAGAGGAGAAGAAAAGAAAGAGGTTGGCTCGGCTGGAAAATCGTGAATACGAGGTTGAAATGGTTCCCATCTGTCACATTCGACAGAGCTTCTGAAGCATAGGGTTCACATTCCTGGACCAAGCGGCAGCTATTGAAGATGATTATCCCGCCGATCGTGGTGTCAATCCGGTGTATCCATGCTCTCCAGATACAGAGCTCAACAATTGAGAGATCATTGAGTTCCCCAGGACCATAAAGTCTTTTTCCAACTAATTATGTAATGCCTATCCTTTAGCTCTGCCCAAGGCTTTAGGAGTTTTGTTGTAATGGGCTTACTTGTTTCTGTTTCAGTATGACTTATCAATAAATGCATGCATCTTTGTGTTGTTATCTCTCTTTTTTACTTTCGTTTTTGTTCACCATTCCTCACCGATAAATGCAGTCTCTCGTCTTTAACCTTTATTCATTCACCTTTCCCTGATAATTACCAAAATGCAGATCTAAAAGTGAGTCTCTTGAAAACGACAGTGTTAGTAATTCATCATACAATTTTGACTATTCCGTTGATCATGCTGAGGAGGTTGTTGATGATGACGGGGAAGTTCCCCCTGAACTATTGAGATTGGTAGAACAAGAAGCCAGGGAAATTCGGCCCCATGAAGAGTCGAGTGAACTAATCAATTTGGGAACCAAAGATGATAAAAAAGAGGTCAAGATTGGCCTTTCCCTGAAAGAAAAGGAGCGGAACAGGTTGATCAGGTTGTTGATGGATTATAAAGATGTTTTCGCATGGTCGTACCAAGACATTCCAGGGTCAGACCCCAGTGTAGCAGAATACAAATTGCCATTAAAGCCGGAGTGTCCTCCAGTAAAGTAGAAGCTACGAAAGATGAAAGCAGAAATGTCTTTAAAGATCAAGGAGGAGGTCAAGAAACAACTAGATGCAGGTTTCCTAGAAGTTGTAAAGTACCCCCAATGAGTTGCTAACATCGTTCCCGTTCCCAAGAAAGATGGAAAGGTTCGAATGTGTGTTGACTATCGAGATCTGAATAGAGCTATCCCAAAAGATGACTTTCCTCTGCCTCACATTGATGTTCTTGTAGATAATACTGCTCAACATTCATTATTATCTTTTACGGACAGATTCTCGGGATATAATTAGATCAAGATGGCACCTGAAGATATGGAGAAAACTACATTTGTCACTTTATGGGGAACCTTTTGGTACAAGGTTATGCCCTTTGGCTTGAAAAATGCCGGGGCAACATATCAGCGGGCTATGGTGGCTTTATTCCATGACATGATGCATAAGGAGATAGAAGTTTATGTAGATGACATGATTGCCAAGTCCATATCGGAAGACGACCATGTTGATAATCTGCAGAAACTTTTTGAGCGGTTAAGAAAGTTTAAGCTCCGATTGAATCCAGTCAAATGCACTTTTGGAGTGAAATCAGGCAAGCTTCTGGGGTTCATTGTTAGTCAAAGAGGAATTGAGGTTGATCCTGAAAAGGTTCGAGCAATCATCGACATGCCAGCACCTCAAACGGAGAAGGAAGTTCGTGGGTTTTTAGGAAGATTGAACTACGTTGCCCGGTTCATCTCCCAACTAACCGCGACATGTGAACGAATCTTTAAATTGCTGCGCAAAAATCAAGTTGTGATATGGAATGAAGATTGTCAAAAAGCCTTTGAGAAGATCAAACAATACCTACAGGAGCCTCCGGTCTTGGTTCCCCTAGTGCCGGGAAGACCTCTCATCATGTATTTGACTGTGCTAGATGAATCGATGGGTTGCGTATTGGGGCAACACGATGAGTCAGGAAGGAAGGAACATGCCATCTATTATCTAAGTAAGAAATTCACCAGTTGCGAAGCCAACTACTCACTGCTAGAACGCACTTGCTGTGCCTTGGCTTGGGCGGCTCGCCGTTTGAGTCATTACATGTTGTGTTACACTACCTGGTTGGTGTCCAAAATGGATCCGATCAAGTACATCTTTGATAAGTCTGCTCTGACTGGAAGAATTGCTCGATGGCAAGTCCTGCTATCAGAATATGACATTGTCTATGTCACCCAAAAAGTAATAAAAGGGAGTGCTCTTGCAGAATATCTAGCCAATCAGCCGGTAGAAGATTATGGATCGATGCAATGTGATTTTCCAGATGAGGATATAATGGCTTTGTTTGATCGCGAGCAATAACCAGAAAAAGAAAAGTGGACCGTGTTATTTGACGGAGCTTCTAATGCATCCGGACACGGAATCGGGGCAATCTTAATCTCACCAGAAAATGATTATTTCCCTGTCACTGCAAGGCTCTGCTTCGATTGTACAAACAATATAGCCGAATACGAAGCTTGTGCACTAAGGATCTTGGCAGCAATAGAGGCAAAAGCAAGGATACTGGAGGTCTATGGGGACTATATATTAGTCATCCACCAGCTTAGAGAGAAATGGGAAACTCGAGATTCCAAGTTAATCCCGTACCATGATTACATCAAAGGTTTGATTGAGCAGTTTGATGAAGTCACATTTCATCATATTCCCCGAGAAGATAACCAATTAGCAGACGCGCTGTCTACCTTGTCCTCAATGTTCAAAGTAAGTGACGAGAGGAACCTACCACTCATCAAAATGGAAAGTCGTGATCATCCTGCATATTGTAAAGTGATAGAGGAAGAGTCTGATCAAAAACCGTGGTACCATGACATCAAATGCTTCATCCAAAGAAGGGAATACCCTCCGGGCACTTCAGAAAATGACAAAAGAACTCTAAGAAGACTTGCAATGGGTTTCTATTTAGATGGAGGTATTCTCTACAAAATAAATCATGACATGGTGTTGTTGAGGTGCGTTGACGCAAAAGAAGCTAAACGGCTAATTGAGGAGGTACATGAAGGATCTTTTGGAACACACACGAGTGGTCATGCAATGGCCAGGAAAATCTTGAGGACTGACCAATATTGGTTGACAATGGAGGCTGATTGCTTTAATTATGCGCAGAAGTGCCATAAGTGTCAAATATATGCTAATAAGGTTCATGCGCCGCCAGCTCCCTTGAATGTCATGTCGGCACCCTGGCCGTTCTCAATGTGGGGAATGGATGTGATCGGGCCAATCGAACCAAAAGCCTCAAATGGGCATCGCTTCATTCTTGTTGCCATTGATTATTTCACAAAGTGGGTTGAGGCTGCATCATATCCCAATGTGACCAGGAATGTCGTGATCAAATTTGTAAAAAGAGAATTAATTTGTCGTTATGGGTTGCCGAGTGAGATTATCACTGATAATGCGACCAACTTGAACAACAAGATGATGAAGGAGATGTGCAAAAACTTCAAGATAAAGCATCACAATTCCTCCCTGTACCGCCAAAGATGATCGGGGCAGTTGAGGCCGCTAATAAAAATATCAATAAGATTGTCCAAAAGATGGTAGTGACGTATAAAGATTGGCACAAGATGTTACCTTTTGCTTTGGACGGCTATCGTACCTCTATTCGGACCTCGACAGGGGCAACGCCATATTCTTTAGTGTATGGGATTGAGGCAGTGCTCCCGATTGAAGTAGAGATCCCCTCATTAAGGGTACTGAGAGAAGCATAACTGGAAGAAGCTGAGTGGGTTCAGGATCGACTAGACCAATTGAACCTCATCGAAGAGAAGATATTAGCAGCACTGTGTCACGGTCAATTGTACCAGAAAAGGTTGATGAGAGCTTACGAGAAGAAAGTACGCCCTCGACAGTTTCGGGAAGGTGATCTAGTGCTCAAAAACATCCTACCAATCCAAAAGAATCGTCGAGGGAAGTGGACCCCGAACTACGACGGACCTTACGTAGTGAAAAAGGCATTCTCTGGAGGGGCTTTAATTCTCACCAGGATGGATGGGGAAGATCTTCCACTCCCTGTAAACTCAAATGCAGTCAAAAAGTATTATGCTTGAACACACTTCCCAAGAAGAAGAAGAAAAGAAAAGAAAAAGTGAAAAATAAAAAAAAAGAAAAAAAAAGAAAGAAAAGCTTGCTAGGTTGAAAATCTGAAAAGACGGTCTAGGAAAAAGTTAGAGTAACCCAGTAGACTGAAAACCTGAAAAGGCGGTCTAGGCAAAAGTTAGGGTTCAAAAAATAAACAAATAAAAATAAATCACAACGGAAGTGTCGTCAAGCAGTGAACAGGGGCAGTCAGTAGATTGGATGTATGAAGACTGGGGCAAACAACATCTCTGAAGCCAATTAATGAGCAGTCAAGATTGTATGAGGGATACTAACATTAGTCGTTGAGAGAGACATCACCTGAAGAGATGCGATTTTACTCTGCAATGTTTTGCAATTTATGCTTTGTACACCTTTTTCAATCCAAATATAATGACATTGACTTCCTTTATTTTATTTCGTTACCTTGGTCCTTTTCTCTTAACTTTTGTCATTTGTATGTGTGCATTTATCCTGATAAGTATATACTGAAATGTGAAACAAGTATTGGTTTTTTTAAGCAGTTTGAATTCCTTAAGCCTCGAAAGGTCATGGGGGGCACGATGCTTCCCCTATAAAGGGCACTGAAGAAAGGAAGGAATATTGAGAATCAATCATCGAGATAATTATCATCAAGAGCGCCTATCATCAAAAAATAAAAGTGCATGATATCTTTTCTGATAATATGGGACTTGTTTTAGTTCATCCTCAAGACTAACTGTGATCCATGCTTTTAAGGGGTCAAGGAGCCAATAACGAAAAGACACAGCAAAAAGGAAATAATTTAATCAAAAGTATCTCTTGCATTGTGCCAAAAATATTAAGGGTTTCTTCATTAGCATTCATCAATGAAAGGCATCTTATGCATTATCATTCTATCAATGAGCAAAATCAACTTTCATATTGCATTTGTCTATAGGGCCTTACAAGCTTTTATCTTTATGTTCGAGCTTCTGACGAGCAATCCACCCCGTAAGCTTTTTTTATCTTTCTGTTCGAGCTTCTCACGGGCAATCCACCTCGTAAGCTCTTTTATCTTTCTGTTCGAGCTTCTGACGGGAAATCCACCCCGTAAGCTCTTTATCTTTTTGTTCGAGCTTCTGACGGGCAATCCACCCCGTAAGCTCTTTTATCTTTCTGTTCGAGCTTCTGACGGACAATCCACCCTGTAAGCCTTTTTCCAATGGGTAATCCATCGCATAAGCTTTTTTTTATCTTTCTGTTCAAGCTTCTGACGGGAAATCCACCCCGTAAGCTCTTTATCTCTTTATTCGAGTCTTTGACAGGCAATCCTCCCTAGACTGTAAGTTCTTTATCCTCGTTTTTAAGCTCAGCAGGTAATCCACCCTACAAGCTTTTTATGTGTAAACCTCAGTGGGCAATCGAACCCGCTGGTTGTTTGTAGAAAGTAGCTTTGTAGTCGCAGGTCCTTTGTTTGTCAGTGTACTCCGGACAAAATCGAAATAATCGAAATTCACGTCTTTACTCATTTCTTATAACGATAATATGCTAACTTTGGTTACACCTATTATCTAATAAGAAACAAGTAAAGAGGGGCAGCTGTGAATACCCAATTTTGTCCGGATGCTATGTTTTACTTTATTTTATTTGATTAAAATTTAAAATAAAAAAAAACGACAAAAAGGATAAAAGACCAAAATTGCAAAAATAAAAAAATCCATCTACTTGGTCCATGTTCCTTTATCCCAGAGCCCATTTAAAGAAAGAAAAACAAAAAATATATGAAGAAAAGAGATCTGATTTCTATCATTGAAAAAAGAACAAAACAAAAGCAAAACAAAACAAAAAAAGAAAAAGAAGAATGGGACAAAACAAGTGCAGGACGAAGAATCAAGAGGCCAAATTTTTTTAATGCATATCAGCACCCAAAAGAGCAATGGCATTGTTAAGCATTTTGCAATAAACATGGCTTTCAAAATTTAAGCATCAAGAAGGAAATATTGGAACAAGCAATGCTGCTACCTCCTCTCAAACAGAGTCAAACCTGAATCAATGGAAAGATACTTAACAAAAACAAAAGAGAGTTACATCACAAGGAAAAACTAAAAAAAATGCAGAATAATAAGATTGGAAATGTGAAAGGGACCCTGCATTACAACCATGGCAGAGGACATTGGGTCCTGTTTTGGAGTTTTACAACAGTAGAGAATATTTAAAGGGATAGGGGAACAACTCCAGGGGGGCATTTTTTTCTCCATTCTTGATCCATCCTTCTACCCATCATCTTCTCCTTCAATAACTCAAAACAAAACCCATCATCTTCCATTTCAATCCATAATCCTTCATCCCATTCTAAATCAAAATCAGATCTAAACAACACAACAAACAAACACTGAAAGAAGAAGAAGAAGGTATCTGCCTTGGTCACTAGCTGCCATCTCCCCCCCGATCCGCCGCTGCTGCTCCAACCCGGCGCCCTCCGCCACCACTATCCCAAAACCCACCACGTTCCACCGTCAACCTCCACCAGAACCGGCTTTCTCCTCCTTTCCGTCGTGCTCTGTCGCTCACTGCTTCGCACAGACCGCCGTCGTCCGTTCACTGTGCGAGACCCATCGCGGAGCCACCGTCCAAGGTCCATCACCGCCGCCACGGGAGTCTCTGCATCGTCCCGATCCGCTCCGTGCAAGCTGCCGTGCGCTCCCCTTCCTGCCACCACGGATTCTGCTCCACCGCTGTGCAAGACCAGTCGCAGAGCCATCGCCGTTTGCGCCCCACCGTCGTTCGAGCCTCGCCGCCGCTACGCCTCTTGCTCCACCGTCTTCTGCGTTTCAGTGGTGAAGGAATACAAGTCTCGTTTTTTTTTCTTTCTCTCTACTGATTGCTTGCCTTCTTTTATTTGTTTCTTTAAGTATCAAGGTATGGGTTTTGGGCCAGCTGCCAGGCCTTCATTCCCCTTTTTATTTAGGAAATATACTTGACATTAAAAACTGAAGTTGGACCTTTTTCTTGCTTTGAGCCCAATCATATGAAAAATGAGGGAGTTTTAGCTCATTTTGTTTCTAAAAAATAACATGAACAAAAAATGGTTAATAAAATATTTTCAATCCCTCGTTTCAAGTAAAAATCTCCTTTTGGGTTCATGCAACAATTTATGACGTTGATGTATGATTTTTCATCCTCAAGTGTCATATGAATTGTAAGGGTTCATCGTATAGCTCCGCTATCTTTAACCCTGTGCAAGGGTGAATTCCTTTTGTGTAAAATAATAAATGTTTTCAATTTACTCTTTTTAACCAAAATTTTATTCAACTTTATAAAATAAAAATTTATTTTCACGAAACAATCTATGACGTTGATGTATGATTTTTCATCCTCAAGTGTCATATGAATTGTAAGATTTCATCGTATAGCTCCGCTATCTTTAACCCTGTGCAAAAAATGAATTTATTCTGAAATAAAATCTTTTTTTAAAATATAAAATAAAAAATCAAATCTTTTCCAAAAAATAAAATCAATCAACCAATTAAACATTTTTTGTAAGAATTACGTGACTTTGAGTTTCCCATCGCACCCGGGAATACGTAGGAGCAGAAACAATCATTCTGTCAAGTCAAAATTTAATTTTCCCTTTTGTTGTGTGTGTGTGTATATATATTTTATTTAGAATGTGGGGTAAAGTAAATATTTTCAAAAGTTATTAAAATTATTTTGCATAATTAACTTGAGGTACCGTTTTTTAAACGGGCGATATAGGGTGCTAACATCTTTCCTGCTCGTAACTGACTCCCGAATCCAAATCTCTATCTTTTTTTTAAGACCGGTTTACCTTAAATAAATGGGTTTTCCAAGATTTTCCCAATAAAAAAAATTTGATGGCGACTTCTTTTTTTCTTATCTCTTTTCGTGATGTCCGGACGGGACGGTTGCGGCAATTATTACAAGACTTTCTTTAGTGTGAATTAGGTAGGCATTACGTAGTAAGACAAATTTGATACAAGCAGGGTAAGAGGACTTACCGTGAATCCATAGTTATGTGGTGAATGAGTTGCCTTTGATTAGATTAAAGAGTTGGATTAGACGAAGTGAGCGGAATGGTATCACCTAATTGCAATTGCAATACTATAAAAACCAAAAGCTACACTTTTGTAGCGATCGATTACGTCCAAATGCATGGTGGTTCAGTGTTAACTATGCAAGACGTTACTACCTACACTAGCGAGTTGTTCCTCTGAATTTCAGACATAAGCTGACAAAAAGTAACAAGAAAAATGGTTGATGTATCCGAAGTTCCAGCACTGGTATATAATATACCTATTCTAAAATCAGTTACTGGCATGTGAGGAAGCATCAGAATAACTAAAAGCTAGCATGTGTTACAGGGTTCTCTGTGGGAGGTGCGAGAAGTATTCATGGGGAGGGTGCGGGGATCACTTGAACAGAGTTTACCGCAACATAGAGGAAGGACGACATTGCATGTGTCGCTCCTGGCCTGGCGTTGCCATACCCTCCCAGCGTATTATACCCACAGCCACCGAGCAAGCAAAGCAAGCCGAATCAAGCATTCCACCCCAAGGTTAAAACTATATATTATATATTGTGTTTTTTCCTATTGATATGAAGTTAGGACTTATATGATCAAAAAATTATGATGTCTTAGCTGGTTGAAGATAACGCTTAAGGGATAACAGGAACATTGTTTTTCACTTTCTTTTTTGGTTATAAAGTATTAACCTTTTTTTATTATTATTCAGAGTGAATGGCATGTGTAGGTGATATTACTTTTTGGATTTAATTGATATATACTGATACTATAAAGATTTCTTACACAATCAATCAATCATAAATTGACATCTCATTAAAAATCTTTAACTATTATTTTAAGTACCTTAAAAGTCATCAATACCCTGATTTTTTATTGATTGATGGTGTAAAAAACTTTACACTCATAATATATATCAATTAAACTCTTATTTTTTTTAGACATACACGAGAATGTATATAATTGAACTTGGATAGGACATTTGAGCCCAACAAATAGCTGATTAGGGTGGCAAGAATAATTGAAATATATAAAATGGTTGGAGCAAATAAAACCTTGACTAACAAACATGCTAAGTGTACTAAAGTGGCTTATAAAGATGAAAAATTAATTTTTGTGAATGTTTTCTTCAGGCAATGGGAATCCTCAAATTCTTGAAGCAGTCGCCAAAGGTGGTCTGAAGTAAATCTTTGATGGCGGGTTATAGGATAGAGAAATATTCGAGCAGAGAGAGAGAGAGATCGGGATTTTTACTTTTTAGATACCCTCGTATATTACTAGAAAGTGTCATAGACGTTGATATATAATAATGTAACGTAGCATGATTTTCTATGTTAATGGTTCAATTTGTAAAGAATAAATTCCTCTGTTACTGTGCTGTGTGTTACAATGCTTCAATTTCTATGCTTCAATTCCTCTGTTACTGTGCTGTGTGTTCCTCTGTTCACTACTGTGGCTCTTCTCCATACCATTAAGAAAACCGCCTTACCGACCGCCGACCGCCCGAGACTATAGAAGTAAATTCTCACAAGGAACCAATAAATTTGCGGACTATACACACACTACTTAATTTTCTTATCTCACATAATTACCAATAACCAGTTCAAAAACTTAAGGAACTTGATCTCTAATACTATTACTAGGTAAAAAATAAGGTGCATCAATAATACCAAGCAACTTATAACCAAGCAAAAAATAAATAAATAATACCAAGCAACTTATAACCAACCACCTGTTAGCTTTAGTATAAGACATGGAAGATAGGAAATTACCTAATCAACAAGGAGCTATGTCCACAAATTGAATCTTGTAATTATCCTCTTGTTTTGGTTTATATATGGTGGGGGTTTGTCTTTATATTGTCCTTTTCAATTTTCATTTAAGAAACAAGTTATAAGAATTGGCCAAAACAACGTCAAGCTATATTATTGAGTACTGTTTGGCACAACTTCTCTTATGCAAATCGTCTGATGGTGAGCCACCAAACACATGAGAAGCAGTAATAGAGACATATATACCTATCCCTATCCATCATCACGTTCCTCGAATAATTGGTCTATCTTCCTGTAACTTGCTTCGTTTAGAGGCAATTGAAACCCGTATAGGGTAAGTGGGGTTTATTTTACCTTTTTAGTTTTGATGTCAAAATTGTAGTTTTATTTAGAAAAGGAAAATTGTTTTTCTTTTCATTTTTAAATTACGGACTTGCAGGGTTATGTATATAGAAATTCCCGGGTCTTAAACAAATCTATTTTGAGGGACGTAGTTTAATGTAATTCATCATTTTCCCATTACATTATTTTAACTTTTTGAGCTGCTAAATTATTTATTAAAATTTTAAAATCAAATAATTTTAATATTTCACTCATAATAATAGATGATACGATTAATTCATCCATTCAATTCTATAACATAGTTGATATCAAATAGAATTTAAATAATTTTAATCTCGAAAAAACTTCCAACAATGACAACATCACATATGTATACAATGCTTATAGAGGGCAAATGTTTTTATAGACAAATGTTATTATGTTAGTTATTATGTTAATTTTATCGTCTTTGTCAGGATTTGAATCATGAACCTCCAACTTCTTGAACTTTTTATACCCTTAGCTTATACAATATTGTTGAAAATATATACATATTAATAGGCCAACCCCTTGGGGTTAAAAATATTTAACTTTAATAATAACTACCTTAAAAGTCATATAAGAGGTGATGTGTGATTGGTTTACACCATAAAAAACTTTATACTGATTGTTGTATATCAAACTCTAACTTATCACCTAATAACCTAAATTAACAATAATAAAACTAATTAAGGTATATAATGTTTTTATTGGGGGCCCTAGGTGATCACCTAAATGGCCTAATTAAAGTATATAAGGTTTTTATTGGGGCTTAGGTGATCGCCTAAATGGCCTAATCAAAGTCCCCCACTACCATGGGTGATTATAAAATAATTAAAAATTTATATTACCATTTTTAATTTTTCTCTTTTGCTTTTTAAAAAACTCAAATTTAAAGATCGTTTATGCAAAGTAAAGAATATATATATCCTCCTTTTTTTTCCACTTCAAAATGCTTTAACTCCCACCACCAACCATACCCTAATTTGTTATGTTTTGAAGAAAGTTTGAGTGTAAAATGAAAAAATAAGAATATATATATTCTTGATTAGTTAAAATAGTTTGAAATCTCAATATATTTGAATTAATAAGAGCACCTACATCGGCCAAACTCAAAATAGTGAGGTGCTTAAAAGCATAAGCATCGGTGCTTAGCTTTTTGCATCGTCGGAAGGGTGCTTACACATATTTGATGAGTGCTTGTAGAAGCACTCGGTGCTTGTGGCTTTATTTTTGACTTTTGGTCTTATTTAAAAAACATTCAATTATGTAAGGATGTGGGGTCACTGATGGGGTCCATTTAAGAATTTTTTAAAAGTTGCTGGGTTGGAAAGATGATATGCTTGAGTTATAAAAAGTAAAAAAAAAAAAGAGTAATACGTAATGATGAGATTCATTTAAGAACTCCAAATTATGGTGCTGTGATAAAGATGCTCTAAAGGATGGATACATCTTACTTGCTCGGTATACATTTATGCTCACTTACACTTTGTTTGGTTGTAGGAGAGGAAAGAAAATGATAGGAAAGAAAGAAAAAGAGTAGAAAATAAGAGGATTATTTAATGAATAAAGATATTTGAATACAATTTGGACACCTTGTATAGACACTGTAGAGCTTATGTGTGTTTTGAGAGTGATGAAATACATGATGTGAGAGAAGAAAACAATAAATAAATAGTAAGAAATACTTTTAAGTAGTGTTGGACACCATCTTTATATCCAAATATCGTTACTCTTGTTTAATTGTTTGGTTGGTCATCCCCAGCAGTCTAATCCAAATTGTTAAGAGGATTGGACCCATCCCACTCTTGGACAGTCCATCCAACATTTTGATATTTCTCCACATTTTCAAATATCTCATCATTATTATTATTATTATTATTATTATTATTATTATTATTATTATTATTATGTGTTGTTGATGAATTCAAATGTCTAACAATTTGAAAACTTGCAAATACCCTCCATTCACTTTGAACGTGTGACTGGAATAATGTACCATACAACGGTTGTCCGCTCATTAAAGGCAGCCATAAATTCTAAGGAAGGAAGGATGAGAGGGTAGCTATGCCAACATAAATGCAGGGATAGCTCCTTTCCCTTTTTTAAAAATTTCTTTTGTTGCAAGAGAAGAGGGGAGGGGCAATTCAAGAAGATGGACAAAGGTGACAAAAGTTTGAACAGTGAAAACCAAAAAGATCTTAACAATAATGATCTAGAGATTCATATCAAGCAACTTTCTTTTATATAGCGTGTGCAACATATGACCATTTATGCAAATACGGATAGACCCCACTTGATAAATAAGCAAAATTTTGAACCAAGGCCGTATCAGATTTATGAGCTGGTGCCTGGTGGTAGTCACAATTAAATCTCTAACCCCTTGAGTTACATTTATGCACTAATATAGATCTGTGGTCCTAGTTGCATGCTCCCCCCTGATATCTTGATTCCGGGCAATGTTACTATGATTTACTCTTTGTAAGTGACAGACTAAAAGAAACGTGCATTACTTTCACAGTAATTACTATGTATTTCATTTCTGAAAGTATATATATAGAAACAGAGTTAATGAATTTCATGCTCTCGTGAAGCCTATTATCGACAGTTATCTCACCCGTTCAGTGTAATATAATGGTAATGGTTTATTAAACTAAGTTAACCAAGTCAACAGGTCAGGAAATGAGAATTAAATTAATAAAGTATTCCATCATTTACGCAAGGCAAGAACCTGGTTGGCAAGCAATGAGTTATGGGCTAATGGGTGATGATTGTCTTTTCAAGTGTTTTAAGAAGAAAACTCAACAAAGTTGTCTTTTAGTTTAGTATATTTGCTCTCTCAAGTCATGAGAGAGAGGATAACAGTAGGTGGGAATATGATTCTGATCTGATTCAAGGAAAAGAAAAAGAAAGGAGGGTTTGGTAAAGGAAGGAGAAGCATCCAATATATGATCCCCTTTTTAGGAATTTGCTCGAGGCCCATTTGTCCTCTTTCAGTTTGTGGATTCCATTCTGTTTTGCCCCTCTCCCTCTCTTTTTTTTTTTTTTTTTTTTTTCCTTTTTTAATATTCTTTTTCTTAAAGTTTCATCTGTTGTTTTCTTCCTTATAACCTCAACAGAAAGCACAAACAAACAATTTCTCTCAATCTCATCTTCTAATTCTTTTTTCCAATTGGCAGTGCAAGTCAAGTCTACTTCACCCTCTGCAAGACTACTAGAATTTCTGGGTGTTCTCAAAATCTGTTTTTTTTTTCCCATACATTTGTTTCCACCCAATCTCTCATATTCACAAAATTTTCAGTGTCTTCTAGTTCCAGCCTAAATCATTTGCTTTGCATCCTTTGATTTTCATGGATCTCACTGTCCAGTAACATACACTGAAATTCTCAGAACAAGGATACAAACATAATTTACACATAAAAATGTCATCAGCAGAAAAACCCACCACAAAAGGGCAAGCATGGTTAGATGAATAACTCTCTCTCTCTCTCTTTGAATATTGAAACTTCATTATTCTTATACATCAAATTATCCATAGAAGATCATTGTCTACAAGATTTTCTCACAATTCCACTTTGCAGGTTCTGCACAACTGGATTACCAAGTGACATTGTGGTTGAAGTGGATGACATGACCTTTCATCTTCACAAGGTAAGCCTCACATCACAACACAGGACACCAATTTTCTCTCACACACAACCACAAACATTTCCACTTCCAGTATGGACAACATTTTCGTGCCATATCCTCTAATCTTTGACAATGATACCATTTCAGTTCCCTCTCATGTCAAAAAGTCGAAAGCTCTTCCACATCATAACACAAGAATCAACTCAAACAAACCCTATTCAACAACAACCACAACAACAAGATGAACAAGACGAAGACGAAATCGTGGAAGAACAGTCTCACGTGTCATTCACGAGCTTCCCTGGCGGCTCTGAGGCGTTTGAGACGGCGGCGAAATTCTGTTACGGCGTGAAGATCGACCTGTCCCCTTCCAATGTGGCTTCTCTCCGGTGCGCCGGAGAATTTCTCGAAATGACCGAGGAATTCTCGGATGACAACCTCATCTCCAAAACCGAGAGATTCCTCTCCCATCACGTGCTCAAGAGCATCAAGGACTCCATCAAAACCCTAAAGTCATGCGAGCGATTGATGCCTATGGCGGAAACTCTCCGAATCACGGAGAGATGCATCGATTCGATAGTCTCAAAAGCTTCATCCGCAGATCCTGCGGCACTGTTTGGCTGGCCTGTGAGTGACGCTGGAGCCAACAACGACGCTGCAACGCCGCGAAGTTCCGCATCCAAACAAGTCCTATGGAATGGCATTGATTCCGCAGGAAGAAGAAAAGGTGCTCCGATTAGCGGAGATTCTTGGATTGAGGATTTGGTGCTTTTGCGTTTGCCTCTGTTTAAGCAATTGATTTTTGCTATGAGAAGCGCTGAACTGAACCACGAGATCATAGAGATTTGCGTGATGCATTATGCGAAGAAGTACATTCCCGGTGTTTCGAGATCGAATCGGAAACCGTTACCGTTAACTTCTTCAGCTTCTTCTTCTGTTTCTTCGGAGGCGGAACAGAAAGAGCTTCTAGAAACTCTGGTTTCGAATCTTCCTTTGGAGAAGAGTTCGAAATCATCGACGGCTACGAGGTTTCTCTTCGGTTTGTTGCGAACAGCGAATATACTGAACGCTTCGGAAGCTTGCAGAGACGCGTTGGAGAAGAAGATAGCGTTGCAGCTCGAAGAAGCCACACTCGATGATCTTCTCATACCTAGCTACTCGTATTTGAATGAAACGTTATACGATGTTGATTGTGTAGAGAGGATTCTGAGTCACTTTTTGGATAGTTTAGAAGTGAGAAACACCGCCGCCGCCGAAGGAATCGACGGTGCGGTAAGGTCGCCGGCGTTGATACTCGTCGGAAAACTCATCGACGGTTACCTCTCCGAGATAGCTTCCGACGCGAATCTGAAGCCGGAGAAATTCTACAATTTTGCGATCTCACTTCCCGATCAAGCTAGACTCTTCGACGACGGTCTCTACCGTGCTATCGATGTATATCTGAAGGTACCGATTCAGTTATCAATTTTGTATTTTCAAATTTTCAGATCTTTCAGATTTAGATTTTTAGATTCAGAGACTGATGAATCTGTTAATTTTTCAGGCACATCCATCGGTATCGGAATCGGAGAGGGAGAAAATTTGCGGATTATTGGACTGTGAGAAACTGACCTTAGAAGCGTGCACGCACGCGGCGCAAAACGAGAGGCTTCCGCTGCGTGCGGTGGTTCAGGTGCTTTTCTTCGAGCAGCTCCAGCTACGGCACGCCATCGCCGGAACGCTGATGGCGGCTGAGGCTTCCGCCGTGGAGCCCGATAGACCCTCGGCGGCGATAATAGAAAGGGAAGAGGACGAAGAGAATCACAGAGAAAGAATAGAATTAGGGTTAGCGTTGGATGGCGCGCACGTGCAGGAAGGTGAGAGCAGCACCTGGCGTTTGGCGGTGAGGGAGAATCAGGTGCTGCGGTTGGACATGGATAGCATGAGGACGCGGGTGCATCAGCTTGAACGCGAGTGTTCCTCCATGAAGAAAGTGATTGAGAAGATTGATAAGTCGGGCCCACGCGGAGGCGGAGGCGGTGGAGGTGGCGGTGGTTGGACGGCGTCGCTGGGGCGGAAGTTCGGTTGCAAGTTCAAGACTCAGGTGTGCGATTCGCATGAGTCAACGGATGTTGATACACGCAAGACACGCCAACATCATCCTCATCGTGAATAGGCAACAGCCTAAATTTTCCTCATGTCACGTGAGAATCATTAATGTAGTAAATTTCATACGGGTTCGACTTGTAATTTTTCAATTTTTCTTACTCTAAATTTAATTTTGATTGGTTAATATAAATAATTTTTCATCATCAAATGTTTTTTTATTCGTTATTTATATTACTCGATTTGATTTTCAAATGACAGTATTTATATTTATTCTAGAGTCTAGTTAAAAGGACCCCTTTGTTATATATAAAAAATATATTAGTTAAGGAAAAAAGTTAATTTATATAAAAAATAAATACATTATTTTGAATTTAATGAATTATCTTTTAATAAAAAATTATTTTTTTAATTTCGCTTCAAGATTCATCCTGTTTAAAAATATAACTAGTTCCAACTTTATTTATCTCAATTATCAAATCTATCAATAAACTGGTTCCAAAAAATAAATCTAATAATAAAATAACACTAATGTAATAAAAATGTGAATTTGGTTTTTTTAAAAGGATCATACATTAGGTACATGCTAAGAAATAAAAAAATTTATTGAAAAGTTAAATATTTTATTTTATTTTATTTTATTTTATATATAAATTTCTTATGAAATCTTTTTTTGTTTGATTGCTTTACGATTGTCGCCTTTCTCCTTATCGAAAGGAGTGAAACTTTAAAATAGAAAGTAAAGGACCATTCAAATCACGATGAAATCAACGGAGGTTGGTATAAGTGTCCTTTGATCAGGTAGTTGGAGTTTGAATTCCATTGCGTATGGAGCAAATTTTGGGTGGGAGGGGATTTCTAACTTTCGGATATCATTCATTTATCATAGAAGATTAGTCTCCACTTTCGATTGGATATACTCCTGATTAAGGACAAAAAAAAAAAAAAATCATGATGGGTAATTGCTTGACCAAATCCTAAAAATGTTGGAGAGCATGTTTCTCGCTCCTGATCAACAATTATTTGGACGATTAAGTTTAAAGTTTTTGAGGTGACGACGCTTTTGAGGTGATGGGGATGGGCTGAGAAGCACAAGACATGAAATTATTGGTTATCAATGATAGTGGGTGGCATGGTGGAGACAGCGAATATGTAATGGAAATTTCAGATACTTTTCTTTTCGAAGTTTGTGTGATTATTATTGTTGGTTACTGAATCACACTCATTAATGCTTCTACTGAAAAGATGGGGTTAATGCTACTAAAGTGCTTTTATGAAGCTGAAAGTATAAGATCATCATCCGCATAAACAGTAACTACAAAGGTTTCTTCACTTTCTGAGTTGGAAGCTGGGCGAATTATTATTGCTTTGCTTTGCTTCCCGACCTTGTTGGCGAATAGATGCCTTTCTTTGATTTTGTTTTCGGGAGTAGGTGGCAATAGGCAAACTTATTATGTCATATGTGTTGACTGTGCTCTGTAATTCTTCAATCATCATCATTATCCTTGGAGTAGTCCACGGTCAGAATCTTAGCTTTCATCTCAAACCGAGGGTAGACAAATGCTAATTAATCATTATGATATTATTTAGGAATTTTAAATTATAAATTAGCTTTTACTGATAAGTATTTTAAGGATATTATTTAAGAATTTTAAATAAGGTAATCATCCATTAAAATATATATATATATATATATATATATATACATACATACATATTGAATACACAAATTTTTATAAAAATTTATTTCATAGACTTTTTAAATAATATCTTTAAAACATCATTAGTATTTTTCTTATAAATTTGTATCGACAAAAGACAATTATCATCATTATCATAGAGAGTAGTCCATGGTCAAAAGCTTAGTTTTTACCTCAGTTAAGGATAAACAAATATGTTAATAAGTGTTTTTATGATATTGCTTAAGAAATTTGAAGTTATAAATTTGTATTGAAAATGGTATGCTCTATATATTAAGAATTCAAAAGTTATATTTTTTTAATAATTTTTTTTTCTGAATTTTTTAACTAATATCCTCAAGACATAGGTTTACAAGACCCTCATTATTATTGTTATTATTGACTAGAGAGCATGGAAATTGAATAAGAAAAATGGTAAAGGTTTGGGTAAAAATTGACATGAGTAGTGTAGATAAATATCTAAATATAATATATTTTAAGGTAAAAGAGATATAGTATATACTAATGTGAGATCTCTCAATTATATGTCATATCCTAGGTTAGAAATTGGAAAACAAGCGGATAAACATACATTAGACTCAAAAGTCCTCATAGGCAACCAAAGTGAATTATTACTTCAAACGGATTTTATTTACAATAGTAGTTCAGATTCAAAAATTGTCATCAACAAGGCGTAACATTATCGGTAAAAGCTGGATTCCTTAAACATATTTTCAGGTGTTCAATTTTTATCATTTGTATGAAAAAAAGTTTTGTTGAAGAGGCAAACCCGACTTTGATGGTCTCTACATTTTGAAAAGGATAATTAGTCTTCGACTTTGGCTAAGGATACGAGATATCCTTGGTAAACAGAAAAAAAAAAAAAAATTGCCACTTTGAGTGGGTTTTAGTTAATTACCACATCATGTTAAATTGCTTAAGCATTAACTTGAAAAGAAAATTAGTATATTCAGAGCATCTAAGTTAGATGCAATAGGCTGATCATAATTAGTTGTGGTCAATTATAATAATGTTTGTAGTGATTTTTGTCGAAGTGTTGACTACACTTGACTCAATTACTAATATTTGGGAGCAATGCCCTCCTCTTGGTACTCGCAAGTGTTCGTTGACATTCAAGAGTTAAACAACTATCAATCTGTCAAGCATAGGCAAAGAATACGTTAAAATGTTAATTGTTGTGTGTGGAAGTGAAGAATAAATTTTCGATGTTAGATATTTCTTTAATTCTTTAGATTTTTTTATTTTTATGTGGAAGCGTTAAATCTATATACAGACATCCTAGAACACATTTATCATATAATCTAGGATCTACGTCATGTCAAATTATTAGGATTCTAAGTTTATGAATATACTTGGATCCGGAGGGGTTCCTGATCTTAAGCGTTTTTCAAAGGATGAACCTGATCACCAACCTTCATGTATGGAGAGCGACAATCAATCACGAACAAAGGGGGTTGGTTGGCTTGTGCGAATACCTTGACAATCAATATAGATGATGATAACAAATATATGGTTAGCGGTGGCTTTATGGTTCTTCCTCAACCTGGACTCTTTATGCCTTAATCGTTCTTCAGACGGGGAGAAGAGGCAGTGTTCGTAGTGTCCAAGTGCATTGGGGACCATAGCCTATATATAGGGTGATGGCCAATTAGGGTTCCCATTATTCTGAAATTGGCCATCGGTGGCATCCACTCATATTTTGTCCATATCATATAATTAATGATAATCAATTATCAAATTAGAAATCTGATAAGCCTTATCTGTAAATTGATCATATATCAATTAAGGCTCCTAAATGATAAATAGGTAATTGATGTGTGTGAAACAACATCATATTTCATTCTTGTTTTGCATGTATTTTTAGTTCATTTAGGCATTTTTGTTTCCATTTATGTTTGTTTTTATTTAGTTCGGATAATTGCGGTGTTTCTAGTGGTATGTTGTGCAGGATTTGTGCCTAATTGACTTAAAAAAGGGTGGAAAGCTTGAAGAAATGAAGATAGGGCTTAAAAAGGAGCTACATGGGACGAAAATATCACTCTAGAAGAATCCAAGACCTGACCGTGGAATGGCCCATGGCCATGGATTGAGCAGCTGCACAAAAAGGAACAAACAGGCGAGGCAGTAGTGTCCACGGCCTGGCCGTGGAATGGCCCACGATCGTGGAACGCAGCAAGCAAAAGAGGGAGCACGCACTCAGCGCATCTATGGCCTGACCGTGGAATGGTCCACGACAGTGGATCGCAGTCTGACACAAATTCAACTTCGTTTTTCTTTCTTTCTTTGGGCTTTTACCTGTTTAGACCCCTAGGGTATATATAGTTGTTCTGAACACGAAATTAGGGTTCAAATTTGGTTTAGAGGAGGCACACTTGGAGGCTCTTGTTCTTCGTTTTCCTCTTCTATTCTTCCTTCGTAACGAGTTTGGATGTTCTCTATTTTGAATTCTTGTTTCTTCTTCTCCATGTCCGAGTAGTTTTCTTTGTTTCTAGGATTGGGCAATGCCTTTGGTACATTGTTGATGATTAATTGACTTTGTTTATATTTTTATTAATTTTGAATGTTCTTTGATTCAATCCTTATTGCGCTTATTCATGCGAGTTTGTTGGTCACTTATTTGTATGTCTTAGATATTTTAGGGAGAAACTGAGAAGTGAACCTAGGTATTGGAACCATAAGAATTGAACTTAAGGTGTAAATCACGAGAGTAGGTTTAGTCTTTTGACGACCTAATGAATTACTACAAAGCGTAAAGGGTTCAGTCTAAATTCAATTACCACGAAAGTAGGGGTTGGTTTAATTGGGCACGGTTCTTGTATCTCGAGAGGGAACATTAACTAAGCTAGGATGATTCACCTTCAATTGAGTTAGATATTAATAAAGTGATAGTCAATTAGGATTCATAGTTGGTTATTGTGGTAGCCCCAATCTTGGAAATCTTTTCTCATATTTAAAAACACCAAAAATATTTTATTTCTTTTATTATTTCTTTTATTTTCTTGAAATCTATTCACACATTTCTTAGTCTAAATAATTGTGTAATTTGTGAAGTGGTACTTGGTTTCTCAATCCCCGAGTTCGATACTCGGTTTCTCACCGTTTTAATTATTACTTGTTTCAATCCGGTACACTTGCCGGATTCTATCAAGTTTTTGGCGCCGTTGCTGGGGATTGACTTTTACCAATATCATTAGTAACAAAGAAGACAACTACTCTAGACATTTTTTTATTTTGTATATATTTGATCATTTCTTTTGAGTTTTGTTTGTGCAAGGTTGAAGCAACACATGGACAAATATCATTATCCAACCTTGGATGGAGTTACAAGATATTATTTTTGGCTTAATTTGGTCTTGGGAGACTACATGTGAGACACCCCGTTGTGCCCCATTGTATTATTAAATTAGAACCTTATTATTTATTTACTTAATCGCGCGCTTACTGTTGAAAATACGTAAAAATTAAAACTTAATTAATAATCATATAACTTCTACAAACATAAAACACACCAAAGTTGTACTATATAATTACACACATGTTTATTTATTACATTACCAAAACACTGTTGAGGGTATCCTCTCTGTAGGATCCCTCACAGAAACTTCACTACAGACATACTTAGCGGGAATATAAATACTCCTTAGACACACTGGCCAAAATGTCTATACTCTAATCGCCATGAATTACAGCTCGACCTCCAGCATCTGGTTCGTAAGGAGTTCCATCTAACTCCTCAGCAATTTGTTTCTCCATCGGGTCTTCTCGTACGATCACATCAGAAATAAAATACAACACACAGAAAGATATAGGGAATAAGAAACAGTTCTATCATCAAAAAGCGGAAAAGATTCATAGTATATCATACAATAAATGTCAGAGACAGGCAACACACATAACTAACAAATCATCCTCAAATTCTGATATTGTCCTCTACCCTCTGCTCATGTAGTCTAAACACTTATACAGTAACTGTCTCTATTCCATTCACATTCGTTAGTAGTCCATGACAGTCTGATGCAAAGAACTCAGCATAGTACACTTCTATCTTTTGATAGGATAAGACTCGACATAGTGCCCTTCTATCTTTCGACCAGATAGGATCCGGTATAGTGCTCTTCTATCTTGTGATAGGATAGGATTCAGTTTAGTGCTCTTCTATCTTTTGATAGGTTAGAATCTCAATATAGTGCACTTCTATCTTTTGATAGGATAAATCAGATCGACGTGTCATGGACTGAAAAAGTATCTGCATCAAAGCCTCTATATGAATCTCACTATCTCAAATCAATAACAACCTTGTACCCCAAGCTCCCATCATAACCTCAACTCGCATTCTATGTCACATCTCATCCATTAGATAACTTAATTAAGCTAAGCACCTCTAAGTCAATTCATTCTCTCACCTAAACAATCATCTCCCGAACCACATATATCCTTACTTAAAATCAACCAGGCATAGTATTAAAAACCAGGCAGATCATGCATAACATAACATCAGAAAATATTCAAATATCTCAATATCATATAAAGCAATTTATCACAACCAACTCATAATAATCAAACCAAATAAATAACAAAGTCGGACTACTGTCACGGCTGGCCGTGATAGCCATCACTACTGCGGATCGACAACAAAGGCAAGTCAGATTCTGTCACGGCCTGTCCGTGATAGCCATCACGACCGTGACAGACATCACAAGCAAGAATTCTACAAAACAGAACCTGTCACGATCTGGTCATGACAACCATCACGGCCGTGACAAACAGCAAACATCCTTAATATCATAATTATTCAAACACCGAAACAATACGCCACATGCAGATGGAATACCTCAACCAGCGGATCACAAACAGTCAAAAGTAAATAATTCAAACATCCTCAAATATGAATAATCAACCTAAGGCGATAAACCTACAATTCCCAAATCGTCATTGGTTTTACGGAAAAGATTCCAATACGATTTTGGTATTGTCGATTACTCGACCACTAGTAGGGTTTAGGTCGCCCTACACCATTATTATAAATTATATACTACTTATCGGTTCCGATGATGGAATGGTTCTTTCTCCCACCTGAGCTAGCACCGAAATCTTGAACTCAACGTTCCTCGCTATCACACCACAGCTTAACAGTTTCTCCTTCAACCAAACAATACAAATATAATTAATCAACAAAATCACTCTTAACCTAACTAATTAGGTTTCAGCCAAGACTGGTTAATATGGAAGGAAAATGACTTTGATCACATGCTTTTGGATAATAAAAGTAGGTATTATATCTAGATCATAAAAATTGGTTTCACATTAAAAGGATTTTTCTACAATTTTCTAGAATTATTTGAAGTTCTAGATCTAGGAATGGAAAAATATGATTCATGGCATAACCATGAGGAATACATGAATATGAAAGCTTATATGATCAAGGAGATGAGCTTTTACCTCTTGAAGATTGAATAAATGAAGAAAATGATCAACCTTCACTATGTTGAAAACTGAACAGCTTGAGGGTGTGATGGTACTGTGAGTGTATATCATAATATACTCATCCAAAAATCATGAACTTTGGCTTTATAGAAATATAAGAAGAAAAGGAACAACTTTGGTGTTGAATGTTTCCATTGGTTCGGATCATAACAGGGTTGAAAAGGGACTTCTTTCTGCTGTTTCGTGGGTTGCTGAGAATTCTGGGCAGTTTCGGTATTTTGATCCTATCTCCCAATCCAATTATCCGTTTTTGATGATATTTAGCTTGTTATAAATAAGATAGAAATAGGAACAACTTTTATGGGTAGTGTTTTCCGAGTTTCATAAAGGAAGAGGGTCATATGTTTGGTGGGGATTCAGTGTTCTTAGGGTTTTGTAACTTAGTTGGTGAGGAAGATGAAGAGAATGAAGAAGATGAGGGAAATGGTGAGGCCACGGTTTGGAGGGTATTTATAGAGGTTGGTTGTGCCACTTTATAAGGATCTAGAGAGGATGAGTTGTCTTGATCAAAGGATTGAAATGCAAATACTTCCTAGGGACTATTTTGCAAAGATTCCAAAAGTGTAAGGACTAGTTTTCAAATTGCCAATAAATTGTCATGATGACTATTTGCCACATTAAATGTGGTCTTATCTTGACTAACTTTGGCTGATTTTCTTCATAAGATATTTTAAGAAAAACCTAGAAGAGTTTGGAACATTAGAGAAGATGGTAGAATCTTGTAGAATAATGTAGAAGATTGTAGAACATGCTAGAATAACCTTGACTCATCCAAAACTAAGGGCAGCCTCCACTACATATTGGGCTTGCGCATGGGCCTAAATTTTTGGGCTTGGATTCATTTTTCGTGGGGCCCACCAAAAGATTTAAGCTTAAGTATGACATAGGAAACTTGTATAGTTTCCAAATGGGCTTTATGGAATCAATCCATGGACAAAAATATTGGGCTTCATAGCCACGGTCCAATAAGGTTTTGGGAACAAAGATTCTTGCCCAATTCACTTTAAAAAAACTTAGAAACTGACTTAGGAACAAAAGGGTAATTAACAGAAAGTTCAGGGACTTAAGCGTAAAATTCCTAAATTGTCACTTTAACCCTGTAGAACCTTCTAGACTTAAAAGTATGATTTATCCCCATGAATCATCATGTATGACTCGTTATCCCGATCTCTTGACGGGTCTCTGTAGTTCCGTTTCCAATCGGTTCCCCGATTAGGGTTTTACGCCCGTAAAAAGCGTAATATTTTATTTTCGGTTGAAAATTTTCAAAACAACCAAACTCGTTATAAATATGATTTAAATATAAACCATTTCGTTCATGAGTCAAAATTTGGTTTTCTGCTCAGTAAAATTATACTATCAGTGAAAACGCAGACCAGGTTCCGTCTGAATTTTCAACCCAAATTTTTATCGTAAGCTTCTACCCTAAGATAGAGTATAAATATGATTTTTATTTCATAAAAATCAATCTCCATGAACTCGGATAAAAATATAAATAAATACATTTATACCGGTTAATACATCGAAAATATTTTTACTGAAAAAAATAAAAATCGGAAAATAAAAAGTAGGGTGTTACATTACTACCCCTCTTAGAAAAAAATCCCGTCCTCGGAATTTCTTAACTCAAAACTAGACATCATTTTGCAATCGTATCTTAATCTAAAGATCCCACATTATATTTTTCATCGTTGTTTTTCCCCTATGTAACAACGGTAACTTCATAACAGAATTCATTCTTATATTGTTCTATTTATCCTCGAAACAATCCATCACTACATTAAATTCATTGTCCTTAACATTTCACCTTGATCTATTTTCCTTGAAGGACATAATTAAAACTTAATCCTTTCCTTCTTCTTACTACTGATCCATAGAGAACCTTATTTCAATATCTAACTCCCGCAATTAACACCAAAATCAATTCCAACATCTAACTTCTACCATTACCCAAAATTAACACCACAATTAATGTCAACATCTAACTTCTACAATTAACACCGTCAATACCACCATAAATTCCTAGTTTATGTATCAAATCACAGTCTTAGTTCCTTATAATGTATTTCACTATTCTAGATTATATCAAAATCACATATTTCAAGTCTTCAAATAAACATTTCAACATTCCTTAAGATAAACTGGAATCAAAAGAACAACACCTATTAGGATTATCTAACTTAACAAATTTGAATTTCTCTAGTAACCTCAATTTACATTAGAAATCATCTTTTCTGCTCATATTCAACTTAGGTGAAAGCTCATATTCAACTTTGGTAATACCATCAATCTTAACTATGAGCATTCGATCATTGCCGTAGGATTCTCTTTGTAATACTATGCCTCGATCAACTTTTGACTTATAATAATGGTCTCACTTACTGATACTGATCTTAATCTTACCAGTCATATTTATATCTCAAAACTCGCATCACTTCCTATTTATCCTACTATAGGGAAACAATACTTAGGTACTATACCTAGATTATATGTTGTTCAATCAAGTCTTTATTGCAATCCATAACCATCAAAGCTTAAGGTGAAATCCTAACTCACCATTTAAACAAGAACAACATATCATTATAACCATTATCTCAAAAATAAAAGGCTACAAAGCTTCAACCAAATGAATCCTATACTAGATAAGCTCCAAACTAGTTTGTTATCTGTTTATTATTTTCAAGGACTACCCATACTATCCAAATATATCAAGCACTTAAGATAAAGTTCCCTTAATACCAATTATCCCACAACAATCTATACTTTCACTGTACTTGATTTTAAACAAGCAGGAAAACCACAACCGACTAACTAACAAAACTTACGGATTTTCGTCGCCATCTTCAGACTTTCCCACCAAGAACACGATTTCCACTTCCGTAAGATCATCGACGAGTGTTTACAATAAATGTCATATTCTTAACAACTATATGACATTGATGTCAAACACATACCTTATATGAGATCTGCAGAGTGAGAAGGTTCAACTCCCCTTACCGTAACCATTCTCCCAGTGACCCACTGTCCGCAATATCTAGCTATATGACCAGGTTTTCCACAGTGGAAGCAACTAGGGTTCTCCTTGCAATTTCTAACATGATGAGGTCCTCCACATCTGAAGCAAGTTAAGCTCTTCTGCGGCTGCTGACCTGCTCCTGAATCTCTTCTCCTAGCTTCACCTCCATAACTTCCAGCTCCTTTACCAGCAGCTACAGTCTGCTGCCTATTTCTCTGTCTACACTTACGAGCATAATGACCTGGTTTACCACAATGGAAACAACTAGGTTTTTCCATGCAATCTCTAAAATGATGCGATCCTCCGCATCCAAAACAAGCATAGACTTGTTGTTGTTGATCCGATCTAACCACTAGTGTTGGTGCAGCTGTCTGCACTGGTTTAGTATATGGTCCCCATCTCCCTTGAGAACCACTCTCTACCCTCCTTGGAGAACCTGATCAATTAGGGCCTCCACTTCTTGGTTGTTTCAGCTCAGCATCTTGCCTCTGGTCTATGCTTTCTATAGCACTGCAACTATCAACCAACTCAGAAAACACTGAATATCTAAATACACTACAGCTCTTCGCAGCTCATGTCGCAATCCTTCTTCAAACCTTCTACACCACCAATCCTCATCTGGGAATCTCTGATAGAATTCTGAAAACTTAATCAGAGCCTCAAAGCGTGATACATAATCACCTACAGTCATGTTTCCTTGTTGGAGACTAGTAAACTTCCTCTCCTTCGCACGTCGGACTACATTCGGAAAATACTTCTCGAAGAATCATTCAGTAAACAACTGCCAGTAGATAATCCTACCCTCTAACTTCAGTAATCTTATCTTACCTCTCCACCAAGACTCTGCTTCTCCAGTTAACATGTATGCAGCATAAGTCACTTTCCTCTCCTTCATGCAGCGCATGGTGTCAAATATCTTCTCTATCTCTTGTACCCACCATTATGCCTTCTTTGGGTCATAGTCCCCTCGGAACTGTGGTGGCTTCCTTTTTAGGGAAGTAATCAATTCTGCCTCTTCAGTTTCAATGGCTGTTATTTGATTTTGCAGTTCCTGCTGCTCTTTGTTTATTTGTAGCATCTTCGTATTCTGCTGTGTTTGTAATAACAAGGCAGCAGCTATCGTTTCCATGATATTGGGAGTCACAGATGACTCTCCTCCATTTCCAGTAGGATTAACCTCACCGTTGTCAGCTCCAATGGTTCCCTCAGGAGATCTGTCACCACTAATAATCGGACTTCTTCTTCCATGAGCCATGATTCTGTAACAGAAATCATCCTCTCTCATCAGTATGACATATAATACTACATAGACAGGTATATAAATACCATATGCCACACTAATGTTAATTATTGCATCAGATTCGGACACACTACCCATCTTCTAAGCATAGTTAACTAAATATAATACCAAATCCGATGTGGACTCAACTAGACACGGCCAGTAACAACATCCTAGACCTCACAGTCCGATTAGAATCGAACTGCTCTGATACCACCAAATGAGACACCCCGTTGTGCCCCATTGTATTATTAAATTAGAACCTTATTATTTATTTACTTAATCACGCGCTTACTGTTGAAAATACGTAAAAATTAAAACTTAATTAATAATCATATAACTTCTACAAACATAAAACACACCAAAGTTGTACTATATAATTACACACATGTTTATTTATTACATTACCAAAACACTGTTGAGGGTATCCTCTCTGTAGGATCCCTCACAGGCATAAACTTCACTACAGACATACTTAGCGGGAATATAAATACTCCTTAGACACATTGGCCAAAATGTCTATACTCTAATAGCCATGAATTACAGCTCGACCTCCAGCATCTGGTTCGTAAGGAGTTCCATCTAACTCCTTAGCAATTGGTTTCTCCATCGGGTCTTCTCGTACGATCACATCAGAAATAAAATACAACACACAGAAAGATATAGGGAATAAGAAACAGTTCTATCATCAAAAAGCGGAAAAGATTCATAGTATATCATACAATAAATGTCAGAGACAGGCAACACACATAACTAACAAATCATCCTCAAATTCTGATATTGTCCTCTACCCTCTGCTCATGTAGTCTAAACACTTATACAGTAACCGTCTCTATTCCTTTCACATTCGTTAGTAGTCCATGGCAGTCTGATGCAAAGAACTCAGCATAGTAAACTTCTATCTTTTGATAGGATAAGACTCGACATAGTGCCCTTCTATCTTTCGACCAGATAGGATCCGGTATAGTGCTCTTCTATCTTGTGATAGGATAGGATTCAGTTTAGTGCTCTTCTATCTTTTGATAGGTTAGAATCTCAATATAGTGCACTTCTATCTTTTAATAGGATAAATCAGATCGACGTGTCATGGACTGAAAAAGTATTTGCATCAAAGCCTCTATATGAATCTCACTATCTCAAATCAATAACAACCTTGTACCCCAAGCTCCCATCATAACCTCAACTCGCATTCTATGTCACATCTCATCCATTAGATAACTTAATTAAGCTAAGTACCTCTAAGTCAATTCATTCTCTCACCCAAACAATCATCTCCCGAACCACATATATCCTTACTTAAAATCAACTAGGCATAGTATTAAAAACCAGGCAGATCATGCATAACATAACATCAGAAAATATTCAAATATCTCAATATCATATAAAGCAATTTATCACAACCAACTCATAATAATCAAACCAAATAAATAACAAAGTCAGACTCTGTCACGGCCTGGCCGTGATAGCCTTCACGGTCGTGACTGACAACAAAGGGAAGTCAGATTCTGTCACGGCCTGGCCGTGATAGCCATCACGACCGTGACAGACATCACAAGCAAGAATTCTACAAAACAGAACCTGTCACGATCTGGCCATGACAACCATCACGGCCGTGACAGACAGCAAACATCCTCAATATCATAATTATTCAAACACCGAAACAATACGTCACATGCAGATGGAATACCTCAACCAGTGGATCACAAACAGTCAAAAGTAAATAATTCAAACATCCTCAAATATGAATAATCAACCTAAGGTGATAAACCTACAATTCCCAAATCGTCATTGGTTTTACGGAAAAGATTCCAATACGATTTTGGTATTGTCGATTACTCGACCACTAGTAGGGTTTAGGTCGCCCTATACCATTATTATAAATTATATACTGCTTATCAGTTCCGACGATGTAATGGTTCTTTCTCCCACCTGAGCTAGCACCGAAATCTTGAACTCGTCGTTCCTCGCTATCACACCACAGCTTAACAGTTTCTCCTTCAACCAAACAATACAAATATAATTAATCAACAAAATCACTCTTAACCTAACTAACTAGGTTTCGTCCAAGAATGGTTAATATGGAAGGAAAATGACTTTGATCACATGCTTTTGGATAATAAAAGTAGGGATTATATCTAGATCATAAAAATCGGTTTCACATTAAAAGGATTTTTCTACAATTTTCTAGAATTATTTGAAGTTCTAGATCTAGGAATGGAAAAATATGATTCATGGCATAACCATGAGGAATACATGAATATGAAAGCTTATATGATCAAGGAGATGAGCTTTTACCTCTTGAAGATTGAAGAAATGAAGAAAATGATCAACCTTCACTATGTTGAAAACTGGACAGCTTGAGGGTGTGATGGTATTGTGAGTGTATCTCACAATATACTCATCCAAAAATCATGAACTTTGGCTTGATAGAAAGATACGAAGAAAAGGAACAACTTTTGTGTTGAATGTTTCCTTTGGTTCGGATCATAACATGGGTGAAAAGGGACTTATTTCTGCTGTTTCGTGGGTTGCTGAGAATTCTGGGCAGTTTCGGTATTTTGATCCTATCTCCCAATCCACTTATACGTTTTTGATGATCTTTATCTTGTTGGAAATAAGAGATAAATAGGAACAACTTTTATGTTGAGTGTTTTCCGATTTTCAGAAAGGAAGAGGGTCATATGTTTGGTGGGGATTCGGTGTTCTTAGGGTTTTGTAACTTAGTTGGTGAGGAAGATGAAGAGAATGAAGAAGATGAGTGAAATGGTGAGGCCACGGTTTGGAGAGTATTTATAGGGGTTGGTTGTGCCACTTTAGAAGGATCTAGAGAGGATGAGTTGTCTTGATCAAAGGATTGAAATGCAAATACTTCCTAGGGACTATTTTGCAAAGATTCCAAAAGTGTAAGGACTAGTTTGCAAATTGCCAATAAATTGTCATGATGACTATTTGCCACATTAAATGTGGTCTTATATTGACTAACTTTGGCTGATTTTCTTCATAAGATATTTTAAGAGAAACCTAGAAGAGTTTGGAACATTAGAGAAGATGGTAGAATCTTGTAGAATAATGTAGAAAATTGTAGAACATGCTAGAATAACCTTGACTCATCCAAAACTAAGGGCAGCCTCCACTCCATATTGGGCTTGCGCATGGGCCTAAATTTTTGGGCTTGGATTCATTTTTCGTGTGGCCCACCAAAAGATTTAAGCTTAAGTATGACATAGGAAACTTGTATAGTTTCCAAATGGGCTTTATGGAATCAATCCATGGACAATAATATTGGGCTTCATAGCCACGGTCCAATAAGGGTTTGGGAACAAAGATTCTGGCCCAATTCACTTAAAAAAAACTTAAAAACTGACTTAGGGACAAAAGGGTAATTAACAGATAATTCAGGGACTTAAGCATAAAATTCTTAAATTGTCACTTTAACCCTGTAGAACCTTCTAGACTTAAAAGTATGATTCATCCCCATGAATCATCATGTATGACTCGTTATCCCGATCTCTTGACGGGTCTCTGTAGTTCCGTTTCCGATCGGTTCCCCGATTAGGGTTTTACGCCCGTAAAAAGCGTAATATTTTATTTTCGGTTGAAAATTTTCAAAACAACCAAACTAGTTAGAAATATGATTTAAATATAAACCATTTCGTCCATGAGTCAAAATTTGGTTTTCTGCTCAGTAAAATTATATTGTCAGTGAAAACGCAGACCAGGTTCCGTCTGAATTTTCAACCCAAATTTTTATCGTAAGCTTCTACCCTAAGATAGAGTATGAATATGATTTTTATTTCATAAAAATCAATCTCCATGAACTCGGATAAAAATATAAATAAATGCATTTATACCGGTTAATACAGTGAAAATATTTTTACTACAAAAATAAAAATCGGAAAATAAAAAGTAGGGTGTTACAACGTGCTTTGCGGAAATCATTGCCCTCATGCACAAGCTTACAGTATAATAATGAAGCATGAAGAGGAATGGGAATTGAATGAGCCAAGTCCTTTGATAGTTGCTCTAGAGAAATATGCTCAAGAGCTATTCAACTCTTTTGCCAAAACAAAAGTCACCTATGATTGTTTGCAAGTTATGACGCAGAATTTAAAAGAGCAAGTAGGGGAAATTTGCAAGCAATTAGTACAAGCACCATATGAAGCACAATTGGAGTAAAACATGGTTGCAAGGATGGACCTACATGAAGATGAAGTGGTGTTGGAAGATGAGTCTAGAAGAGAAGAGCATGAAATGGAGAGCAAAGAGGAAATATCTCCCATTATTCTTTTGCAATGGATAAATGAGAAGAATCATATGGATAGCACTTACTTCACCATGCTTGCCAAGGAACCTGGAAATTCTGAATTGGATAAGTATATTGGCTTGCATGCATGTGTGGACATTACAAAATTTACTCAAGAAGTAAGACCTCATGTGCTTTATGAAGGTCTAATGCATGAATAGGTCAAAAGAGGAATCTATCACTTACTTTTCGATCCAGGCGGAATTGAAAGCACCTTCACATTCGAAGGAGCCACCATAGCTCTCAAGACTTTGCTCCTACATTCGCTATGCTTCAAGCCATGGGATCCGGGAGGAAGCTATTATATGTTGAGCATCACTTGGCTCTTCTTCTACAAGCAATGGGAATCGGGAGGAAGGTCTTATGTTTTGATCACACCTCGGTCTTTGTACCACAAGCTATGAGATCCGGGCGGTTTCTAAACTTTTATCTTTATTTGTTTCTTGCTTTGAATAAATTGGTTGCATCGAACCCTTGTGTGATTTTTTCATTGTGTCGTTGAGTTGATGTTGAGATTGTTGATTAATTGTGTTAAGTCCCATTTGAAAAATGTCATGCCACTTGAACTATCATGCATGTTTATTCCTTCTCTTGTTTTAGATTTTTATATTGGGGACAACGTAAATTTCTAAGTTTGAGGGGGTATTTCATATTCGTTTTTGCTTTGTAAATCTTTGGTATTTTCATGCATTCCCATGTTACATATTGCATTGCATCTTCATTTGCATTTTCACACCATCATTTCTCTTTGATTTTTAGTTGAACTTTGTGCCATCTCTCTCTCTTGAGGATTTTGTGATGATATTGATTTGGAATCCCCATTTGATTGATTCTTGTGGTAGGCAACCGACATGATTTTTATTGATAGTAGAGGTGATCTTTTGAAAGTTGTTGGTTAGCATATGGTTCTTTAAGTTTGTGTTTCTCATTGGTTTTGAACTTCTAAATGTGAGATTTTGAGCCTTGCGGGGTATTTGCTATGATCTGCCCCATTCCTTGTGATGGAGTGATATTTTTCCTCATTGAAAGTACCCTACCATATGCTTGATTATCAACCAACATCTCCACTTCCAGAATTGGGGTAACCACAATGATACAAGATGAATCCTAATTGACAACCCTTTTAATAAAATTGAAATTCAATCGAAGGTGAATTACCCTAAATTAGCTAATGTTCTCTCTCGAGATACAAAAACCGTACCCAATTAAACCAATTCATACTCTCGAGGTAATTGAATTTAGATTGAACCCTTTACGCTTTTTGGTAATTCATTAGGTCCTCGAAAGGCTAAACCTATTCTTGTGATTTAGACCTTAAGTTCAATTCTTATGGTTCCAATACCTAGGTTCACTTCTCAGTTCCTCCCTGAAGTATCTAAGACAAGCAAATACGTAGCCAACAAACTCACATGAATAAGCGCAATAAGGATTGAATCAAAGAACATTCAAAATTAATAAAAATATAAACAAAGTCAATTAATCATCATCAATGTACCAAAGGCATTGCCTAATCCTAGAAACAAAGAAAATTACTCAGACATGGAGAAGAAGAAATAAGAATTCAAAATAGAAAACATCCAAACCCGCGTTACGAAGGAAGAAGAGAAGAGGAAAACGAAGAACAAGAGCCTCCAAGTGTGCCTCCTCTAAACCAAATTCGAACCCTAATTTCGTGTTCAGAACAACTATATATACCCTACGGGTCTAAACAGGTAAAAGCCCAAAGAAAGAAATAAAAATGAAGCTGAATTTCTCTGTCAGACTGCGGTCCAAGGCCGTGGACCATTCCACTGACAGGCCGTGGATGCACTAAGTGCGCGCTCCCACTACTGCTTGCAGCTTTCCACGATCGTGGGCCATTCCACGGCTAGGCCGTGGACACTACTGCCTCACCCGTTTGTCCCTTTCTGTGCAACTGCTCAATCCATGGCCATGGGTCATTCCACGACCAGGTCGTGGATTCTTCTAGAGTGATCTTTTCGTCCCATATAGCTCCTTTTTAAGCCATATCTTCATTTCTTCAAGCTTTCCACCCTTTTTTAAGTCAATTAGGCACAAATCCTACACAACACCACTAGAAACACCACAATTATCCAAACTAAATGAAAACAAACATAAACAGAAACAAAAATGCCTAAATGAACTAAAAATACATGCAAAACAAGAATGAAATATGATGTTTCACACACATCAAATTCCCCCGAGCTTAAGATTTTGCTTGCCCTCAAGCAATAACTAAGGCCAAACAAAATGTGGGATCAAGGGACAATATTAAATGAGGAACCCGAGAATACACACAATTAAGCAATAGGCAAAGACAATCCAAGAGATAGAGAGATAACCAATATCAAGTCTAATTAAAGGTTTAGGTTCTTTAAATTCATATCCCTCACCAATTTAGGAGCACTCTTCTCACCTCACTCAAGTGTTTAAGGGTGAATGGACAATTCACTCAACTTCCTCAAAGAAAGTACCCTACTATATGCTTGACTATCAACCAACATCTCCACTTTGTTATTCGAAAACACACAAGAATCAAGAGGTCTTTTATCAGGTTGTAATGGGGCCATGGTAATCAATTATTAGGTGGGAAAACCAAAGAAAGTTAAATTCAAGAAGACTATACAATAAATCAAATAAGCACATGCATGACAACCTTCTAGAATACCCAAGGGGCTTTTCATAATTTCTTTTTCCACCTTTTCTTCCTTTCCCTTTTTTTTATTTTTCTCTTCTCATTTTCATTCATTCATTCTTTTTTTATCTTTTTCTGCTTTCAAACAACTATGAGAAGAATAAATGTAGTTCAAGAGAAATTTTATTTTTTTATTTTTATCTTTTCTTCCCATATTTATATTTTCCATTTTTTCAAACTACCAAACTACCCTTCCCAAATACTCTAAAAGGCACCATACACGCATTGGTTATCAATATCAAACTAGGTACCAAGAAAAGCATATTTTTAAGGCTCAAAATTGGCCAACTAAGGGGTAACATGTATTTAAAGCTCTGAAGGTTAGAAAAATACATATTGCCTCAATCATTTTCAAATGTGTTTCCAAAAATTTTAAGTTTCAAAGTGGTTCCAAGCCAAGCTTTAGAGGGCACAATCAATGAGGAAAAATATCACTCAATCACAAGGAATAGGGCAGATCATAGAAAAGACCCCTCAAGGCTCAAAATCTCACATTTAGAAGTTCAAAACCAATGAGACACACAAGCTCAAAGAACCATATGCTAATCACCAACTTTCAAAAGATCACCTCTACTACCAATAAAAATCATGCCGTTTGCCTTCCACAAGGATCAATCAAATGGGGGTTCCAAATCAATATCATCACAAAATCCTCAAGAGAGAGAGAGAGAAATGGCACAAAGTTCAACTAAAAAGCAAATAGAAATGATGGTGTGAAAATGTAAATGAAAATGCAATGCAATATGCAACATGGGAATGCATGAAAATACCAAAGATTTACAAAGCAAAAACGAATATGAAATACCCCCTCAAGCTTAGAAATTTACTCCTTTATTGCCTCATTGACTCCTTTATCTACCTTAGATGTTAACTCCTTTATTGTCTCATTTACTGCTCTACCTTGTTGCCTAAACTCTTCATTTTGCTTTGTTTGAGTTTCAACAAAATTTTCCAAAAGAGACTCAAGTTTAGATTTTGTACTTGAGGATACCCCGATGCGGGTTTCCTATTATCTTGGCATTCTTGGAATACGTGGTTCAACGTGTTGTAGTTCTCGTAGGAGAGATAAGGGTTATTCTTCTTTCCTTGGTTGTAAGAATTTGGGGGAATATAGTTTGGCAACTTCGGGTTCGTGTCATAAAAATTGTGACATGAATTCGCTTGCTCACCCAAAGCGCCTTTTGTAGGAGCATTACCATGTGGGCACTCCATGAAGTCATGTCCATGCATTCCACAAATCTCACAAGAAACATTAGTAGCACCTATTGAACTCACATTAGCTTTTTCAAGTTTATCAAAGCACTTACTCAATGAATCAAATTTAAACAAAATCAATTCCGTACCACCTACATCGAACTTACCTCCCAAAAGCTCTTTCGGGTTATTACCTTGGTCGTCTCACGAGGATCTTTAAAATTATTAGTCAATCGAGAATGTTAGAGAAAGGGGGTTTTCAAAATTTTCAAGGAGAAAATAGTTTGCAATAAACAAATAAATTCAATCAATTATAAACATTAATCCAAGACGTCAATTTTTTGGTAGAATTCGTCATTGTTCCAAAAGATATAAATTTGTTTGCCCTCCTCCTCTGTTAATTTGAAATCTACTACATGATCATGTAGGGTTTAAACAACAAAATTGGAGTCACAATCGCAATCCCTAATAATGTTGATTTATGTACAAATTCAATTAACCTAGGTTACCAATCGGTTCCCTAATCTCTATTAGATTTTTGGATTAATCAATCCTAATTCCTAATTCCAATTCAATCATGAAAACTGAATCTACATCTAATCAGACATAGATCAAGCGTAATCACACTCACAACACAGAAATCATAATTGAAAGAAAAGAAAAGGAGAAGAAGCAATTGAAAAACAATTAAAAGTAAAGAACTCGGAATTCAAATCAAATTACTTGAATGTCTAGGATTGATAAAAGGTTTAGCATTCCATAGTCATCACCATTGGAGAAGCTTTAACAACAAAACATCCAACAAAGTGCAGAAAACTAAAAAGGGGAGAAGAGAGGGGAAGAGAATTCCAAAACTTGCAAAAACAAGGATTGCAAAAGTATCTAATTTTCGTCTCCCTGAATTGTACGGCTGTAAAATGCTATTTATGATTATTAATCCTGACCTACCCCTAGACCAAATTAAGGGCCTCTGAATAAGCTTTCCAACAAGGTATCATATGCCTTAATTGGGCTTAAGATGAGTAAGTCAGGCCCATTTAAGTGAAGGAACATCATGGACCGCGCACTGATCCGCGCCAAAGAACTTGGGACCCAATTTAGCCTTGATTTTGGCCTAATTTTACAATTCTTATGAAACATGATATTGTAGGTATCTTCCTTATCTTTCAAGGGACAGTAAGATCACCAAAATCCGATATCTGTGGCTCTAGTTATGCTCTGCGCAAGACAACAAGGTCAGGATGAGTGAAAAATCCGAAAATTAGCAATGTTTAGCAATTAAGCCCAATAATGTAAAACTCAGCCAAATCACCAATATTAAACACATATAACAATTAATTAGGCCAATTATACACACTAAAATATAACTCAAAAATGAGTTATCAAATTCCCCCACACTTACTCTTTTGCACTCCTGAGTAAAACTCAAAAATTGAATTCCTAAAAACTTGATGAATAAAACAAACACATTTATCAATGAATCCCAAGAATGTACAAGAGTGAGCACGATACAAACATTCGAAGCATCAAGGAATCAAAACAATCATGAATATATTCTTAACATCTCAAGCAAATAAGAAGGCAATTCAAATCAAAGATGAATTAAAAGTGGTAGAGTCCTCACTAGGCATACTCTCTAACTCTCAAGTGTTTAATGTTTGTGTTTACGCTCAAGGCACATCATGAATGATAACACTACCATAAGCTTGACAAGCCTCTAACTTCCACCACTTGAAACACATGCATATAAAGATCAAAAGGACTTTTTCAAGGTTGTAATGGGGCTAAGGTATGGGTGGATACAAGAAGGGATGTTAGCTATAAACCAAAGAGACTAGAGGAGCAATGGGGAATGAGTTTAAATAAGCATGCAAATTATCCCAAGAAACACAATTCAATGCCAATGAACAACACTTTGTCTCTGTTGAACTTTTTCTTCCTTTTGCACTTTCACATTGCATTACAATTTACTTCTTTTTTTTTTTTTTTTTGCATTTTGCATTTTGCCACTCCAATCAAGTAAGCCACAAACTATTGCATAGACCCCACACTTATTTAAGCATCCATTCCCAAAACAATTCCAAAACTCATTTACTCCCTAAGGTTTGGGTCATATCATTGTTTTTCACTTTTAGGCTTATAATTAGCTATAAAACAAAGAATGGGATAAATAGGCTCAAAGGGCTATCAAGGGGATAATTTTAAGATAGGCTTATTTGGATAGTAGCTTAAAAACAAAGAAGGCCTAAATCATCTCAATACATGCATGTGAACAAGAGGCTTCAAAGAGTCAAGTCAAGTTCTAGAGTAATTAACAATCATGAGTGAAATCACACAAGAAAGAAAAGCATGGAACAATTGCAGTTCATCCATGTATAGGGCTCAAAAACTCACAAGGGTTAATTCTACCACAAAAGATTCACAAATTAATTTAAATTCCAACTTATTACACTAGAAATGCAAGAATTTCTCCATATCAAGTCATGAAACCTCTTAACCAAGAATGATGCAAATCACTCACAACTTATACAAACTTAAGAATTCACTGAAAAGCATGCAACAAGACTCAAAAACAATTTTTTTTTTAAATTTTTTTGAGACCCTAAAAACAACAAAGAAAACAAAAAAAAATTCCTAAGATACTAAAACACCAATAAAAAAATACATTTTTTTACGTTTTATTTTAAAAATAGAGAAAAATAATATAAATAACAAAATAAACAGATGCCAACAAAGTTCAACACACAATTTAAAAACATCATAACATAGTATATCTCCCCCACACTTGAAATCTACATTGCCCTCAATGTAGAACATATTAAAATTAAGAACAAGAACAATTTCATTCACATAGAGGACACGAAAAATAAAATAGAAAGGAGGAGAAAAAGCCTTATAGAATGTAGTGCAGCAAGTCTCATTGTAGCTCGAGCGCTTCTCCAATGCATGCTCTGAGAATTTCTCACTAAATTGCTTGAGCCAGTATTTATCAACCATGAAAGCCTTAGTGGTTGTCTCTAACATAAGTAGTCTTACATCATCCATCATGACATGATCACCATATTTTATGGGGATTCTTTCTGTGGGTAGCATGTCCACATGATCCCCATTTTCTACATTTCTTGGCTGAACATGGTCCTCAACCTCATGTGTCTCATCTTCCATATGCACTTTTTGCTCCTGATACCCTAAAAAGGATGAAATTTCAACACATGCTGCACACAAAATAGCACCGTTAAAGTCAACACATGAAGTACATAAAATAGAATCAGGAAAATCTTGAATATTTGGAAATTCAACACAAAGTTCATCAATAATAGTATTCTCGACATCATTATCCAAATTATGCTCAGAAGAAGTATTGTCAAGAATATCTATTTGTGAATATGAATGTTGTTCAAGGAGATGTTGTGATTGCAGTGCAGTCAATGTGGAGGCAATGTGACCAATTTGACTGGCCAAATTATGAAGACTTGCTTCTGTCCTCTGTTGGAATTCAAGAGTGTGTTCTGCCATTTGTTGCACCAATTCTTCTAGACTAGGTTGGACAGGTGTGTGGTCAGGCTGATATTGCTGCTGACTTATTATCAATTGATGCACCAAAGAAGCTAATTCGTCCAAGCTGCCATGTTCTCCCCCATGTTGGTCCGAATAGGAAAGTTGCACCTCATTCACTCCAATCATGCCAAAATCACTACTAAACTCATAATCACCAGTAATGTCAGGATAATATATGCATGGTGGCTCAACCTCTTTCTCTACATAATGTATGCATGAGCTCAAGACAATCACAATCTGCAATGTCATCAATATGCTATAAATATATGAGCTCAAGACACTCACATATAAGCTCCACACAACAAAATAAAAATAAAAAAATAGCAAAAAAACAAAGATGACTATTATGGGACTAAAAAAACAAAAACTAGTCCAAAAAAAAAAAAGAATTCCTAATATGGCTTATAAAAATCAAAGATCCCCGGCAGTGGCGCCAAATTTGATTTGTGGTCGTACACGGGTCAAAATAATATAGTAATTAAAAAAACTGCAGTACAAGGCAAAACAAACTTGGTCGTCTCACGAGGATCTTTAAAATTATTAGCCAATCGAGAATGTTAGAGAAAGGGGGTTTTCAAAATTTTCAAGGAGAAAATAGTTTGCAATAAACAAATAAATTGAATTAATTATAAACATCAATCCAAGGCGTCAAGTTTTTTGGTAGAATTCGTCATTGTTCCAAAAGATATAAATTCGTTTGCCCTCCTCCTCTATTAATTTGAAATCTACTACATGATCATGTAGGGTTTAAACAACAAAATTGGAGTCACAACTGCAATCCCTAATAATGTTGATTTATGTAAAAATTCAATTAACCTAGGTTACCAATCGGTTCCCCAATCTCTATTAGATTTTTGGATTAATCATTCCTAATTCCTAATTCCAATTCAATCATGAAAACTGAATCTACATCTAATCAGACATAGATCAAGCGTAATCACACTCACAACACAAGAATCATAATTGAAAGAAGAGAAAAGGAGAAGAAGCAATTGAAAAACAATTAAAAGTAAGGAACTCGGAATTCAAACCAAATTACTTGAATGTCTAGGATTGATAAAAGGTTTAGCCTTCCATAGTCATCACCATTGGAGAAGCTTTAACAACAAAACATCCAACAAAGTGCAGAAAACTAAAAAGGGGAGAAGAGAGGGGAAGAGAATTCCAAAACTTGCAAAAACAAGGATTGTAAAAGTATCTAATTTTCGTCTCCCTGACTTGTGAGGCTGTAAACTTCTATTTATGCTTATTAATCCTGACCTACCCCTATACCAAATTAAGGACCTCTGAATAAGCTTTCCATCAAGGTATAATATGCCTTAATTGGGCTTAAGATGAGTAAGTTAGACCCATTTAAGTGAAGGAACATCATGGACTTCGCACTGATCTGCGCCAGAGAATTCGGGACCCAATTTAGCCTTGATTTTGGTCTAATTTGACAATTCTTATGAAAAATTGTAGGTCTCTTCCTTATCTTTCTAGAGATAGCAAGATCACCAAAATCCGATATATGTGGCTCTAGTTATGCTCTGCGTAAAGAAACAAGGTCAGGATGAGTGAAAAATCTGAAAATTAACAATGTTTATCAATTAAGTCCAATAATGTAAAACTCAGTCAAATCACCAATATTAAACACATATAACAATTAATTAGGCCAAGTATACACACTAAAAGGTAACTTAAAAATAAGTTATCAGGTGGCAACGCTTTCAATGATATTGAATGCTTCAGTCAGTGGTCTATTCATCAATGCTACACTAGCTGCGGAGTCAAGTGACACCTTTGATGAGTGTGATTACACATCATATTTATTTATCATATTGCATGCATTTTCATGTAGTTTAGGTATTTTAAATTTGATTTTTGTTAGTTTTTACCTTGGAACGGTTAAGGTGGTTTTGTGGTGTTTGTGTGTAGGAATTGAGGATTAAAATGCTCAGGATAATTTATGTTGGAGTTTGCATGAAGATGGAACTTGAAAAGTAAAAAAAATGAGCCAAACAAAGCCCATCACGGCCATGATCGAGCAAGGCTGAAAGGAAAAGAACGAAAAAGTCAGAACTTGTCATGGCCAGGCCGTGATGGCCATCACAATCGTGATAGGCCATCAATGTCAAGTTTTCCAAGACAGAATCTGTCACGGCCTGGCCGTGATAGCCATCACGGCCGTGACGTGCACTATCTGGAATTTTAATTGCTGATTTGATCTGATTTTGTAACAGCTTTAATCCCAAGTTACCCTACATTATAAATAGGACTTAGAGGCTCGAAAATAGGGATCTCGGGACTGCTACCCATAGGCAAAAACTAGGATTTCTCTTCTTCTCAATTTCTTCTCTTCTCTTAGGTTTTCTTTTATGCTTTTGTTAATCAAGCTTGCTATGAACATGGCAATTCTTGAGTAGTTGTTTTTATTTCTAGGAATTGGGGCTATGTCCAAGACTTGTTTTATGTTATGAATTGACGTTTTACTTCTTGTTAATCCCAATTTGCTTTCGATTTGATTCCTATTGCATGAATTACTTCTGAATTTGGTGCGCACTTATTTGCATGTCATAGATACTCTAAGGAGGAACCTAGCGGTGAACTTAGGTATTGGATCTATAGTGATTGAACTTAGGACTTAAATCACGATAGTTAGAAGCGGTCCTTCGAGGGTTCACGAATTGTCACAAAGCTTAAAGGGTTCAATTTAAATTCAATTACCACGAGAGTAGGGGTTGGTTTAATTGGGCATGGTTCTTGTATCCCGAGAGGGAACATTAACTTATTTAGGATAAATTCACCTTCAAAGCTATTTTGATTATTAACAAGAGTGTAGTCAACTTAGTAGCATGAGCAGTCTTTTGGTAACCCAATTCCTGGAAATCTCTTTTGTTTTGAAAACCCCCAGATTTGATTTGATTGCGATTTTGTTTGATTGCGTTTTAGATATTTGATTTTTTAGTTAATATTTTAAAAACCAAAACTTTTCCAAATCTTTTTCTAGTCCAGTTTAATTGATTTAAAAATTGATAGTTATTTAAGATCACGGTCCCTATGGATTCGATCTTTTTATTACTTGACGATGAAGCCATACACTTGCGGATTCGAGCCAGTCAACCTTCGAAGAATAGTCCAATCCATTTTAGAAGGTATGCACTGATAGCCATTTCTCGAGCCCATGATGTGGGCAAGACTCTGGCAACCCCTTGTAACGATCCCAAGCTTCGGATAAGCATTCTCCGTCCTTTTGGAAGAAGCCAGTGATCTGAGTTCGTAGGTAAGCAGTCTTGGATGGTGAAAAGAATTTTTCCAAGAATGCCTGCTCCAGTTGGTCCCCTGTTGACAAAGTATTAGCAGGCATTGACTTCAACCAAGCTCTTTCCTTTACAGTCAGAGAGGAGGAGAATAACATCAAGCGGATAGCATCAACTGGGGCATCTTGAATCCTAGTTGTATCACAAAACTCCAAGAATGTCTCCACATGATTAGTTGGGTCTTCTGAGGGTAATCCTCTAAACTGATATTGCCTAATCATGCTAATTATCTGGGGCGGTATAGTGAAGTTCTCAACCTCAATTTATGGCCTAGCAATCCTAGTTCGTAAACCCCTAGACTTGGGGCTGCGTAGTCCTTCAGTGGTTTGGTATCCGGTTGATCGGCCATGAGCGGAATGGGGATCAAATTTTCTCTCGCTCTTTGTCTTTGTAGTCTCCTACATCTATGAAAAGTTCTTTCGATCTCGGGATCAACTTCAATAAGTGTTCCAAGACTTTGAGATCTTCGCATAAAATAGAAAAATCATCTGCAAAGAGAGAGGTAGATACTAAAAAAATGTTTAGAAAAATCAATTTAAAAATTAAATTGATATTCAAGAAAGTAAAGTCCCCGGCAACGACCCCAAAAACTTAATCACGTGAATCCTCAAGTGTACCGTTTCGTCGTCAAGTAATAAAAAATTCGTATCCACAGAGACCGTGATTTTGAATAACAATTAATTATCAAATCAATTAGACTAAACAAGGAAAGATTTGGTTTTTGAATTTAAAATTAAGTAACAAATCAATTACAAAAATCGCAATCAAATAAAATAGGAAAGTAAATCAAACCGGTTGTTTTTCAAATCAAAGGAGATTTCCAGGAATTGGGTTACCAACAAGATTGCTTATTCTACTAAATTGACTACCCCTCTTGTTAATTATCAAAATACTTTACAGGTGAATTTATCCTAATAAGGTTAATGTTCCCTATCAAGATACAAGAACCGTGCCTAATTAAACCAACCCCCACTCTCGTGGTAATTGTATTTAAATTAAACCCATTAAGGTTTGTGACAATTCAATGAACCCTCGAAGGACCGCTTCTAACTCTCGTGATTTAAGTCCTAAGTTTAATTCCTATAGATCCAATACCTAGGTTCACTTCTCAGTTCCTCTCTAGAATATCTAAGACATTCAAATAGGTGATCAATCAATTCACATGGATGAAGCACAATAAGAACCAAATATAAAGCAAATTGAAATTAACAAAAGAGAAAACATCAATTCATAACATAAAACAAGTCTTGGGCATAGCCCCATTTCCTAGAAATAAAACGACTACTCAAGCATTGCCATGGTCATGCAACCTTGATTAAAAAGAACATAAAAATCCTAAGAGAAAGAGAAGAAATTGGAGAAGAAGAGAAATCCTAAATCAAGTCAAAGGTAGCAGCAAAAAGATCCCTAATTTCTAGCCTAACTATCCTATTTATAGTTTAGGTTAACTTGGGATTAAAGCTATTACAAATCAGATCAAAAACAGAAATCAGAATCCTAAAATTAACGTGTCACGGTCGTGAAGCTGTTCAGGGCCAGACCGTGAATGCTCCTGCTTCATTCCTTTCTTCTTTTTCTTCAATTCTACGCTATCATAGCCATGAAGGTTGTCACACCCAGACCGTGACAGGTTCTGCCAACTCATTTTTCTTGTTTTTCACGCTTCATATTCAAGCAAACTCATAATCAACTGGACTTGAGCATTTTAATAATGAATTCCTGCACACAAACACCACAGAACCACCTTACCCTTTCCAAGGAAAAATAAACAAATATCAAAATAAAAATGCTTAATCTACATGAAAATGCATGCAAATGATGAAGAAATATGAGGTGAAATCACACTCATCACTTAGCCATCCATAATAAGATGTTAGAAAATCGGATTGCCCAACAAGCTAGTACATCTTCTAGGACAAAGGGTACGTTTCCGGGACAACCCGAAGTTAATCCCAATGAGTACTGTAATGCTATATACTTGAGGGATGATAAGCTTGGGGTAGTTGAAAAGGATGTGGAATGTGAGGAGGACATGAGTGAACAAGAAGAGACAAAACCAAAGTATGTCCCTCCACCACCTTACCAACCCCCAATACCTTTCCTACAAAGGCTAGTCAAGAAAAAGAGACTAAGAGCTTAATTGAGGAGCATGATAAAATGATAAAAAACTAATATGCCTCATAAACTAAAAGATCCAGGAAGTTTCTCTATTGCTTGCTCAATTGGAAAAGTGAAAATAGACCATGCCCTATGTGACTTAGGGGCTAGTGCGAGTTTGATGTCGCTTACCATCTTTGAGAGGTTAGGAATAAAGGAATTGAGACCATCCAAGTTCTCTTTACAATTTTCGGATGACTCAACTAAAATCCCTCTTGGCATACTAGAGAGTGTCCCCATAAAGATAGGGAAATTTTTCATTCCTACCGATTTCATAGTGTTGGATATGAACGGGAATTCTAAATTCCCTATCATTCTTGGAAGGCCATTCTTGGCCACAGCTGGAGCAATAATAGATGTGAAAAATGGTAAGCTCTCTTTGAATGTAGAGAAAGGTAGGGTGGATTTTGATTTGACTAACTCATATAACAACCTTCCTTTTGAGAATCATGTGTGCAAGATTTAGATAATGCCTCCGAAGGTGAAGGAAGAGCTTAATATGGAAGCAACTCCCAAACTTTGCGTGACAAATGATGCACCAAATAAAGATGAAGTTGGAGTTGCTCAACATGTGGAGTTAAAACTTCCACCGGGAGGAAGTAAGGCCATGAGACTCAAAATGAAAAGAGCAAAGCAAAAGCGAATGTGGTCATATGAAAACTATAAGCTCATTGAAGGACTTCCTTGGAAGAGAGCTGTTATTTCACTTCCAAACCCAGTTGATCCCGGTTGATTGAATGGAGTATGGTCAAGCTTAAGATCGTAAATAAGCACTTCTTGGGAGGCAACACAAGCATTCTTTCCCTTGCTATTTTATTTTTGAATTTTGTTTTTGAATAATTTGAGTAGATTAGAGGAGAAAGATCACAAATTGATGGTTTGCCAAGTATTTGAAGGTTAGGAAGGCATGAAGAGCAAAAAGGCATGAAAAATGAAGTCAGAGGAGATCATGGCCTGACCTTGAAAGGCTTCATGGCCGTGAAGGAAGAAAAGAAGGAAGTCGGAAGAGATCATGGCTTGGCCTTGAAAGGCTTCATGGCCGTGAAATTAACAGGAAAAATTTGCTTGCAAGACAGAAGCGTTCATGGCCTGGCAGTGAAAGGCTTCATGACCGTGAAAGAAGAAAAGAGAAAAGTCAGCAGGGATCACGGGCTAGTCGTGACAATTGTCATGCAGTGACACGACCCAGCAGAAGAATCACGCCCAAGACGTGATAGAGCTCATGGGCGTGATTCGAACCAGCAGCACCATCGCAGTCCAGAAGCAGTCACGCCCTACCCGTGACATTCATGGGCGTGACGCGAGAAGACCACATAATCAGGAACGATCACGGCCTACCCGTGAATAGGGTCACGACCGTGACACAGGTCCAACAGTGTTTTACAATAACGTGTCACGCTCTTTCCCTGTTCAAACCACAGAAAACTCACCAACCCTACTCCTCTTCTTCTTCCTCTCTTCAAAACCTCCATACCCACTACCTCCAACCTCCATTACTCATCTTCTCCCTCACAAAAACACATTACCCACCATCACTAACCACATTAAACCTCATGTTTCATCTCCATTCTCTCATTTATCTTCTTCTTCGTCTCATCACAACCCCCACCATACCCATTCACTAAAAGGTTTAAAAACCACATCATCATTGACACCCATGCTTTAAAAACCTTGTTTCCTTCCTTCCTACACATAACTCGTCAAATCCCACAAGCCACAACCATCAATTTTGAGCCAAACCAAAAAAGTCCCAAATTTTGAACCCTAACCCCCATAAATCCAAATTTGAAAAAAAAATCAAAATGGGGATTGGACATTCTGCTGTTTGGAAACTCATTAAAGGAATATTGGCAGGCAAACACCAACGAGCAAGTGAAGCCTCAGGTCCTCGTACCAGGGGAAGCCGAAACTCTGCAGGTAACTCTTCTAAGACTGAGACTAATGATAATGAATATGGCATTGTTTTTAAGAATATTGCTCAGAAAGATAGGTTTGACATGTTAAAGCGTAGGAAAATAGTCCAAACCAAATATATGGATGATGCATGTATAGACACTCTGGGATTGACTGTTGATATAAATTGGATGTTAGGAAATGTCGGGTGGAGCGAGTTTGCTCGCACCTGATACCATGCGTACAATGGTCCTACTCTTGAATTCCTGAGCTCCTTTAATGCTCAAATTTTGCAAGGGGCCCATAGCGTAGAAGGTTGGATCACTTTCTGGCTATTTAACCAGGATTTTCAATTGACTTTGGCTGATTTTAATGAGATTTTTGAATTGCCAGTTGGGGGCGAACAAACATATCCCATTGGATTTAGTCCTGACGCTTTTTGGTGGCATGTATCTTATCCTAGAGGTAATTTTGATTCTAAGAAGGCCAAGTCTACAAGCCTTGTTAACCCTAGCCTGCTCTATATCCATAGGGTTATGTCCAACACTTTGTTTGGTCGGGGCAAGACTGATGGATCTGTCCGTGCAGATGGGGTCCTATTCCTGTGGGTCATGCTCCATCCTGAGAGTAATATAGATACAGGGTAATATATGCACTACAAAAAATAGGTGTTTTACCGACGAAAAATTACCGACTGACGTGATGTCCATCGGTAACGAAGGGATTACCGACGGATATATCCGTCGCTAATAGTGAAGACCAATAGTTGCATCACTTTCCGATGGAAAAAGTCTTCGGTACCGTTACCGACGGCTTTTCCGTCGGTAAGGTCGTCGAAAAAGCTGTCGGCAATCCTCAAAAGTTGACGCTAGTTGTTATCGACGGACTAGACCATCGGAAATCGGGACCACAATTACCGATGGATTTGCCGTCGGAAATTTTTTTGTATTACCGACGGCTTAATCCGTCGGAAACGTTTTTTCTAATATTTTTTCATTACCGACGGCTTAAGCCATCGATATCCGTCAGAATCCATTGTTAAAACAACTGTTAACCCTTTCTTCCTCCTCATTTCCATTTTATCTTCTCCCTTTTAAACTCTCTTCTCTCTTCTCTGACGGCGCCCCTCACATCGCCCCACCACCACCCTATGCCAACGCGACCACAACCGGCGTCTGTACCACCTCTCTTTGCGGCTCCCCCTCTCTGTGTGACCCACCACAAAAATCCCGGCCCCTCTCTTTGAGTCACCCCCACCGCACGCCTCCACCCCCTCGGCGCGCCTGTTAGAGCAACCGCCACACGGCGCCGTCTACCTCTCTGTTGAGGCCACCGTCGTGCGCCCTATCACTCTGCCGCGAGGACCACCTAAGTGAGCAACCTCCACCCCTTCTTGCTCTCTGCCTCAGTACTGTTTACATTAATTTTTTTTATTATTGTTTTTGTTAATTTGCTATTATGAGTTCCTTCAATTTGTGTTAATTTTTTGCTGTATCATTTTGAACTATTGAAATGTAACTATTGAAAATATGGTGTTGTGGTGTTGTTTGCTGAAATTTGGTGAATGGAAGAATACTTGTGGTACTGGTGAAAGTTGATGTTGTTGTGTTGTGGTGTTGTTGTGTAAGTGTTGAAATTTGGTAAATCTGATTTATTTTGTTGTTTTTGTGCTCTCTGTTTTGAAGGCTGCTAGAGGTTTGAGACTAGCCACCATCACCACCGTTGTGTATAGCAGTTTCTTGGGCCACCAGAGGTACGAGAGGTTTTCTATTTTGGGTTATTAATTATAACTGTTCAATGCATGCTAAAGAAATTTCATAAATTTAATTTGTCTAATTTGTTGTAATTTGTATATATCTGTTTAATTTGTATGGGTGTATTATATATATATATATATATATATATATATATATATATATATATATATATATATATATATTTGTTTGGTTCTAACTAAAGTGTTTTTTTTAATGTAAAATTTAGTATGATGTTGTTTCTGCTAATTATGTAAATTAAATAATGAATATAAATTTAATTAATGAATGTAGATTAATTAATGAATTTACTCTATTACAAAAAAATAAGGACAAAATACAATATTGTTGATAGGATGAGACGTAGCTAGGATTAGTAAATCGGTAAAATCGTTATCCTCCCATATATTGTATGTTGTTATTATTAAACATTATGCAAATTATCTCTAATATTTAAAGTTTTATTATATCTTAGAGTAGTATATATAATTAATATGTAATTGAGAAAAACCGTAGATTCCCGTTCAAGGTTCAATATTATTGAGCATGTGTACTCGTGGTCATGGTATCACTCATTTTATTGAATCTTGAATTGTCCAATTGGGGCAGTTTGGGAAGAAACTTTTTCTCCACTATATACTAATTACTCGTTGACTCTCGTCTGTTAAATAGTTGATGAAATTTTGGGTCGAAGCATTTCTTTTGTTCTCCGGGTCCATACTTGGTTATGGTATCTTACCGCGATCAATTCGTGTACTTGGAGACCAAGGGGAAATGCTGCCAAAATTTCGTCAGCTATAAGACATGAGAAGTGTTGAGCAACTAGTATACTACAGTGGTGATTTTTTTTTTCCTCGAATGGCATAGGGCCACACCTTCTAAGGAAAGGGAGTTATTCGGGGTTATAGTATCAAGTTTAAAAATTAGTCAATTTATATGAAAATGCAGAAGAATGGAATATTATCCCCCGAGCCGTAGTTGGGTATATGATAGGAACGAGTTTGGGGGAGGACTTCTGAAACAATCATTTGTAGATGGAGTTGAGGAGTTTATATCGAAAGCCAAGCAACATTGTGATTATGCTGAAAAGGGTGGGATTAGATGTCCATGCACAAAGTACAACTGTATGACGATTTTGAGTGATGATGACTTGAAGTTACACCTATACCGACGTGGGTTCAAGCCTAATTATTGGATATGGACTAATCATGGTGAGAAGTTGCCGAATATTGATCTGAATGAAGTCGGTGGTGACGATCTTGACATGGGTGCATCAGGCAGTGGCTACCATGATGACTATGTCGAACAACTCCAGTCAATGCATATGATGGTGGATGATTGTCTTGTGCAACATGAGAATTTTGAGCCAAATGAGTCTGATGACATGGAAGAGCCACCTAATGAATCGGCGCAGATATTCTACAATCTATTGTTATAGACAAATAAGTCATTGTTTGAAGGGGCATCGGATTCAAAATTATCAATTTTTGTTAGGCTTCTAGCTTGCAAGTCCAATTGGAATGTCCCCAAGCAGTGTTTGGAGTTCTTTTGTAAAATGCTTCAAGATGTGACACCCTTCAAAGAGTTGTTACCAAAAAGTTATTATGATGCGAAGCGGTTGGTGTCGAAACTAGGGTTGGGGGACTAAGAGGATTGATTGTTGTCCGAATGGGTGCATGCTATATTATGATAGTCAGTCTGGCACAAATGACAGTGCGTTGGAAGAATGTAAATTTTGTCAGACGCCCAAGTACCGCGTTCAAAGTAGTGACTGTAGAAAGAGAAAACTAGTTCTTGCGAAGGCAATGTTCTATCTGCCAATAATTCCAAGGTTGCAGAGACTGTTTGCATCAACGCAAACTGCGGGACAAATAAGGTAGCATTATGAAAATAGAAGAAATACGGGCGTTATAAGCCACCCGTCTGATGGTGAAGCTTGGAAGCACTTCGATCGGGTACATCTTGATATGGTGTGCTCGTATTGCATGGAACATGGAAAGGCTTTTACCCTGAGATATGGTGGCAAAAGTTCCTGGTTTGATTCTCATTGTCGGTTCTTAGATCGTGAACATCCATTCTGAGGAATACCCGAGCATTCAAAAAGAATCTGACAGAAAAGGAAGATCCAACGCCTTTGTTGACTCCTAAACAAATATGGGGTCGGGTTAGGGATATTCCTAAAGTCACTGAAGCAAGTGTGTCAAAATTACCGGGGTATGGAGAATGGTATATCTGGACAAAAAAAGGTATTTTTTGGGAACTACCATACTGGAAGGATAATCTGTTAAGACATAACCTTGATGTGATGCATATTGAGAAGAATTTCTTTGACAACATTTTTAACATGGTTATGAATATGTCTGGCAAGACAAAGGACAATGAGAAGGAAAGGATGAACATAGCTCTACACTATAGACCAAAGGATTTGGAGCTGAAGCCGTAGCCTAATGGAAAAATGGTCAAACCAAAAGCTTGTTACACTCTAAGCGCCGCTGAAGCAAAGTCAATTTGTCAGTGATTAAAAGACCTTAGGACGCCTGATGGTTATTCCTCTAATTTGGCACGATGTGCTGATGTAAGAACGGGGAGACTTCATGGGATGAAAATTCATGATTGTCATGTATTCATGGAGTGTTTGCTTCCTATCGCTTTCGGCTCATTGCCCCAGCATGTTTCAAACCCGCTTACAGAAATAAGTCATTTCTTCAAAGATCTATGCTCTGCAAGTTTAAGAGCGGATGATTTGAAGAAGATGGAAGAAAACATTCCAATAATTCTGTGCAAGATGAAGAGGGTTTTTCCCCCAGGATTTTTTGACCCAATGAAATATCTCCCTGTCCATCTTGCATACGAAGCGAGGCTTGGTGGACCAGTACAATATAGGTGGATGTATCCGTTTGAAAGGTAATGATGTTATATTTTCACATTTAAATAATTAGGTTCCCTTGAATAATGAGTTGTCACTAATTTTTCTCCTCACTTAGATTCATAAGTGAATCTAAACGATCAGTTTAAAATAAGGCTTGGGTGGAAGGATCAATCTGTGCGTCTTACTTACACCGCGAGAGGACCCATTTATGTTCCCACTATTTCAACAACTTCATGTTGGCCACGAGAAATATTAGGAACGAGGTAGATGCTGATAGTGGAAGGTGTCCTTATATGCTATCTGTATTTAATCTTTATGACTGTCATGCTGGCAATGAGCTTACTTACTGGTTAAGCGATGAGGAGTATGCATCGGCCCATGTTCATGTCTTGATCAATTGCACAGAGGTGAAACCATACCACGAGTAAGTTTAAGTTTCAACAACCCATTTTAAAAATAATGTAACTCATGTTATATAAATTTCTCTTTTAACACGTCTTACACATTTTATTCGTCAGTGTGTTCCTGCAAATAAATCAACTAAGTCAACAAGATGCTTCTGCTCGTACATATGCAGATTTTCCTGAATGGTTCAAGCAACAAGTAAGTGCCGTATACCTTAGCAAACAATATATTAAGCTTAATTTGTAATTTAAAAGTAATTAATTAATTTTGCTTACATATTCGTAGGTGTATCAGCAACCATTAAGTGTGAAAAATTAACACTTGAGAGATTTAGCGTACGAGCCCTATAGCAGTGTTAGATCATGGCATGCATACTTTGTTAATGGGTACAAATTCCACACAAATGAATGGGATGTGGGCAAAAAGACAATTAATAGCGGGGTTGTCGTACAGGGTGAAGGTACTGGTGATTTTTATGAGGTCATAAAACACATTTTCGAGTTACAGTACAATACTACTACTTATCCTAAAAAAGTAGTCTTATTTTATTGTAACCGGTTTGATCCTTCGAAGACAGGCACAAAGGTGGATCCCAAGTATGGAAATGTGGATAGGAGTGGGAATAGGCCAGAACAGGATTTAGCTAAACAGACCTAGCCTGTTTCAAAAATATAAAGCCTAAACATGGCCTGTTACCTGACATATGTTATTTTTAAGGCTCGGCCTGACCTTTTTAGAAGTCTGGCCTTGTCTGAAACCCTACACAAAAGCCTATTTCACATTAAGGCTTTTAAGTAGACCAAAGGCCTACTACTAAATAGGCCGAACTCCTGCCACTAAATAGGCCAACAAACCTACCATTTAATAGACCAGTAACTAAACAGGCTAAAAGGCCCACAACTAAATAGGTCAATGAGCTAATATTCTAACAAGCATAAAATGAATAAAAACTACATTGTAACTTGTAAGTTCTATTTTACCTCAAATTTTATTATCATATACTAAACTAACCAAAGTCATAAATTGCAATTAAAAATAAAAACAGAAGCCATGCATGCTGCAAGTAAGGATTCTGACTTTTACGAAGCTAAAATACAAAAGCAAAAGGCTTGAAAATTTTAATATTTCTATTTCCTTGGGGGTATCCATTATCACTATCGTGACTACAAAGCAAATGTTTAAACTTCCTTAATGCACCAATACTGGGCATATAAACACCATAACTGAAAGGAATTCTTTCTGCTACTGTTGGAGAAGATTCGTACATACGTTGCACCTTCAAAAATTGTAGTATATTTTTATCAGGTCCAGCAGCAATAACAATCTACAATAAACGAATCAAGACAACACACTTGTTGCAGCCATATTATTAACAAAACAAAAGAAAACAAAATATTTTTGCAAGTAGAAGGATTGAAAAACATCAATGTGTTATATTAAATGTTATACATAGTTAACCTCAATATGAAAAAAAAAAAAAAGAAGAAGAAGAGAAAATGACACCATATGCTAAAACCTTTAAAACATAGCAATGTGTCAATTATGTAACATCCTTTGGTCCAAGAGTAATGTGGCCAAACATCACATGAACATACCATGGAGTATTTAGCACTAGAAACCTGCTGTAGTATATGAAAGTAAACCCAGCAATCAACCCACACAATAGAAAAGGTAACGCAATGATGGAGTGATGGACATGGAGTTTGAAATACCCGCAAAAGGAGAGAGGCGCCGTAGAGGAGAGAGACGCTGTCAAGGAATGTCGGGCTGACCAGCGAAACACAGACGCAGACGAACGAATGAAACACGGATGAGCGAAACGCAGACGCAGACGAGGGAGTGGCCACTGGGAGAGACGAAGACGCGAGACTGACGAGGGAGAAGGAGAGGGAGAGAAAAATTTCAAAGCAGCTCGAGGGTCAGGGTAATGACGGCACAATGGAGAGGGATATGGTTTCTTTGCAGCGTGAATAAGGTTTCTACTTTCTAGGATTAGGAATTTATAAATAATAATAATACTGTATTTTTTTTTTACTAAACCCCCAATTTGGTCCCTGAGAAAAACACTCGGGTCTGAAATAGTCCCTAATCAAAAAAAACTATCCAGTTGGTCCTTAAGAATGTGTTTATCGGGACAGATTAGTCCTTCTGTCACAAATTAGTCCCTAACAATTTTTAAGTGATACCAGTAAAGTCCCTAAGAAACATGACCGTGAGCCAAATTAGTCCCTATTAACATGCACTACACATGATAGAAACACTACAAAATATGACAGAAGGACTAATCTGTCCCGGTAAACACATTCTTAAGGACCAACTGGATAGTTTTTTTTGGTTAGGGACTATTTCAGACCCGAGTGTTTTTCTCAGGGACCAAATTGGGGGTTTAGTCTTTTTTTTAATCAAAGCTATCATTTTTTTTATATTGTACTATATATTATTTATTTAATATTTAATAAAAAATAATATTAAGTTTAAGCAAGCCGGCCTACCAGGCCTAAAAGGTTTTTTCAGAAGCCTAAGTCTGACCTAATTAACTTAAAAGCCTTTTTGTATAGCCTAGACCTGGCATTTTTATTAAACAAGCCAGGCCAGGTCTTAGACAGGCCAAGCCATAGGCCCCTGTCGGGCAGCCTGACCTATTTCCACCCCTAACTGTGGACATTCGCATGGATAGAAATATCAACAGTTTGATCCATTTATCATTGCTCACAATGCAAAACAAGTTTACTACGTCCCTTAGCCAGCAATGCAATGGACAAATGAGGTTTGTGTGTTGCTGTCACTACCAAGCCTAGGGGTTGCATAGAAATCGAGGGTGCAGAGGATGATATGCCCTTCCAGGTAGATGAATCGTCACATGTCAATGAAGTAATCGAGGTCGAACGTATTACTGGCATGTTGGGACCTACAAATATTGGGGAAAAAGTGGTCATTGGTAATCATTCATCAATGCATACATCATCAGAGGAAGAAATCCAAAGTGATGACTCAATGTAAGAAGAAGAAGAATCGGACTTACAATCAGATGACGATACCGAGTCTAAATAGGAATTTGACTATTAAGTTATTTTTATTATATTTTAAATACTTATGCAATTAAATGTAAGACTTCACAGTTATTGTTGTATTTTAAATATTGACTTATTAGATTAGTCTTTTACATGTCGTTTGATTTATTGTTTTTACATTGACTTATAATTGTGCAATAAAAATATATATGTCAGCATCAGGAGGAGAGCCGCCCCGCCCCCCACCGCCTAGCGGTGATAAAGGAAATGGGAAGGCTAAGCGGGGATGACACACCATAAAGTCCCAGGTGCTTTCCCGTTTTGCTATAGGCCGATCCGCACCCACCACGACGACACCTACAGGAGCCTCCCCCGACCATTCTACACCCTCCCCCACTCGTTCTACACCCTCACCAACCCATACTACACCATCCCCGACCCACACTAACCCATCCTCCACACATATTGCACCCACTCACTTTGGGTCACGACGCCCACTAGCCAGCAACTCGCCGCCCCCTACTGGACCCACACCACACCCACACCCAGCACCACCATCATCAACGACCGTGCCGGTCACACAGCCAGCAGGATTATCATTTATGCTGACTCCTAGGATGCCGCCACAGCCGGACATTCCATCCTCATCATCCGCGTCCGCATACGATGACGGCACGGACATTCCGGCCACATCGTATGTGCAGCAGCCGGCCGCACAGGAGATCTTGCCTGAGTGGGCCAGGATTCCCACACCTGAGGATCGACCATGGGTCACCCCTGTTTCTGGATCGTAAGTCATTTTAATTTAATGTTTTATAATTTTGACAATTTTAATTACTGTTCATCAAGTATATAATTTTTATTTGTAATATTGTTGAATTAATAAAATTATAAATTTTTTAGCTTCATCCCATTGAAAGTGGGATCGAAGTATGTTACCTACGCCCTCAAGGTGCGGTTTCGTCGCTTCTGGCCATCAATGGGGTCGATCCCGAAGAAGGACCGGGATCGTATCTTCACACGATTCAGGGTAAGTTGTTTATTATTTTTATTTTTATTTTTCATGCATTTTATATATTTCTTGTATTATGTTATTAATATTTCTTCTTTATTAATAAATAGGCCCTTATGCACTGGTTGCCGGAGCATACCGCCCAGATACGTGCCATTTTTAATGGCAGAGCTTCTACTCGACTGAGGTACATGCTCCAGGAGGCTAAGGAAAGTCGAGAGCGTCCGGATTACATCGGTCCCAAGATCTGGGCCCGACTATGTGCGTACTGGGTCACTTCAGAGTACAAGGCGAAGTGTGAGCAGGCGAAGAGGAATCGGGCCTCCGAAAAGGGTGGGAGCATGCACACTGGTGGCTCGATTAGCCACATGCAGCATGCCATGAACACGGTATGCATTTATAAATTTTATTTATAAACTATATCTTATTATTCAAAATTTATATTATAATTAATTAGGCATGAGAGCTTGCCCGGTCTGTTGATGTCCCCATGGTCTTTGAGCAGACGCATATTCGCTAGGACACAGGCAAGTTTGTTGATGAGAGGTTGAGGCAGACCGTGGTGAGCTAAAGTGTCTTTTTACATTTAATGTATCCTTTTATTATTATAGTTTAATAATATAATTTTTGTAATGTATTGACGCATGAGGATTATAGTGCTAGGTTTTATCAGGTAGCGTCTGAGGTTGCCTCCTGCTCTGGTGCCTCAGATCCTTCCCAGCTGGACCCCGCCGAGGTTAAGCGATTACAGAGTCAGGTCTGGATGGATGTGGTGGGCGGGAAGAAGAAGGGGCGGATTTAAGGTACCGCGACTTTGGCTCGTTCCATCACTCGGGGGTCGACGCCGAGCTTAACCATTCGGGAGCCTACCTCCTCTGGCTCACGGGACACGGGACACGGAGGAGGTGCGGTAGCTGAGGCAGAAGGTGCAGGAGCAGAGGCAGAATGCAGAGTGCTTGGAGCAGGGGGCAAATCTCATGCAGCAGCAGATGAAGACATGGTCTACGGTGATGACCTCTCTGCTCGATTTGCTTCCACTAGAGAGGAGTAGCGTTATACAAGAGGTCATCCATGCCGGCCAGCCCTCCACTACTTCTACCATGCCACCACCACAGCCGCATGATGCCGGTGTGTCTTCTAGTCCGCAGCTTGATGGTCACCTGATGCCGATGAACTCCCCCCGACAGGATGACGATGGCAGTTATTATGATGATTATTAGAATAGTTTTAGATTTAGTTGTGTTTTATAGATAGACGGATATTTTATGTATGAAATATTTATGTTTTTATGTTAATTTAAATGCCTTTTTAAATTTATTTGTAATTTCAATTTTGGTTTCAAATTAATAATATAATATATTAATTATAATAATTCAAATAAAAATTAATATTTAAAATAAAAAATAATAATTTATATTTTTTTTAAAAATTAATAATTTAAAAAATAATCACCAGATTTCCAATGGAAATTGCCATCAGTAAACGCAGCACCAGATTTCCGACGAAAAATCCGTTGGAAAAGTTTCCGACGGAAGTTGCCGCCGGTAAACACTCACCAGATTTTCGATGGAAAATCCGTAGGAAGAGTTTATGACGGAAATTTCCGTCGGTAATACGCCAACACTTTCCGATGGCTTTTTTCGTCGAAAATTTCATACTAATATTGCCTGTCCGTCGGAAACCGTTTCCTACGCGTCTAGTACCAACCAAATACTTTCCATCAGAAATTCCGTCGAAAATGCAGTTTTTCGACGGCTTTTGGCCGTCGGTAATACCCCTTTTTTGGTAGTGATGGCTAGGCACCTTATAAAGGATGCCAACAGCTCTAAGGGTTTGATTGTCATTGGTGGATTAATCACCACCATATGCCAGTACTTTCAATATGATCTGGATGGTTTTGAGGCCGCCCCGGGGCGGACGTGCATAACACTAGGCGTTTGTGAATCCATGGGGATGGTCGTCCAGCAGGATGACATCTATTGCCTTACCCACCCTGTGCGCAAAGACCTCATTCCTCTCCCTAATCCCACACTTCTGGATGTTAAAATCCCCGCAAATTGGCGGGTACTATGTGATGAGGACCCCGAACCTATTGAGACCCAGATGCCGCTTCACTCGCCACAGCCGGCAAGGCCATCTGGGCGCCCTTCTTCATCCTCTGCTGGTACATCTTCTGGGGACCCATATGCACGAATCGAATCCACCCTGAACATAATCTTAACAAACCAAAAGCGCATGATGGACGAGCAGCGTGAGCAGAGAGCTATGATCCAACAGCTCTATGACTGGCATCTGAGTCGTACATAACATAAAGTCTGTACCAAATCCAAAACATAGAACATACAACAAAATAACAAAAGGAAAACTCCCACTAATCTAAGGCAATCTCAAAGGTAACACCCTTGTGAGCAACATGCTCATGAAAGACCTTAGGTGTCAAGTCTTTGGTTAGTGGGTTAGCTAGCATAAAGTTTGTTCCTATGTGTTCTATAGATAATTGAAAACTTAATGTCGATAACCTTCAACTTCATTGAACTCCTGTTTTTATTGGAGTACAACACGACTGACTTGTCGTCATAATATAACTTGAGTGGTATTTCAAATCATTTTATTATACGCAGCCCAATGAAAAAATTTCTCGGTCATATCGTGAGGTTGAATGCCTTCTATCATGGCACCCAACAAGGTTGGAGTCAGAATACCTTATGATCTCTAGAATATCAGATCCCCGATCCATGAGAATATATTTGTTTGTTCTCTTTAAGTACCTTATGATCATTTTGACTGCTTTCCAATGATCCTTTTCTGGATTGCTCCAGTATCTGTCTAACACTGCATCTATGTACGCTATGTACGGATGCATACATCATACTTCCCACAGCTGAAGATCTATGTATGTTATGTCCGGATGCGTACAAACCTGAGCATACATCAAACTTCCCACAGCTGAAGCATAGGGAATCTTCTGTATTTCCTGAATTTCCAAATTTCCTTTTGGGCATTAATTGAGACTAAAATAGTCTCCCTTAGTTATTGGGGGTATTCGTTAGTTTACTATCTTTCATGTTGAACCTATCCAAAAATTGTATCGATATATCCCTTTTGTGTTAACCCAAGGATACCTCAAGAGTGATCTCTAAGTACCTGAATTCCTAAGACAAAAGAGGCGTCCCCAAGGTCTTTCATCTTGAAAAACTTTCGTTAGAAATTTATTGATTCACGCAATGAGCCTATATTGTCGCTAGCTAGTAAAAATGTCAACATATAACACCAGGAGCATAAATTTACTCCCATTGAAATTGTGATAACCACAGTTGTCCACGATATTTATCTCAAAACCAAATGAGACAATCACTTGATGGGACATGTGGTATCATTGACGAGACACCTTCTTTAGACCATAGATAGATTCCGCCAATTTGTAAACCATTTTCTTTGTGTTTTTCAACACAAGATTTTCTACTTGCACTATATACATATGTTTCATCAATGTTGCTTTTGAGAAACACCGTCTTGACATCCGTCTTATGAAGCTCCAAATTTATAATGAGCAACGAGAGTCATGATTGTCCTAAAAGAGTCATTCATTGGTACTGAAGGGAAGGTCTCTTTACAATCAATGCTTTATTTTTAGTATTGCCTTTTGTCACTAGACAATCCTTATACCTCTCCATATTACCCCTTGAAACCTTTAGTTAAATGGACAAGTTTCAAACCTCATTGTCTAGCTTAAGCTTGTACTCATTCCTTCTGAGACACCTCGCTATGCCTCTTTGTGTCATTAGATTAAAACCTCATTATTTAATTACTTAATCGAGCGCTTATCGTTAAAATACGTAAAAATTAGAAATTAATTAATTATCATATAACTTCTACAAATTTAAAACACAATAACTTTAACATATGTAAATACACACCTAATTGTTCATTACAATACCAAAACACTGTTAGGGGTATCCTCTCAGTAGCATCCCTCACATGCATAAACTTAATAACAGACATACTTAGCGGAAATATAAAAATGCTCCTTAGACACACTGGCCATAATGTCTATACTCTAATCGCCATGGATCACAGCTCGTCCCCCAGCGTCTGGTTTGTAAGGAGTTCCATCCAACTCCTCAGCAATCTTCGTTTCATACAGAGTTCCGTCCAGCTCTTCAGCAACATAATCCTCCATCGGGTCTTCTAACGTAAACCAAAGTAACCCACAAAATACAAAAACATAGGGGATAAGAAGCAGTTCTATCATCAACAAGCGAAAAAGAGTCATGGCAAATTATATAGTAATTGTCACAGACAAACAACACACATAACTAACAGATCACCCTCAAGTTAATATATCATCCTCTACCCCCAATCTCATGCTACTCGAAGACACCATAGCTGCATACCTATTTCCTAAGGTGGAAGTGGTCTCGCGAGAACTCTTGATTTTACGTGTATTATATTACCAATACATGGTGTATTATATTACCAATACAATGTTTCGTTTAATACCAATACCTTATTATATTACCAATACACAAGTGGTTTTACGTGTATTATATTACCAATACACGGTGTATTATATTACCAATACACAGATGTCCTTGTGTATTATATTACCAATACAATTTTGTCTTTGTGTATTATATTACCAATACACTATTGTCCGTGTGTATTATATTACCAATACACGGTTGTGGACAACAACACCTATACTTGAATCTCACCAACCCGTTTTAACAACATTCTGGTGCCTTAACCTTCCATTAGAACTTGACACATATTCTATGCCTTAAAACCTCTTTAACATACATCATCTAGGTTAGGCACTTCTCAATCATCATTATCCTCACACCCAAAGCAATCATCTCTTTGACAACATATATATCTTTGCTTAAAATACACTAAGCATAATAATAAAAACCAGGCAGATCATGCATAACACAATATCAATCAAAATATTCTCATATCACCAACATAGCATAAAATCAATTCAATAAAGGTAATAAAATCAAATCAACCATCAACAATATAAAATCAACCTAATATCGATAAACCTACAATCCCCGAATCGCCATTGGTTTTTCAGAAAAGGTTTCCAATGTGATTTTGGTCTTGTCGATTACTCGACTACTAGTAGGGTTTAGGTCGCCTACACAATTATTATATAATCTACTACTTATCCATTCCGACGATAGGTTGGTTCTTTCCCCCACCCGGGTTATCACCGAACTCCCGAACTCGAAGCTCCTCATTATCACACCACAAAGTACTAACTCCACCTTCTGTGAAGGTAAGGAGAATAGATGCTCGAAGAGGTATACCACGGACGTCCTTGTTTCCTCCGCGATGGAAGTCTAAGGTTATGAACACAAAATCACAAGTTAAAATCAAACCAGAACACTAAACCACAAGGTATAGGTTCGTCCAAGACTAGTTCTTAGGGTTAGAGATTCCTGAAACTTATACAACTCATGGATTCATGATGCTTAAGTGTTAGGAGTTCATAAACAATGATCACTTAACAAAGTTGAATTAAAATCCCACTAAGTTATAAACTTAGGGTATTCGGCCAAGGCTAGTAAAATAGGCTAGCATTCACTAAACTTTCCAATCTCTTAGGTTTAGCATCCATATGTATTAAGGAGCTCAAAACCATGATCATTTTGGAAAAATAAGAACAAAGTATCCTAGGTCCATAACCTTCTAGGTTCGGCCTTCATAGGATTTATAGGTTAGAAATCTTTAAACTTTCCAATCTCTTAGGCTTAGCATCCAAATATCTTATGGAGCTCAAGTCCATGATCATTTTGGAAAACAATGGAAACTTGAACATTCCAATCTCTTAGACTTAGTATCCAAATATCTTATGGAGCTCAAGTCCATGATCATCTTGGAAAAATGAAAGTAATACATCATAGCTTTAATAACATAGAATAAACAAGTTAGAAATCCTTAAACTTTCCAATCTCTTAGACTTAGTGTCCAAATATCTTATGGAGCTCAAGTCCATGATCATTTTGGAAAACAATTGAAACTTAAACATTCCAATCTCTTAGACTTAGCATCCAAATATCTTATGGAGCTCAAGTCCATGATCATCTTGGAAAAATGAAAGTAATACATCCTAGCTTTAATAACATAGAATAAACAAGTTAGAGATCTTTAAACTTTCCAATCTCTTAGACTTAGCATCCAAATATCTTATGGAGCTTAAGTCCATGATCATTTTGGAAAAATAAAAACTCAAACATCCTAGCACCTAAACACTAAGTTTCGGCCATCATAGGATGATGAGGAAAAATATTCCTTGTTTAACAATAACTCTTAGGTTTAGAATCACAAGGTATTAAGAGTTATAATCCATGATCATCATAGGCCTACTTATTCATATTTTCAGTCATCATAGTAACAATTTATCAAAACTTCCAAGATTTATAGATTTAAGATCAATGGATAGTTAGAAACTCAAACACACGATCATATTCCAAAAGTTGAAGCAAAAACTTCCTAGGTCACAAATGCAAGCATTCGGCCTCCATTGGAAGATATAGGTAGAGATTTTTGTTTTACACAACCTCTTAGTGAAAATATAAGTTAATACAAGACTATAGAAAGTGGTTGCAACTCAAAAGGAGTTTTCTACCATTTTGGAGAGATTTTAGAAGTTTAAAGCATATAAAGAACACATAAAGCAAACTAAGAAATAAAAAAATGAAACTTGAAAAAAGATTCATATGAGAGCATTACCCTTAGTATAAGGAAGAACTTTAATGAAGAACTCAAGTAGAAAAGATGAATAAAAACTAAAGCTTTAAGAGCTTGAACTTTTAAAAGAAAAGGAAGAAGATGAAGTTTTAATGGAGTTTTGGAGAAAAAAAGTGATGAAGTGAAAAATGAGAGGTGTATATATAGAGAAGGGAGAGAGTGGAACGAAATTGAGGAGAGAGGAATGAGCTTGAAGAGCAAGTTTTGACCTTGTGCCTTGTTTGGTTTGAGAAGAAATAGAAAAATAGGTTTTTAGAATATAATATGTTATAATTTGAAAAGTATGATGATTACACTTTTGGAGTGTGTCATAACCCATTTCCATCAAGTCCCATCAAGTCACTTCACTTCTTTTGTGCTCCCTAATCTGCTCCATTTCATACCTGACGTTTTCGCCCGAATAAAATATTATATTCTATTTTTGAATGAAAAATTTTCAAAATAACCAAAGTTGAAGGAAACATATTAAAAACACTAACCGTCTCGTTCACGGGTCAAAATTAGGTTTTCTGCACATTAAACTTGTACCGACAGTGAAAACGCAGACCGGCTTTTGTCTGAATTTTCAACCGAAAATTTTACCGTAACCCTCTACCATAAATTAGATTATGAATATGATTTTATTTTAATCAAAAACACTTTCTAACTCTCAAATTAAAATATAGTTAATTATATTTTAGCCGGTTGAACAACATAATTAAAATCAGGCTGTTACATTACTACCCCTCTTAAAAGAAAATTTCGTCCTCTGAATTTAAGTACTCAAAACTAGACCTCGTCTTGTAATCGTATCTTAGTCTAAAGATCTCACATTATATTTCTTATCGCTGTCTTTCCCTTAGGTGACAGCAGTAACTTCGTAACAGAATTCATTCTTATATTGTTGTATTTATCCTAGAAAGAATCCATCACTACATTATATTCGTTGTCCTTAACATTTCACCTTGATCTAACGTCTTTGAAGGACATAATTCAAACTTAATCATTTCCTTCTTCTTGCTACTGATCCATTAGAGGACCTTATTTCAACATCTAACTCCCGCAATTAACACCACAATCAATTCCAACATCTACTTCTACCATTACCCGCTATTAACACCACAATCCATTTCAACATCTAACTTATACAGTTAACACCGCAATCAATACTACCCTAACTTCCTACTTGATGTATCCATTCACAGTCTTAGATCCTTGTAGCGTATTCTACTATTCCAGATTATATCAAAATCATACATCTTAATCCTCAAAAGAACATTATTGCACCTCTTAATGCAATTAAAACCAAAAGAAGTTATCTTTCCTGCTCATATTCATCTTAGGTAAAACTACTATAGGTACTTTTCCTTTAATCTTCCAAATTCATACCATCCATACTAACTACGAGTATTTGATCATTACCTTAGATTCTCTTAGTAATACTATGCCTCGATCAACATTTGACGTATAGTAATTGTCTCACTCACTGATATTGATCTTAAGGGTTCACATCCTACCAGTCACAACTATACCTCTACAAAACTCTCATCACTTTCTTGTCTATCATGCTACTTAGACAAACAAACAAAGTCTACCAGATATCAAATACATACCTTGTATAAGATCCCAGATTGAGAGGATTCAACTCCCCTCACAATAAACACTATCCCAGTGTCCTGAGGTCTGGCCATCGGCAGTCCTGCTGTTGGAACTCCTTTTCCAGCTCCTCCTATCTGAACACAAACTCCTCTATCATCAACTGCCGACTGCTGCATACCAATGTTAGTTATCGCGTTTGGACTCACTACCCAACTTCTAAGGATAGTCAATATCCGATGTGGATTCAACTAGACACGGCCAATAATAACATCATAAACCTAACAGTCCTTGATTCTGATCGGACATAACCCACAGTCCATTTTAGAACCAAATTGCTCTGAAACCAAAATGAGACACCCCGTTGTGCCTCTTTGTGTCATTAGATTAAAACCTCATTATTTAATTACTTAATCGCGCGCTTATCGTGAAAATACGTAAAAATTAAAACTTAATTAATTATCATATAACTTCTGTAAATTTAAAACACAACAACTTTAACATATGTAAATACACACCTAATTATTCATTACAATACCAAAACACTGTTGGGGGTATCCTCTCAGTAGGATCCCTCACAGGCATAAACTTAATAACAGATATACTTAGCGGAAATATAAAAATGTTCCTTAGACACACTGGCCATAATGTCTATACTCTAATCGCCATGGATCACAGCTCGGCCCCTAGCATCTGGTTCGTAAGGAGTTCCATCCAACTCTTCAGCAATCTCCATTTCATACAGAGTTTGGTCCAGCTCCTCAGCAACATAATCCTCCATCGGGTCTTCTAACGTAAACCAAAGTAACGCACAAAATACAGAAACATAGGGGATAAGAAGCAGTTCTATCATCAACAAGCGGAAAAGAGTCATGGTAAATTTTACAGTAATTGTCACAGACAAACAACACACATAACTAACAGATCACCCTCAAGTTAATATATCATCCTCTACCCGCAATCTCATGCTACTCGAAGACACCATAGCTGCACACCTATTTCCTAAGGTGGAAGTGGTCTCACGAGAACTCTTGATTTTACGTGTATTATATTACCAATACACAGTGTATTATATTATCAATACATAGAAGTGTTTTACGTGTATTATATTACCAATACACGGTGTATTATATTACCAATACACAAGTGGTTTTACGTGTATTATATTACCAATACACGGTGTATTATATTACCAATACACAAATGTCCTTGTGTATTATATTTCCAATACACTTTTGTCTTTGTGTATTATATTACCAATACATTTTTGTCCTTGTGTATTATATTACCAATACACGGTTGTGGACAACAACACCTATACTTGAATCACACCAACCCGTTTTAACAACATCCTGGTGCCTTAACCTTCCATTAGAACTTGACACATATTCTATGCCATAACACCTCTTTAACATACATCATCTAGGTTAGGCGCTTCTCAATCATCATTATCCTCACACCCAAAACAATCATCTCTTAGACAACATATATATCTTTGCTTAAAATCCACTAAGCATAATAATAAAAACCAGGCAGATAATGCATAACACAATATCAATCAAAATATTCTCATATCACCAACATAGCATAAAATCAATTCAATAAAGGTAATAAAATCAAATCAACCATCAACAATATAAAATCAACCTAATATCGATAAACCTACAATCCCCAAATCGCCATTGGTTTTTCAGAAAAGGTTTCCAATGTGATTTTGGTCTTGTCGATTACTCGACTACTAGTAGGGTTTAGGTCGCCCTACACAATTATTATATAATCTACTACTTATCCATTCCGACGATAGGTTGGTTCTTTCCCCCACATAGGTTATCACCGAACTCCCGAACTCGAAGCTCCTCGTTGTCACACCAGAAAGTACTAACTCCACCTTCTGTGAAGGTAAGGAGATTAGATGCTCGAAGAGGTATACCACGAACGTCCTCGTTTCCTCCACGATGGAAGTCTAAGGTTATGAACACAAAATCACAAGTTAAAATCAAACCAGAACACTAAACCACAAGGTATAGTTCGGCCTGTTAGATTCAATGACTTAAAGATTTTGATATATGACAAATACAACTTAATGTGTATGCAAGTGTCTAGTGTCAAATTGTAAAGACAGGTATCAAGCAATATTCAACAAATTCAGTGAGCAATCATAGGAGAATATTCAAGGAAGAACTTGGAGGAATCAAAGAGCAAAGACGAAGACCAAGGAATCATCAAGACAAGAGCTTAAACGAAGAGATTAGTGTTAAGTCTTAGATGATTTGTAAGAGATGAAATCTCTTATTCACAAATAGCTCAATTAAGAAAGGTGCATGAAGAAAATCATTTTTCATAACCTGCATTAAAAAGAATAAGTTTTCGTTAATGAAAATGATTTTTGGAAATAATAATATAAGCGCTCGTCCAACACTGGAATAATATAAGCGCTCGTCCAACACTGGGAATAATAGAAGCGCTCCTCCAACAGTGGTAAAAGCTGGCGTCCAAGAAAGTGGCAGAAGCTCACGTCTACTAAAGTGACAGAAGCACACATCTACTAAAATGACACAAGCGCACGTATACTAAAGTGATATAAGTGATCGTCCACTAAAGTGATACAAGCGCTCGTCTACTAAAGTAATACAAGAGCTCGTCTACTAGTTGGAGCACGTCCAATTACTTTGTGTTAGTACCCCCGTTTGCTGACGTGGCAAATGGACGCGGCTATTTTTTTTAAGATGGATGCGGCTATTTTTTCTAAGATGGACGCGGCTAATTTTCCAAATGGACTCGTTATTTTATGGACGCAGATTCTGTTAAATTAGATCCAAATCTGTTTCAATTGATCCCAACGACTATAACTTGTTTTCTATATAAAGAGGGATCCAAGTAACACTTTAAGAACAATCATAACGAATAACAAAAGAATTATAACGATACACATATCATTCATCCTCTTCATTGAGCTTACTGTGAAAAGAGTGTTTCAATACTCATAAGTGCTTCAATTTGTTTTATCTGACTATTGAGAGTTAGGAATCAACTTTTTTTTTTTTACTTTTTGATTGTAAAGAGAAAGGGAGTCTCTGTGAGTGATTAGAGTGAACCAGAATCCAGAGATCTCTCATCAATGACCATTGCCACACTGTTTGGAAAATTGCAAGAACATGAATTGGAGTTGAACATACTAAATGAGAGTGAAGAAACTGATAAAAGAAAGAAGGGATTGGCTCTGAAATCATAAGTCAAAGAAGTAGAAGACAGTGATGATGATGATTCAGAACAAGAGGCTGAATCTGAAGAAAATATGGGAATGCTAGTTAGAAAATTCAAGAACTTCCTAAAGAAGAAAGGAAACTTCAAAAGAAAGTCATCCACCTTTCAAAGGAGAAATTTCAGCAAAGGTGACAACTCTTCCAACAACATCACATGCTATGAATGTGGAAAGATTGGCCACATGAAGCTTGACTGTCCAAAACTGCAAAAGAAGGACAAAACAGAAAATTTTGACTCAAAGGACAAGAAGTGGAGAAAGCCAAGAAAGGCCTACATTACTTGGGATGATAACGATCTAGATTCCACTGAAGAATATGAATCTGAGGAGGTAAACTTATGCTTGATGTCCAGCAATAACAGTGGTTCAGAAAGTGAAGTAAGTTCTAATTATCAACTTTCTTATGATGAATTGCAAAATGCTTTTGAAGAACTTCATAGAGAATCCATTAGACTTGCTAGATTGCTAACTAAGTCTAAGAAAACCATCATATGCTTAGAGGAGAAAACTTTTGTTTTAAACAAAGAGGTAGATCAATTAAAAACAGAAAATTGTGCTTTAAAAGAAAAACCAGCTACTATCTTAGATGCACCTATATGTGATAAATGTCCTAAGTTGGAGAAACATATAAATCATTTGAATGGTGATCTATCAAGAGTTACTAGTGATAAAGAAATCTGGAATGCATCTAGCTGTACATTGACTAAAGAAGTTGAAAAACTGAAAAATGACTTAGCCAAGTTCACAAATGGCAGAGATAATTTGGGTGCATTGTTAGGACAGCAAAAATGTGTTTATGATAAGGCTGGAATAGGATATAAACCTAAGACACATGATAAATCTTTCAAGAAATTTTTTGCTGCACCTATGACATCAAACACACCATTTGTTAAATGTTATTTCTATTCCAGAAAAGGTCACACAGCTTCTACATGTCATTACAGAAAATCTGCTTATAATGAGTCTAATTATATATGGGTTCCTAAAGGAACTAATGCTCCAACTAACTCAAAAGGACCCAAACAGATTGGGTACCTAAAGCAAAAACATGATTATGTTTTGTAGGTGTGTTGGAAAGCCAAGAATGTGAAATGGTATCTTGACAGTGGCTGTTCCAAGCACATGACTGGAGACCAAATCAAGTTCATTTCCTTTACCCCTTAAGTCGAGTGGTAGTGTTACCTACGGAGACAATAAGAAAGGAAGAATACTTGGCATTGGCAACATTGGAAGTGACTCAACAACAATCATTGAGGATGTACTATATGTTGAGGGACTGAAACATAACCTGCTAAGTATCAGTCAACTATGTGACAAAGGCTGCAAGGTAAAATTCAATTCCAATAGTTGCTTCATAGAAAATCGGCATGATGAAAATTTGAAATTAATTGGACATAGGACGAATAACATCTATATGCTTGATTTAGATAATATCTCTTCAAATACTACATGTTGTCTTATTTCAAAAGAAGAAGAGAATTGACTTTGGCATAGAAGAATTGCACACATTCACATGAACCACTTGAATAAACTGATTCGTAAAGATCTTGTAGTTGGCTTGCCTAAACTGAAATTTCTGAAAGATGGACTATGTGATGCATGTCAAAATGGAAAGCAAGTTAAGGTGTCTTTTAAACCAAAGAACATTGTTTCAACAACTAGACCCTTGCTACTTTTACACATGGATTTATTTGGTCCATCTAGAACCAAAAGCTTTGGTGGTAACTTGTATGCATTGGTAATAGTAGATGATTACTCTAGATATACATGGACATATTTTCTATCTCATAAGAGTGATTCATTTGCTGCATTTAAGAAAATGGCAAAATTGGTGCAAAATGAAAAGGGCGTAAAAATTGTTTTTATAAGAAGTTATCATGGGGGAGAATTTCAAAATGAAGTGTTTGAAAACTTTTGTGATGAGCATGACATTCAACATAATTTTTCTGCTCCTAGAACTCCACAACAAAATGGAGTAGTAGAAAGAAAGAATAGATCATTAGAGGAGATAGCAAGAACTATGTTGAACGACTCGAGCTTGCCAAAACATTTTTGGGCAGATGCTGTCAATACAGCCTGCTATGTGCTAAATAGAGTCTTGATAAGACCAATATTAAAGAAAACCCCTTATGAGCTTTACAAAGGAAGAAAACCAAATATAGCACATTTTCATGTTTTTGGGTGCAAATGCTTTGTTCTTAACAATGGAAAGAATAATCTTAGAAAATTTGATGCAAAGGCTGATGAAGGAATTTTCCTAGGTTACACCCTATCTAGTAAAGCATTTAGAATATATAATAAGAGAACACAAACTATTGAGGAATCTGTGCATGTGACATTTGATGAGTCTAACCCCAAAAGGTTGGGAAAGGATTGTGTTATTGATGATCTTGCAGATTCAATTGAGAAAACTCTCCTAGAAGAGAAACAGGACAATGAAGAAGATGAAAGCTTAAAGAACGAATCGCTGCAGCAAGAGCAAACAGAACAACAGCCTGACCTACCAAAGGAATGGAGGACTGTCAGAAATCATCCAATTGATAACATCATCGGTGAAATTACAAAGGGGGTAACTACTAGACAATCTCTTAGAAATGTTTGTAATCATATGGCATTTGTGTCTCAAGTAGAACCTAAGAATATAGATGATGCTATAATTGATGAACATTGGATGATGGCTATGCAAGAAGAGTTAAACCAGTTTGAAAGAAACCAAGTTTGGAAACTAGTGCCTAAACCCAAGAACTGTCAAGTAATAGGTACAAAATGGGTTTTTAGGAATAAACTAGATGAAAATGGTATAATTGTAACAAACAAGGCTAGATTGGTAGCCAAAGGGTATAACCAAGAAGAAGGCATAGATTATGATGAAACATATGCACCAGTAGCAAGATTAGAAGCTATAATAATGCTACTTGCTTATGCTTGCATAATGGGATTTAAATTGTATCAAATGGATATTAAGAGTACTTTCTTAAATGGATTTATACAAGAGGAAGTGTATGTTGGTCAACCGCCTGGTTTTGAGAATAATGAATTGCCTAACCATGTTTATAAACTGTCTAAAGCATTATATGGCTTAAAGCAAGCTCCTAGAGCTTGGTATGAAAGGTTAAGTAATTTTCTCATTGAAAAAAGAATTTAAAAGAGGTAAAGTTGACACAACTTTGTTCACTAAGAAAATGGCACACAACACTTTACTTGTACAAATATATGTGGATGATATAATTTTTGGTGTTACTAATGAGCAGTTGTGTAATGAGTTTGCAAGTCTTATGCAGAGTGGGTTTGAAATGTCAATGATTGGTGAGCTAAAATATTTCCCTGGACTGCAAATAAAGCAAACTGAAAATGGAATCTTTGTCAACCAAACCAAGTACTGCAATGAGTTGGTCAAGAAGTTTGGCATGGAAAAAGCTAAGGAGATGGCTACTCCAATGAGTACCTCCTGTTATCTGGACAAGGATGAGCAAGATAAACCTGTTGATGTTTCTAAATTCAGAGGTATGATAGGCTCACTAGTTAATCTTATTGCTAGTAGGCCAGATATCACGTTTAGTGTATGCATGTGTGCTAGGTATCAAGCAAATCCAAAAGAATCACACTTAACAGCAGTTAAAAGGATCATTAAGTATCTGTTAGGAACAAAAGACATGGGATTATGGTATCCCAAGGGAGTTACATGTACGTTAATTACCTATTCAGACTCTGATTTTGCTGGTTGTAAACTAGACAGAAAGAGTACTAGTGGAACTTGCCATTTACTAGGAAACTCATTAGTATTATGGTTCAGTAAGAAACAATCTAGTGTGACTTTATCCACTACAGAGGCTGAATATGTAGCAACTGGTAGCTGTTATGCACAGGTTTTATGGATGAAACAACAATTAGTTGATTATGGTGTGCAACTAAACCAAGTTCCTATTAGATATTGCGACACCCTAATCTAGGGTCATCACACTATTACCCAAGAACGGAAATTAAATTATTAACGCTGGTTACTTTCGGAAAATATATATTTGAGTAAATGTTTCTTTACAAAAATAGTGCTGAATTTTTTTTTCTTAACATAGAACCCTTGTAAATAGAAACAAACATATATATCTATATATATATATATATATCACTTTTTTTACATACACGAACCCTATAATAGGAGATAACAAAAGAGCCCTCATAAGCACAGGCTATTCTCCATCAAACTAAGCAAAGAAAATAAAGATATATACACATCGGCAACAAGTAGTTCAGAACCACATTCAAAAACTTATGGCTCTCTCTAGCCAGATCAAAACCGTCAAGACTCACTACCCCAAAAACTCTACCTAAAGCTGGTCAAGCTACTAAAACCCATTAGGAAGATCATGGTGATCAATCCCGCCTACAACTGACGAATCTGACGATGATGCCTCCGTTTTTGTTGTGTCATCAGAAGAGTCTTCATCATCAACCGCAGGAGGTTGAAACTCAGGATCGTCCTCAATGTATTCCTCCGGATCTTCCTCTCCCTCATTTAACTCCACTTCAGTAGGAGGTTCCGCAGGTCCTAATATCTGAAGAGGATGTGGTTGAGGCGGATCCATCAATCCGTGCTCTTCCAAGTACTGTAGGTAAAGCCAAACTGGAGGTAGAGATACCTCGACCGTCTCCACTACATGAATTCTCTGTTGTGGTCCTTCCTCCATTGTACCGATGACTTCTCTACTCGGGCCATGGTAGGTAGCGCTGAGTGCCCCAAGATTAATCTCCCAGGCACCACCGTATTGTGCACGATCAAATATGATCGTTCAAACCCTCGATTGCACCAACGGTATATCCGGGTTCATCTGAATGTGTAAGAGTGAGAAAGCAATACATGGATCTTACTCAATAACTACATACTAGCCACCATATAAACACATCAGCATTTACCAAATACAAACATTTATAAACAAACAGTTTATCAGTGGTTCAACACCCCAAACATCATCCATAGAAATTATGCATGACACTTCATATTCATCATCTAATTTTCGTCCTAATCTCATGAGATATCCCAACATATAATGAGTTGATTAGACTCCATAGCCACACTGGCTAACTTGGCACTCTGCCAATAGGTGCGCAACCTCTTCCCATCCACACAGGCACGCAAGGCCAGGCACACAAGACCATTAACATTGCTAATGTCCACACTCAGGGCACCAATAGCAAGTAAGATGGGGTCTCCATGTCCTCACTAGGCACATGAGATAAATGCATATCGGAATTACCTTTCGCCGCTGGTAATTAATGCATCAAACCACAAACCGCAAGCACGTCTGCCAAATGCATGTAAAACACTTTTGTTTTGCTCTTTTCTTTGTGTTCAATCTTTCTTTGCCGAAGCTCAAAATGGCTTACGACTCACATAGTTTTAAAACACTGTTAAAACTTTTATCACAACACAGGACCTCACTGTTCGAGTGCTCAATCACGACACCTCTCGACCGGTGCACCAGTCTTAGGTTCGTGGTACTAGAAAACATCTTCAATGTTTCAACACGGTATACCTCACGTATACGGTATAGGCCCTCAAAGTCCAAACGACTGAGTCCATCACAACACAGGACCTTAGTACCCCGACGTCTCGGTTACTAAGTCCAACTGTACTTTCAACATGGTTGAATCAACTTTTGATTTTTGGAAATTCTTTTCCAAGGTAGAAATTCATTATAAAATCCTTAAATAATAAAAACTTAGTTTTTCTCAAACCAATGAGTCACTTGAGGTTTAATTTTCTCAAAATATGCACTGTCGTTTCAAAAATACTTGCCGTCTACACTTTTCCAAATTTGCCGTCAAATATTATTTTTAAGGCTTTTTAAGCCAAAACTTAACTTTTCCACTTAATTAATTTTCTAAAATCATGATTAACTTATTTTCACCAATTAATTTTATAAAAGAATATTTTGTAATATTCCGGGTTTTCTTACGTAAAATTCAGCAGTGCTAAAATATTTTCACGGTTTCGCGCTCATTGTGACTCATAATTCCCTTTTCACGAAATAAATTACTAAAATAATAATATTTTCCAAAACTCCTCATTTTCCTCAAAATAAAATTCCTTTAATATTATATATCAACATTTTGCCGTTAAAACATTGAATATAATTTGCGAAGCTTCTTAAAGCTTTTATCCGATTTACTTAATTGTGCACTGACCACTGCCAGGCTTCTCACACATCAACCAACAGTTATATCATAGATATTTCCCAGGCAGATCATGCATCACAGTAGCATAATATAATTGCAGATAAACAATTAACGCAATTAAAACCACACAGACACAAATAACACAACAATAGACAACATAAATAAATACTAGCAAACAAATAATTACAAACAACCACGGGATATCATATAGCCATTGAATAAATCCTCCGGTGTTCCCCTCTTACCTCTTGAAGACTTTTTGGTGAACTTACAGATTCTTTCGGAATCTCGGTTACCTCGTAAACGTCGTACTCTACTAACCTCCAACCATTACAACCAAATAGTTACAAATCAAGAAACTAAAACATTCTAAACCCTAATACATAGTCACGGCCTCTAGGATTTTTGAATGACTAAAATTTCTAATCATGATTAAGTTATGGATTAATGATCCTTGATTAACCTAACTCATAGATTAGTAACTAAACAACTAAGTTTCAAACTCAAAACTTCCTAACTCTTTTATACAAGGATTCGGCCTCAATATGTTAATAGGTCTAGGGTTCTTAGTTTAATAAACCAACTTGGATTTATTAAGCATACATACTAATAGCTTGATTAACAAGATCATTAAGGAAAACTTTGAACAAAACTCAACAAATCTAACCCACCTAGGGTTTCAGACAACATAAAGATTTTTGAGTAAAGATTTTCATTTTAAGAAACTAACATAGATTAGAGTGTGTAGACATACATGCCATATGGAATACATGATCATATATGACAACACATGAACAAAACTCTACCAACCCTAATTTGCTAGATTCGGCCAAGGCTAGATTTTTAGGAAAGAAATTTTTGATTACATCATGCTCTTGGATTCAGATAATATGCATGATATCAAGAAGATAGAAAGTAGTTTCATCATCATTAGATTTTTCTAGAATTTATTATGACTTTTCAAAGTTCTAGGGTTAGAAACTTTAAAGTGATGAACAACTATGATATAAGCCTTGAATCAAGAAACTTGCTAAAGAACATAGGCATGATTAAGAATGAAGATTTGAATTTACCTCTTTAAGATCAATGACAAAGGAAATCCAAGAACTTGTTTTACAAACTTAACACTAAGAGACTTATGAACTTTAGGGTTTTGGAAACAAATGGCAAAAGAAACTAAGTGAAAAGTGAGAGTATGGTATTTATAGAGATAGTGGCACCATCTTGGGAAGGATCTAGATGATGATGAGTTGTCTTGCTAAAAGGATTCAAATGCAATTAAGTTCTAAGGACCAATTTGCAAAGATTCCATAAGTTGAAGGACTAGTTTGCAAATTGTCAATAAAGTGTCATGATGATGATTTTGCCACATTTAATGCAAGCTTATCTTGACTTTGTTGGCTGAATTTATGTGTCAAATATATGTTAGGATAATTCATGAAGGTTTGAGAAGAATCAAGAATGATGTAGAAAATTGTGGAACACTCTAGAAAAATCTTGATTCATCCAACAACAAATGAGGCAGCCATCAATCCTCATGGGCTTGCGCATGGGCTGGGTTAGTTTGGGCTTGGGTTCATTTTTTTGTGGGGCCCACTTGAAAATTTAAACATTAAGCTTGACATAGGAACTTGTATAGTTTCAAATTGGCTTTATGGAATCAATCCATGAACTAGAAAATTTTGGGCTTCTAAGCCACGACCATTTGAGATTAGAAACAAGGATTCTAGCCCAATTCACTTGAAAAAAACTTAGAAATAATTTAGGGACAAAAGGGTAATTTACAGAAAGTTCAGGGGCTTAAGCGTAAAATTTCTAAATTTTCACTTTAACCTTGAAAAACCTTCTAGACTTAAAAATATGATTCATCCCCTTGAATCATCTCAAAATCCTAAGTTAAACCCTCTATCGGCTCTTAGAAACTCTGAAATCCCTTCCGTCGTCTACTCGATTACGCGTTCCGCCCGTAATACGTAAATTATTTTATTTTTTCTGAAAAAAATTCTAAAAATATAGAATTGTAGAAAATAAAATACTAAACTTAAGTCCTTCATTCACGAATTAAAATTAGGTCTTTTGAGCAGTATTATTATACTGTCAATGGAATTCGCGGGCCGGGTTTCTCTTGACTTTCCAACCTAAATTTTAATCGTAGCTTCCCTACGGTCAAGTAGGATTGAGTGATAAACTCCGTTTATTTAAAATAATTTTTCTAAAACTCAAATAAATTTATAAACATATTTATATGTATTACTGTTATTTAAAATAGTAAAATACAGGGTATTACAGATATGACAATACAAGTGCAATTAAGATTGAGATTGAATATGTTGATACAACTAAGCAACTTGCTGATATCTTTACCAAGCCCTTGAACAAGGAAAGCTTCTTCTTCATTAGAAGAGAATTGGGCATAATCGATCAATCATATATCTAATCTCTAAAGAAACAGGAGAAAATCTAAAAAGGGAGGAAAATTAATGGACGCACTTATTCTTTGATTTGTCCCTGCACCTATCCCTCTATCATGAACAATTTTATATGCTATGTTTGAATGTTTAAAATGCTTACCTTCTCTATTGCTTTGAATGTTTCTTTTCTTTGCCTTTTTGATGATGCCAAAAGGGGGAGGAAAAAGTAAGATATAGAGAAAGGAGAAAATAACAAATTATACATGCATATGTTGAGGGGGAGCTAAGGAGTTTATAAGCTTACATGATTAATATGGAGTAAATCAAATAGGAGTTTATAAGCTTACATGATTAATAGGGAGTAAATCAAATTCTGCTCTGTTAATATTTTTTTTGCTCTGATATACTACTGCTCTGACTGCTTTGATACCATGATATAAATTTTCAAAATTCTGCTCTGTTAATACTCTGTTAATATTTTTTTGCTCTGATATACTACTGCTCTGACTACTTTGATACCATGATATAAATCTATCAAAACACTTAGCGTCTACCACACTTATACACTGATCTTATAATTTGTTAAAAAGTTTGTCATAATCAAAAAGTGGGAGATTGTTAGATTCAGTGACTTAAAGATTTTGATATATGACAAATACAACTTAATGTGTATGCAAGTGTTTAATGTCAAATTGTAAAGAAAGGTATCAAGCAATATTCAACAAGTTCAGTGAGCAATCAAAGAAGAATATTCAAGGAAGAACTTGGAGGAATCAAAGAGCAAGGACGAAGATCAAGGAATCATCAAGACAAGAGCTTAAACGAAGAAATTAGTGTTAAGTGTTAGATGATTTGTAAGAGATGAAATCTCTTATTCACAAATAGCTCAATTAAGAAAGATGCATGAAGAAAATCATTTTTCATAACCTGCATTAAAAGGAATAAGTTTTCGTTAATGAAAATGATTTTTAGAAAGAATAATATAAGCGCTCGTCCAACACTGGGAATAATAGAAGCGCTCCTCCAACAGTGGTAAAAGCTGGCGTCCAAGAAAGTGGCAGAAGCCCACATCTACTAAAATGACAGAAGCTCACGTCTACTAAAGTGACAGAAGCACACGTCTACTAAAATGACACAAGCGCATGTCTACTAAAGTGACAGAAGTGCTCGTTCACTAAAGTGATACAAGCGCTCGTCTACTAAAGTAATACAAGCGCTCGTCTACTAGTTGGAGCACGTCCAATTACTTTGTGTTAGTACTCCCGTCTGCTGACGTGGCAAATGGACGCGACTATTTTTTTTAAGATAGATGCGGCTATTTTTTGAAATATGGATGCGGTTATTTGAAATATGGATGCGGTTATGGACACGAATTCTATAAGAACTATCAGAATCTTATCTCAAGGACGAGAATCAAGAAAACAGATTCTGTTAAATCAGATCCAAATCTGTTTTAATTGATCCCAACGACTATAACTTGTTTTCTATATAAAGAGGGATCAAAGGAACACTTTAAGAAGAATCATAACGAATAACAAAATAATTATAACGATACACATATCATTCATCATCTTCATTGAGCTTACTGTGAAAAGAGTGTTTCAATACTCATAAGTGCTTGAATTTGTTTTATCTGACTATTAAGAGTTAGGAATCAACTTTTGTTTTTACTTTTCGATTGTAAAGAGAGAGGGAGTCTCTCTGAGTGATTAGGGTGAGGTATCCCTAAGGAAGAACATTGAGGCTCTTCACAAGAGTGTGGTATCTCGAGGTGAAGGAGTGCTCTGTGGTGTAAAGGTTTTTCAAGCTACCTGGCTAAAGCTTGTTGTGTTAGTGTGTGAAAACCCACAGGTGGAGTGGGGACTGGATGTAGGTCACAGTGGTGGCGACTGAACCAGGATAAATCTGGTTGTGTAGTATCTCTAAACTCAGACTCTTTAATTTCTGTTTATGATCAAGAACCTGTGATTTTGATGTTTAAAGTTCAAATATAATTTATGTTCTTGATCTGTATAAACTGTATTTTGTTATTGTTGATTTATTGAACATGAACCTATTCGTTATTAATATTTCTTATCCTCATCACCTTCTATTCAAGATTTTGTCAAAACCCTTCATCGATTTTATAAAAGATCTTGAGAACACAAATCCGCAACTCTGATTTATATAAAGCTTTGTGAAAAAGTTTTAAGAGGGAAATATTTTCTTTGAAAACTCAATTCACCCCCCTCTTGAGTCGTTGAAGCCAAAACAACACGGCCAAGACTAGCTCTTAGGTTTAGCATCCATATGTATTAAGGAGCTCAAAACCATGATCATTTTGGAAAAATAAGAACAAAGTATCATAGGTCCATAACCTTCTAGGTTCGGCCTTCATAGGATTTGTAGGTTAGAAATCTTTAAACTTTCCAATCTCTTAGACTTAGCATCCGAATATCTTATGGAGCTCAAGTCCATGATCATTTTGGAAAACAATGGAAACTTAAACATTCCAATCTCTTAGACTTAGCATCCAAATATCTTATGGAGCTCAAGTCCATGATCATCTTGGAAAAATGAAAGTAATACATCCTAACTTTAATAACATAGAATAAACAAGTTAGAAATCCTTAAACTTTCCAATCTCTTAGACTTAGTGTCCAAATATCTTATGGAGCTCAAGTCCATGATCATTTTGAAAAACAATGGAAACTTAAACATTCCAATCTCTTAGACTTAGCATCCAAATATCTTATGGACAGTATAATTAAAATCAGGCTGTTACACCTTCAATCCACTTTTCCGAATTGAAACTTCAAATGGTTTGATGGGAGGTGATAGAATCATCTTTCATTACACCATTTACCTTATGTATCTAGAGAAATACTACATAATTATCCAAAATAGTATTCATCCTTTCTTTAGTGGATCATGGTAAAATGCAATGACTCTTGATGCTCTAGTTCTTGAGGGTGTTAAGTTTGACCTTCAGGAATAATTTCCTTATCTTGAATAGGAAGAATAACAACAATATCCTCACAAGGATCCAAATTTGCTACACAAATAGCAGCTATATGAATTGGTTCGGGATTAGAACCAATTTTTCCTCAAAGATAATGTCTCTAACCTTATCTCCCCCCAAACTCGATATCCTCAAAGAACTAGTCAGTTCCTGTCTCAAGGTATCTTTAACTTGGGATTTAAAAAAAAGAAGAAGAAAGAATTCATACCCCTTTGAACTTTCAGAGTAACCAATAAGGTAGCCACTCACTGTTTGGGACTCCAATTTTCTTCGTGAGGCATATAAGACCCTGCCTTAGTTGGATATTCCTATACTTAAAGGTGATTGGTCGGTTACTTTAGTTGCCTCTCTGTCAAGCATTTAAGCTGCAATCTTTAGTGTTACTTCCATAGTGACTCTGGTAAGGTAGAATGACTAATCATACTCCTCACCATATCTTTAAGAGTCATTACTAGGGCTTAACTGTATTCTTGATAGCCATATTCTGACCTATTTATCTTTAATGCATTTGATACAAACAATAAAATGTATAAGGCCAATGGAATCTGGGATTCCCTCATACAAGTCGTTCAACTGTTTGTAGAGATGTGCCCTGAATGTTTGTATCATAATGCTCCGTAATTTTTTATTGTCAACTTTATGCTTAGTGCCATATGACTCCTCACTCAATTTTTTACCACAAAAGGTTTTAATACCAAGCAATTATAGATCACCAAAATCCATAGCTTAACTTGTTCCAACAATATTTGAATTTAAAAGAAATTAAATCCATCGTTTCTAAATGAACAAAAATTATTCTTGATTTGTTCAATAAGAAACCAAAACCAAATTTCATCTAAATGATGACTAAACCAAAATGTCTTTAAATTCCAAATATTAGCCAGTAACAACAATCTGAAACGTCAATAGCCTTATCTTTTACTGACTTGGTTAACTCCAATATAGATGCATCTTTTAGCAGTACTTAACCTTCATCGGTTCAGACAATTCTTTATTGACATGCCAAACATGATATTTGGGACATTTCTTCTTTAGATGCCCGATGTCTATATAAAAGAAACAATTGAGACCTTAGTTGTCTCTTTTAAGATGGGCGCTTAGCTGCTTCATCCTTAATTTTCTTTTGTTTGCCCTTATCTTTAGGGTAATGAGCACCATTTGTATTATCTTGCTTCATTCTTTCCTTTCTTGCACACCTTATGAAATGAATTCATTAAGATATCATTTCCTTTTTCGGTAGCTATAAGCAGATTTAAATTTACTAAATTGTGCATGAAGGAATACCAAATGCTAAATTCATGAGCAAGTCGTTAGACAGCCCAAGCTTTAACGCCTTAAGTTTATGAGCAAGATTGGACATTATCATAAAGTGCTCCTTAAATTTCCTTTGCCTTTATACATAATGGAAAAACTAGCTCTCCAATGAGTGCTTGTTTTTGCCTTTATTGTTTTTGGAAAGCACTTTTCAACTTTATCAAGGAAATCTGACATTAATTATGCCATCCAAAATAACACCCCAAAAGATTTCTAGAATATTATGCTTTATGATCATAAGACCCAAGAGATTGGAGTGGTTCCACTTCCCATACTTGATTCTCTTTTCAGAGGTACTGAATTGAGTGAGAGAAGGTGGGTTTCTCCATCTTTATGCCAGGTCTAGATCAGAAAACAACTTTATTGTTTTTCTTTCAATCCTAAACGTCAGAACTTTTAAGGATTAAATTAGCAGATACATAAGCAATATTAACTTTAAAGAGAACAAAAGTACCATAAAGATACTCACTAAAATACCCATTGCACCATCAATATCAAGTCTTCTGACAGTAACATTAATTGCTAGTGGTATTTTGTTGTAATGATCAAACACTGACAATTAATCTTGTCACATAATAAATCCCCTTATTTTTATTGATTCATCATTGACATGTTAACCTTATAATTGTCAAGTGTTTACCATCACATGTGTGAATGTTGTCCGGCCAAATATTAACCTTCCTTTGGGCCGACTAATACCCGCATGGATATACACCCACACAACATTCAATATCTCTTATGAGCAATTTCCACAAAAGAGGTCACCTTGGTGGCTTCATACTTTAATTTGCTCACTCGAAATCCAAATTGGCAAATTAAAGACCCAAACAAGATGCCTAGCAAAACATTAATCCCAATCTTTGAACTAGTAAGGATTAACTGTAAGTGGCCCTCTCATGCAATGATCAAGCATTGGTGATAAGTTATGTCAAATAACAACTATCTTAGGACACTCTGTTATTCACATGAACAATACATTTATAATCACCACACATTTATCATCGCAGGCACTCCATTATTCGGCCAAACTGTCCTTTCCCTTTGGGCCAAGTTCAGTCCGCATAAATAATTTTATGCATATCTTAGTAAATTCAATTAAATCAATCTACACAACATCGGTTGCGCTTTCCACATTGAAACAGGAAAATCTTAATGTTTAGTATGAAAAGACAACTTAATTTTTTTTATAACAGTTAAGCATGTTGCTCAATACTGTGAAACCGTAAAACTTCTGGAAAAGCAAAGACTTTTCCCATACAGTACTTACGCTGAAGGGGATAATAACATGATAAAAAAAATTCTTTTTATTTGCCTGTACAAGAAAATCGCACAGTGCTATCAGTAGGCATAAACCAAAAACAGATTGTTGATCCATTGTTCATGTTCATATAAGACAAAAATTCAACACTCCAGGATGCCATGATTCAATTATATATATATATATATATATATATATATATATATATATATATATATAATAAATCAAAACTCAGCCATCAATCACCAAATATATTGTAGCAACGTACAGTCATATTTATATACTAGTGTAATTTAACCTGTGTTCTATTAAAAATTTATTTTGGTAATGATAAATAAAATGATGATTGTTACACTATTGAAAAAGAGCTGTTTAGGGACTAAATTTTCGATGGTCCCTAAATCAACCAGGGACCGATGTACAGTCATAAGTAAAACAATGGTCACAAATCAATTTAGGGGCCGATTTCGAAACGGTCCCTATTTAGGGACCAATCCCTAAATTCAATCTCTGGTGTTGGTCACACACAAATTTCTGGGACCAAATCTACGACCCATTTTTTAAATTTTAGGGACCGAATTTTTGATCCCTATATTATATAACGGTTATTTTTTAGCGACCCTTAAATCGGTCCCCAATGTGGTCCTTATTTTAAAACGATTTTTTTTAAAAATTAAATCAAATTAAATTGAATTAATTTAAACTAGAATAATTAATGTACAAAAGAAAACACATTATATATAATCCAATGTTTACACATCCTCTAACACATAAAATATAATTAAAAAAAGCACATAACATAAATGTATCTCCTAATCATCACGACGAGGTGAGGGAAATGGGCTAATATCATAAACATCCTCATCATGAGCATCGTCATGTACGCGATTGCCTAAACCCGAACCTGAATTACCCGCTCACATTAGTCGGTAAAGCTCAGTCTTATAAGCAAATGGATTTTATTAAAAAGGTAAAAAGGGTACCATGACCCATAAAGATTACAAGAGAGAATCGTAGTCCATAAAACCCATGTCCAATAAAAGCAACCTGTACTCTAGATAACAAACAAAACAAGCATTAACCCAACCCAACAAATATATTATATCTCCTTACAATAATCTTGAACAATAAACAGAAGCCAAACTAGGTGGACTAACTCCTGTAAAATCATCAGGACCCTCCCTATTACTTAACCTATATAACAGTGTTGAAATAAACGCCTGAGACAACATCAAAAGAACCTTGAAACAATCTTCATAATACCCATCTGCACAAACCAATCAAAACAGAAATTGAATCTATTCAATTGAAAAGGCTTACAGAAGTAGCTTTTTTTAAAATTGAGACGTTTTTCAACAAAGTTGGCAAGCTTCCTTTTGTAACGTTCTCCAGCCTCACTGGTTAAACAAATTACATTATATTCCAGTTAGTCAGCTAAAAGTTCACACTTCACAGCAATTCTTTTTAAAGAAACTAGATATCACCTTGAAAAAGTGTAAGAAAAAACAAGATGAAGAGAGTGTGTGCTGAGCCGTAGGAGGAGAGGTTCTTCTTGAGAGAGACTCCAATGTTGAAACTTTTAACCAGCAACGAATAATATGTACAGTAGTCCTATTCCTACCCTTAATTGCATGTCCAGCTAATGAACTAATGTAAACAAGGAGAATGAAGACAGTGCCCATTCATGGATTTAGCTATGCAACTTATTTTGATAAAGTTTAAAACATGAAGATATCACATAATTAGCTACCAGAATAGGGAAGACAGACATATTATAGAAGAGGGCCAACCACCATACACAATGCATATAAAAAGACGGATGATGTAGAGAGTGGTTGAAAAATCCAAGCACTTCTTTGCTCTTTCAATCAAAGAAAGCATATATACAGCCCTGAATAGAACCAATAGTGGTGTCAATAAAACATAGAGCAAAGAATGCCTCTCTAAGTACCTTCCTCCCACACAAAATCACAGAACAAAAAGAAAGAGCCACATGGAGCCTCCTAAATAAAGGTTCATGTACCTCAAAGGGTCAAAGTATAACTTTTTGTTTCATTACAAATGCTCGAATAAAGCAAAATGAATCCAGCGCAATGAAAACAGATATAAGAATGAAGACTAATTTATAAGCTTGTGCTCTTGTGGACATAACTCTGCTAAACGAACAAGAAAACAAACAAAAGAGGAAAGACACTAAATACATAGTAAGTAGTGTTCTTTAAGGGTATACTTGCCTGGGCTGAGATGATGGGACCCCCTTGTGAAGCAAAAAGCTTCTCTTGTTTCATAAGGTTCACTATGTATGTGGTAAATCTCTGCATATAATACTGAAGCCCCAAATATCTTGCTAAATTAATTAGGAGGCATTATGAATCATGCTAATTGCTTATAACCCTGTGAATTATAGCAATAAGCCTTTTTAAGCCACGTGACATGGGGAACAGTAGGCACTAGGCTACAATTTTAGAATAAATACAATAGTCATTATTTCCAAGTTATGAAAAAAGAAGAGAGAACTTTAGAAACTTTTTCGATATCATAATGATCGTATTAAAACCTGAGTTCTGAACTGCTAAGTCCTTGTCACATAAATTCTAATTTCCATGAATTAATGTATTGGAAGATATCTAGACATCATTTAAATACTAAGAACTGCAAATACTCCTCAAACCCCATCTGTGTCAAATATCAAGTGTCATAGACACCATACTCTCTGAAGTCTTAGCAAATAAAGAACTGGAGTCAGTGTCGATGAGAGCTTCCTACATATACTCCTGAAACAATAAGGAATAAGTGGGAACTTCCATCTAAAATACTGAATAAATATGTGTTACTATCAAATACAAATAAGTTTAATATTTTCTCATAAGAATATATTATCTATGAACTACATTCAACAGTCTTTAATCCGGAAAAAAGAGGGAGATATTGACATTGTAGGGAAGAAATTAATCAGAAATCATCCTTATAGGAAGAAATCATCCTTCCCTATCACAAGAGACAAAATATCCCTTTCTAAACTCAAAACAGTTTTTAAAAAAATCAGACCTTCGACCAGCTGTATGGATTGAGTTGCAGAGTGGGCATGCCTCCCATAGTCTTTGCAGCTCGCTTCAGAATTAAAAGGACCTGAAACACATGATCAATTGCCACATCTACAAGACTCTCCAAGATGGAACTAACAAAAGAGGACACAGTTAAAACAATAAAAATTCCAAGTACTATACTTGAGAACCCAAGCAAACAGAGGCAGCATGATACTCAAACTACAGCACGCATGACCATTCAAGAGTGAGTGACACTACTGTATCTGCTATAGATGGGATCACCTTAACAATGTTTTTTTCAAAATGCAGAACAGAACCCATGCCATATCAAGAGAGCACGTTGAGTTTTTATTCCCTCATAATTTTTTTAAAAGACAGTAATGTAACATAGGAGAGAAAGAGAGAAAATATGTGAAGAGAATATTATCAGATATTCCCAATTGCAAGCAATAGTAGAAACTCAAAACATTAACAATAGAAACGTATGGTAGTGAGTAAAGTTTAAAGTTCAGTGAACCCAGTGACAAACATTAGAAAATTAACACTCAAAACTTCCCTATATACAATTTATCTTCAATTGGATATAACCATGTAAACCTCAAGGTAAGTGAGTCTAGAGACAAACATTAGAAAATTAACAAAAAACTGGTAGAAAAATCAAAGCTTAAATCATACAAAATCAAAGAACATTACCCAAAAATAATAAAAACAAGTGTGCCTACTTGAGCAGAGAGGGAGCAAAAATGGCGCTCTTCGCAGTGAGAATTAATGTTAGTGGGAAACGGAAAGCGTTAGAGCTGTGAGAGGGAGAGTTTACCTGAGAGAGAGAGAGGTCGAAGAGAGCTCCCTCGATGGTCCTCGCAGTGGTCCTCCGATGAGCTTCGGTGGTTCTCTTTGCAATGTGAGAGCAGAGAGGGGAATGTGACCAAAATTTCCTATTTGCAAAGTAAATGAAACATGGAAAAAATGGAGTCCCTGAAACGGTTCCTAATAGAGACTGACTGCCATCGGTCCCTAAAAGGTTTTTTTTTTTTTTTTTAGTCTTAATCCATATTATAAAAAGATTGAGGATAGAAAATTGTATTTTACACGAGAGAATTAATGTTAGTTTGTTATTAATATAATAATTGTTTCTGAAATTTTATGATTGGCCCTTTTTTTAAATTTTATAAAAATAGAAAATATTTTGTAACAAAAAAAAAAAAAGAAAATATTTAAAGTTTGTTTATCTTTAAAAAAATGAATTTTTAAAAATAAAACAATTATTAATTTTTTTTAGGAAACCCCATTCACAAAATTATTAGCCTCATTTCCTTTAAAAAAAATCACAATCTTAATTACATCATGCATTAATAATATCTAATTATATGTATACAATAAATTATTTTGTGCCTAATCATGAAGTTAGAGGATTAAGAAAATGGCCTTTATAAAATAATGGGCTTCGAGTCCAAACAAACCTAGGAGTGATAGTTATACTCCAAAGATTTGGGATACACCCCATACATCTAAAATCACTTCCTTAGTGGAATATTGTACCCTAGAAAATGTGACAGCCTCTTCGTGTACCCTGTCCCCTTCAGCAGACGCAGAAGACACCCCACCCACTACTCAGACTTTTGTCAACATCGTCCCTGTCTCCATTAACCTTCTCTTTCGTTTCATCTCGTGAGTATGCCATTATTCTTCTCCTTCTTCGTCTCTGTTGCTTTGCCACACTGGCAGCCGCTACTAATCATCACTACGGTAAGTTTGTCTCTCAATCTGTCTCTCTATTTCTCCCTCTCTGTATGCCTCTATAGCTACTGTTAGTTTAATGTTTCTTGTAATTCGATTCTTGGATTCGTTTTCTCTTTTATGTGTGTGATGATTTTTTGTTCCGTTTGGTTTTTGTCTGATTAGGGTTTGTATGATATTTGATGTATCCTAATTTAAAGTACCTGAAATGCTTCATATTTGTAGTTTTGTTTGCAATGAAATTTAAATAAAGAAAGAATCCCCACCATCATGCATGCAAGTTCTCAAATTCATACTAATACCAGAAGAGATTAGATTTTTTCATTTGATATTTTTTTTATTGTGAGATAAATAGTTTTAGAAATATGTGTAGGTTTGCAAGGTATGTTACGATTACGATTGAAAGCTAGTTAATCGGTCGTCTGTATCATGTATGTATATGCTGATGTGTGGTGTGCATTGTATGTAAGACTATTGATGGGAAGCTTTTTGTATGCTTATATGCTTATAGAAATAAATAGCACACATCCTTCTAAGATGATTCCCCTTGTTATGTTGTTTCCAGCTTTGACAAACTTTCTACACTTTCAATTCAAGGCAACACTACATACAACTTTGATGAAATATGAATTCTATAGCTTTTACATTTGTGTGTCTTGTGTTTTTTTTTCCCTATAAATATCTGTCATATGCTAGCACAGTTGTAGTTTGACAGTATTGAATTTATATCTAGTTTTGAGAAGAGAATACATGTGATGTGAGTATAATATATGTTCCCATTTAAAAATAAATAAGACTATAATTTTAAGTTGACCAAAGTTTACATTGTTGACATAGTATGTATAATTTAAGTTGCATTATAAATAAGAAAACAATGAGATATTATTCATTGATTTGTTAGCATATTCGAAGGATTATTGCTCGGCATTGACCTGTTCCCTATACCATAAAAATATTAATATATTGTATATTTGTTATTTAAATGATGGATTGAATAATAAATTTAGTTTGCTGACAATGGAGTTTTTTTATTCGGAGTATCAGTGTCCAAATACATGGCAGGTCCAAGCAACTATGATACTGACAATGAGTTTAGAAGATTTGAGGGAAAGATAATTCCGGAAGTGGTAAATTAGTAACATTACTTTGTTTTATCATTTACTTTACCATTTAAATAGTATTGTAATGTTAAAAAAAATTCAAGGATGAAATGAGAATCGCAGATGAATTTGTGAAACATTGGAATGAGAAGATTATGAATAAGAGCTATTGGATAATGGATCCTCGATACAATGGGTTTTCTCTAGTGATTGATATCTATCAAGAAGAAGTGGGTTATTTCACCCATGTAATAAATAGAATACCTGAATTCTATAGACTAACAGAAACTCATGTTGCAAGGTTTAATAATCTGAATGACTATTTATTTTTTATGAGAGTCTATGACCTAGCTAGGAATGAAATTACCTACCCAAATCTGGAAGAAGAAAATGTGGAATTCGAAGATTCATTCTTCAATGGGTTTGAGGAACTTTGAAGAAGACAGCAACAATGTTACTCAACTACTTTTAGATATTGGATTCTACCATTCCTTTAATGTAAAATTATAGTACTTTGAAAAAAAAAACAGTCGACACTTGCAGAGATTGTAAAAAAGAACTTCATGGAAAATCAACAAAAAATCTCCATTGAAGATGAGCAGGAGAGGATCTACAACTGCAAGCTGCTAAGACCCAACAGAAGAGACGCATAATGTTACATAGCTGGCAAACAATGGTATAAATTCTGTAAGGAGCATCGTCTAAGAGAGGGTAATTCTTTGAAATTCAGAATTGGGGATAATGTTCAGAAGGTTTTTGTGGAAATAGTAAGACTTTAGGTAGTTCTGTAGGAACAGACCACTGATCAGTTTACATAATTTCTAAGATGTGGTAATTTATATGATGTAGTAAACTATGGTGGATTTTACCTACAATGGTGGTTACGTAGTTCTAGTAGGAAGAAACCACTAATTAGTTTGAATATATGGTTTATTGTACTGGTATTATAAATTTCTATGATGTGTGTAAGACACTGATGGTGGTTATGTAGTTCCAGTAGGAAGAAAACACTAATTAGTTTAAATATATGGTTTATTGTACTGGTGCTATAAATTTTTATGATGTGTGTAAGACGTTGATGGATTTTATTCAGGATGATGGTTATGTTTTTATGATTGTTGTAATGATTATGTAATTATCTGATTGAATATTTTAAGCTATCAATTTGTCATTTATAAGTTAGTTAGATTTTAAAAACGCAAAATCATCATCAGCAAATATCCATTATGAAATTGTCGTTTACAATTCATTCATTGAATATTGATACTTTTTACCTTTTCATTTACAAATCATAAATTATCAATTTTGAATATGAATCAATTCCAAATTTAAAACATCATCAAAATCAATAAGCTATAATTGACAATGATATGGATGTCATATCTGTGAGCAGATGTTATATTTATTATCATCTAACTTGATATGACAATGATGTTGTTGTAATGTTTCAAAATCTGAAATATATAATTGTTTTTTATTTAGATTAAGATGTAATCTATATGACTGATATGTAATTCTAGAAAAAAAATATTATTGTTCTCATAATATTTTCAATAAGATAATTATAATTATGAATAATCATAAGCATTAAATAGAGAGGTAGAGGTATCATATTATCAAAAGAACATAATTAGACAGTAAATCATGATTATAAACTGATTAAATGTTACATACATACACTAACTCACAAAAAATAAAATAATAAATGCAATAAAATGCATTAGATTACAACAAATCTTATCAAATACTTCTTTGTAAACAACATTTTTAACCACATGACATGGTTCTCCATCATCGTTCAAACTAAGAATCTTCAATCCACTTTTAGATGTCACCCTAGAAATAGCAACATATATTTGACCATGAGAAAAAACAGGACACGGCAAATATAAACCAACATGAGATAATGTTTGACTTGACTTTTATTGATAGTCATTGCAAAACACAAAACCAATGGAAATTGCCTCCTTTGAAACTTGAAAGGCATTGCATGGTCTGAGGGCTCTAGGTTGAGCCTAGGGATATACACATTTTCACCAATATGATTCTATGGCAACTTTAGCTCCAATAACATTAACACCAAGCTCAGTAACCACTAATCATGTTCCATTACATAAACTAGAAGATTGGTCAAAATTTCTCAACAACATTATAGGAACACCTACCTTCAATGTTATCTTATGGTTAGGAATACCAGAGCACCTGATTTGATTAAGGAATTCAGGAGTTAGCCACTCAGAATTAATACCACCAGAATTTTCCATTTTACTAATAGAATCTGAACTAAAGTATTCATTCTCTTCACCAGGTAACAACGATAACACATAGTTATTTACCTATTCCACATGTTCTAAATTTGGTACCAATATTACCCTGTCTTCAAAAAAATTGACATAACTGATATTAACCAACAGGTTAGGATAAATATAAGAGACAATACGTGCAACAAGATCAGATGAATCTAAAATCAACAAATCTTCAGGCGGATAAATATCAGCCTCACCATCATCAACAACACCTAACTTCCCATCACCAATATCAAGGACCCAATCTGCAAACTCCTTGATCACCCGCTGCTTATCAGTATTTAGACTAATTTGAATTCTCATATTTTCATATAACTTCAACACTTTACAAAGCTTCCATAGTATCGAAGAATTAATAGTTGCCATCACAATATCTGCCCTACCTCCCTTTCGAACAACAGGCAATATTTGTCTAAAATCACCACTAAGAACAACAACCTTCCCACCAAAAGGTTTTGTAGAGTACTCAACATTAACAACTCCCATTATATCCTTCAAAGTCCTATCCAATGCCTCAAAAGCCCGTCTATTTACCATGAATGCCTCATCCCAAATAATTAGAGTTGTCTCTTGAGGTAAGTCAGCTCTATAAGAATTCAATTTAATATTACAACATGAAGAATCAATTAATGACAGTGGGATGGCAAATTGTGAACGAGCATTTCGACCTCCAGATAACAAAAGTGAAGCAATGCTGCTAGAAGCTACATTCAAAACAATTCGATTTTCGGCACGAAACCTATAGGATAAAGTCTTCCACAAAAAAAATTCTCAATCCCACCATAACCGTCAACAAAAAAATAATCCACCAACATTATCAACCATGGCAGCAACAATCATGTCATATACAACTCTTTGACCAAGATTCAGTTTTCCAAGCATTCTTTATGTTTAAGAACCATTTCATCCGTGTCGTACTGAAGTTATCTAAGAACATAAATATTATTCAGATTGGATAGGTCCTCACTATGAGGAAAAGGCAAGGTGTCAAAATCTTTTAAAGACTGTCCATTTAGACGCAAGATTTTTTCAAATTCAACTAAACAAAATGACTTCAATTGATCTTCTGTCAAACATAATCCTGCACATTCAAATTACCAAAGAAATTGTTACAAAAATAATTTGTTTTTTGTAACACCCCAATTTTTTTTACTGTTCTTCAATAACAGTAAATATATATGTTCTATTATTTTATTTGGATTGGTTAATTATCTGGATAATTATTTTATGTGGTTTTGTTTGAGTAATTTTAATTACTCATTTAAAATGATTTTATTAAAGTGCATTAGCACTGCTTTATTTCAGTGCATGCACGGTTACTAGACAATAATATTATGTTGTTGCCACTATTAGTTTTTATTTAGAAAATAATTTAAATGATATGATTGAAAGAAAAGTATTTTCATATTTTATCCTATTTCATTTTTAAATTTGAAAATAAATTGGTTTGACATTAATCGGAGATTAAATGTTGGACCATGGATTTTCTTAGTTGACTAATTCAACTATGAATCTCTATTTTATTTCAAATTTTGAAAGTATATATTTGTCACCATTTATTTTTTTAGATTCAAAAACTATAAATGTGTTTATTTTTAGGCTTAATATTTATCACTCATATTGTACCCACTAATACAAAAATCAAATTTTCCCTCTCCTCCTTCTCTTATCAGTCACAACCCTAACCCTTCTTTTCTATCTTCCACTCCTTCTTCATTCGAACCACACCCTTTCTTCTTCAACATCATCTTGCTCCACCTTCATCCAACCACCTACCACAGCACTAGGAGCCGTGCGCCGCCCTAAGGAACTCGCTGGTCACCGTTCGCTGATGGGAGGAAGCAGCTTGCATCAATGCACGTGTTCCTCGCCACCGCTGCTGTTGTCTCGAGTCAGAACCGCCACCCACCGTCGTTCCCGGTCGCGGTAAGCACCCTAAGCCGCCATTAATGGTGGTTCTTCACCTATTTATGATGTTGAACCTTCTTTTCTTCTTCCATGAGGTTTAACTCTTGTTTTTGTTGGACCTATGGTGCTGTCCAAAACACACCGCCGCCCCTCCGCCGCGTAGCTACCGTGCCGGCCATTTCAACAACCACCATGACCTTTTTCTTGTTATCTTGGGTAAGTACTTCACCATAACCTCTTCTAGTTCAATACCCCCAAATTTGATTTTGAAACCCTAATCCTAACCCTTTGATTTCAGATTTCGATCTTGAAATTGAATGTTGTTTTATGATATTGAAACTGTGAATTAGTGATTCCCTTATCCAATTTCATTATTCTTTGGTTTGAATGAGTTTCCCCCGAAATTGTGTATAGGAACCCTAAACCCCATTTTGATTTAATTTGAAAATTGATTCCTCTATGTTAAATTAAAATGTTTGAATTTATTCGATAATATGTTTGATGTCGAGTTATTGATTATGTCATTTGTCTGGTTGTTGTAACTAATCAGACTCCCTCTCTGGGATGTTGTCGTGGTTATGGTTACGTGGGGAAGCAGTTTTTTTTTGGGAGTTGACAGAAGCTGTTTAGAGGAAACTAGAACGCCGAGTTGGGGTTTAATCTTGAGTATCTTCATGGTGAGGGAAGCTAATTATTGAATGCGTCTAGGAGATGATCTTTTCTGGTCTACAAAGGTAAAAAGAGCTTACCTGAGGTGTTTTGACGCTGCATGTTATCTGTGTGTCGTGTGTGATTTTATTTGTTGTGATGTGTGGTAATTAAATTAAATTGTTATATGACTGTTATGTGGTTTTTAGTGTTTTCTGTGAAAGCATGATTATATCTATGATGTATGGATATAGGTGATGTATGGGTTATCTGTTTGGTTGATTGATTGACTGAAAGTCTGACAGTGGTCAGTGCTCAATTAAATTAAAGATAAAAGCTTTGAAAAGCTTGGGGAGAAATTTAAGGGATTTGATTTATGGAAGTGGAAGAAATATATTGAAAATAATAACACTTGAGGATATCGCGGTGAAAGAGTGATTAATGAGTAATAGCGATGACGAAATTGTGAAAATATTTCAATTGCATTATCTCTTTCAAAAATGAATTCAAAAATAATATGAAAAGTTATTACAAGAAATTAAGTGTCAAAAATATTTGATGTTGTTTGGAAAAAAGAAAATTCCAAAAGAAAACGGATTTGAGAAGAAGAAATGTATTTCTCTGTGATTTAACGTTTTATAAACGATTTTCAAAAGGAAAATATTTTCTGTAAATAGTTTTTACTCGATGAAAATATTTCCGACAAACTTGTGTTTCCCAGAACGAAAATGATGTTAAAGAAGAAAAGAACCTAGTAATCAAGACATCGGGATTCTAGTGTTCTGTTAACACGTGGACCATGGATCTGTGTTAGTTGTTGTGGACTTTGTGTCCTGTAAAAGTTGTTGTGGACTATGTGTCTTGTAATTGATGTGGTGAACTTTGTATCCCATATCTACGAACCTAAGACTGGTGCATCGGTCTAGGGCTTCGTGATTGAACACTCGGACTGTGTGTCATGTGTTAAAGTTGAGAGTTAAAAGAGTTAATGTTTAATTAAGCATGGTCGTGAGTCTTTGAGCATCGACAATGGAAGAATGAACGAAAAATAAAAGTGACGTGAACAAAAGTTTTACATGCAATATTTGCCAGACCTGCCAGAGTTGAACGTTGTACCTTGATGGACAATGTACCATGTGTACGACTACAACAATGGTTGGACAGTTGTCACAATGGGTCGTATGACTAGCTGCAATAGCTGGTTTGAGTGGCTATCATACGAGGTCGGATAATACTTGTGGATAGCTGCAATAGTTATTTGAGTGGTTATTGCACAAGTGAATCTATACGTAACTGCAATAGCTGTTTGAGTGGTTGTCACAGAGTAATCGTGTGAACAGTTTCAATAGTTGTTTGAGCAATTGTCACATGAGATTGAGGTAGATTATCCGACAATGTAACATGCAAAGTTGACCATTGTGCCTTGAGTTGGACAATGTGCCATGTATTGTGCTGACCATTGTTTCTTTCGTTGACAATGTGTCATGTAAAGAGCCTGATCAGCTTAAACAAAAATTAGTTGGGATCTCCAGAGATTAGATATCAAAGTTAGAGCCTGAATATTGAAGTGTCATGCATTTTTTATAAATCGCGATGACTGCCGGGTATTAATCCCATTGTTTAAAGTATTATGTTTATTTAGAGGATTTATGTGTTGTATCCATGTGTTTGTTCTATTGTTTGTGTGTCGTAGTTATCATGATAAAACTCCTATATTGGTATCTCACCTTTGCAGTGTATCTGTTTTTCTTGGTTTTTGTTGTTGTACCTTGGTACGTGAGTACAGACGATGTAGAGGAGTTACCGGTTTCACTTAGAGATACTAGTCCTGATCTCTGAAGAGGACGTACGTAGATGAGATAACCATTTAGGGTATTCTCGGTGGATGTTTGGTATAACGACCAGCTTAGGTTTTTGAGACATTGTTGATTAATGATAGGATGTATGTTTATGGCTTAGAGAGCCTTTATTTTTAAATGGAATGTAAATGGCTCGGAGAGCCTTTCTTTTGGATGAAAATTTTAAGATTTTTCCTTTTGGTCATGTATGGTTTGTTTATGTAAGTATTTTCTAAAAATACGATCTTGATGTTTTTGTATGACTGGAACTTCTGGGATAAAAATATAAATTTTTCAGCAGGTGTTTTTTTGTTTGTTTGGAGTGTTGGAATTACAGAGGAGACTCTGTCAAAATTTTTGTAAAAATTCTAGATCTTTATTCAAGTATGTTTCTAAATAAATAGGCTTGTCAGGCTAGGATTTTAAGTATGTGCGCCGGTCACGGCTTAGGTTTTTGGGTTGTGACAAACTTTATATTCATGACCAGAATCTATACAATGATAGTGAAAATGTGGGGTTACTATTTTCAACCGTAACCACAAGAGAAAAAATATATTCATACCCATTTTTCTGATGCTTATGTACTTATATAAATTGTTTTCCGAAAGCAGCTAGCAAAATTCTTTTTATTTAAGTTTCGCAATGAGTTAAGAGTTATCAATGTAATGCCCAAGGGGGGTGTTACATTAGTGGTATCAGAGCTGGTCGAGTCTTTCGGGAATCTTTCGGTAATAGGTCTGTTATGTTTTTGTTGTGTGATCTCTAGTTGGTCACTGTTTGAATTGTTTCCTTATCGAAGCAATGTGTGTGGGCTTATAAGTGTTTTGTTTTCTTGATAGGTTTCTACTGGTTTTGCCTTGTCGGAAACCATAGCTAGTAAGTTGTCTTTTGGTCTATGTGTGACATATTCTGTTATCCTTTTGGATTGTGTCAAACATTTGTATAGTATGCCTATTAAGGTAGATTTTCTAGGAATGTTCGTTGAGAATGTTCCAGGATTATCGTTTGCAAAAGGATTTTCCGGGAGTGACCCCTGGAAATGTTTAGTTTTGCTGTTAGCAAAGGATATTGATTTTTGATCGATCTAGTTACTAGGTTCGTTCCGATTTCTATCTCCTTGCCTAGGATGTCACCTACAAAGTTAATCGAGTTAGATGACTCGATTTAACTGAAAAATCTGTGGTATAAGCAGTTTGTCAGATTGGGTGTTTGGTAGCGCGTCGTGTCGAGCGACGCGACTCTGCGATTCCGGCAAGTGTACCGGACTGCCTTCAAGTAATAAAAGATATCGAACCCACAGAGACTGTGTTCCCGAATCGCAATCGGTTTTCGAATCGATTAGATCTGGACAATTTTAAAAAGGATTTTTATGTTTTGAGTGAAAAGGATTTTGAATTCGAAATTTAAAAGATAAACAAACAGAAAACAATTGTTTATGGGGTTTTAGATTTAAACGGATTCCTAGGGATTTGGGTTACCTTTGAGGTTGTTTATGTTGCTAATCTGATTTACCTTTGTTGATTACCGAAATTGCCTTGAAGGCGAGTTTATCCTCTAATAGCTTAAGCTCCCTCTCGGGTTACAAAAGCCGTGCCCAATTGACCCGACCCCTACTCTCGTGGTAGTCGATCCCAGATTGGACCCTTTGCGTTCCGTGACAACTCATTGCTCCTCGAGGGACGGCTTCTAACTCTCGTGATTTCAGTCCCAAGTCTGACTTCTATAGGTCCGACACCCAAGTTCACCGCTAGGTTCCTCCTTAGAATGTCTCAGTCATGCAAATAACCTAAGTTCACCGCTAGGTTCCTCCTTGGATCATCCACATATCACAAACCAGTGGCCGCCGAATTTTACGAGTGAAATACCCTAGAAATCCTAAGTTCACCGCTAGGTTCCTCCTTAGAACGTCTACGTCACGCAAATAAGCGGTTGCCGAATTTACGAGTGATTAACACACTAGAAATCAGATCTAAAACAATAACGAAATCAACAACGATTTTACATCAAATCAACAACATTTACAAAACTCGGGCAGAGCCCCAATCCCTTGAAACAAACTACTACTCCAGTCTTGCCATGGAGATGGCAAGCTGGGTTGACAACATAATGAAAATACAAAAAATCAGAGAAGAGAGGAGAAGAGGAGAAGAGAGATCTATGCCTAAGTCCTTGTGTACAAGTCCAGATATGATCCTTCATGATGATGAATGCCCCCTTCTGCATCTGCCTGGTCCATATTTATAGAAATTGGGAAGTTAGAGTCCCAAACCAACTCAAAATCTGATCTATTTCGGTTTCTTCAGGTCCAAGTAATGCGCGTCACGGCCGTGATGGCCATCACGGGCTAGCCGTGACGGTCTCTGTTTCTGGCAGTTCTGCAAATCCAGTCTTCTCGCGAGGCGAGAATGAGCTCGCATCGCGAGCCTTCATTTTGTAGCCGTGATGAATTTCACGGCTATGGCCGTGATGTGCTCTGACTTGTGGTGGTTTTGGGTCACAGCCGTGATGGCTATCACGGCTAGGCCGTGACAGACTCTGACTTCAGCCTTTGTTCCTTTTCAGTTTTGCTCGATCATGGCCGTGATGGGCATCACGACTAGGCCGTGATGGGCTCTGTTTGGCTCATTTTCTTCACTTTTAAAGCCCTATCTTCATCCAAACTTCATCATGGTTGATCTTGAGCATTTTACCCTTGATATCTGCGAAACAACACACGAAAACCGCCTTACCCGTTCCAAAGGAAAATTAACCTAAAATCTAATGAAAATATGCCTAAACTACATGAAAATGCATGCGAAATGATAGACAAAGATGATGTGAAATCACACTCATCAAATCACCCCAAGCTTAAAACTTTGCTTGTCCTCAAGCAATTACTCAGGCCAGAAGATATATCAATCAAAGCATGGATAGTGAACCAAGAACCCTAGAAGCTAATCCAAGTGACAGGCATATTTAATAAGCACTCAAAAGATAATCAAGTTCAAGTCCAATTAGAAGCTTAGGTTCTTCAATTTCATATTCTCACTGATTTGGGCACTCATCTCACCTCACTCAAGTGTTTTAGGGTATATGACAATTCACTCCATTTCCTCAAGGAAAGTATTTTACCATAGGCTTGACTATTAACCAAATCTCTACTTTATTTATGAAAACACTTAAGAATCAAGAGGTCTTTTCCTTTGGTTGTAATGTGGCCATGGGATTTATTGTTAGGTGGGAAAATCAAGGAAAGGGAATTTCAAGAAGGCTAGACAGATTATCAAACATTACAAAGTATGACACCTTCTAAAATACCTTTTAGGGGCTTTGACTTACTTTTTCCACCTTTCTTTCTTTTCTCTTTTTTTTTTTTTCATTTCTCACTTTCTTTCGTCATCCCCTTCTCCATTTTTATTTTTTTATTTTTTTATTTCACTTTATTTATTTGGAGAAGGGGAGCTTTATAGCTCAAGAGAAATTATTTTCTAGCTTTTTCATCCCATACTTTTTCCAACTACCATTTTGCCCTTTTTGTAATACTTTAAAAGGTGTCATACCAAGCCTTATTTATCAAAGTAATTCAAGGTACCAAGAAAAGTATTTTATTTCTTTTAGGCTCAAAATTGGGCAACTAAGGCGTAGCATTTATCATTCAAAGCTCGGGAGGCCGGAAAAATACCTAGTGCCTCAATCATTTTCAAAAATTGTTTTCAAAAATTTTTAAGTTTCGAAACGGTTTCAAGTCAAGTTCTAGAAAATACAGTCCAAGAGGAATTACAACACTCTATCACAAGAAATGGGGTAGATTTAGTGAATACCCCCTTTGGCTCAAAATCTTACATTTAGTAGTTCAAAAATCAGTGAGGTACACAAATCTAAGGAACCACTTGCTAATTATCAACTATCAAATGACTATCTCAAGAATTTTTTTATTTTTAGCCATATCACAAGAATAATGAAAAATTGGGTTCGAAAATTCACTATCTCAATTCATTTGGCTCCAAGTTCTCACAATTGGATGCATATTCTAAGTGAGGGGCAATCTAGAGAATGTGATCATACCAATCTATGCCTATGTGAATGCAATATGAATGCAACAATGCAAATGCAAAAATAAATACCCCTACCCCAAGCTTGATTACTTACATTGTCTCCAATGTAAATAATCAAGTCGGAGAGAGGAGAAAAATGGAACAACTTACCGAATCGGTAGCGGGTGTTGGCTCACATTCTAGTCAAAACTTGGGTGGAAATAGTATCACGGCCGTGAGGCTCTTCACGGGCAGGCCGTGATCGTTTCTGGTCCTCAGGAGTTGCCCTGTCACGGCCGTGATCTACATCACGGCTAGGCCGTGATGCTCTCTGATCTTGGCATCCTACTCATCACGCCCGTGATGGTTGTCACGGCTAGGCCGTGATCCTTTCTGTGTTCTTGTATAGCTTATCACGGCTGTGACCACTGTCACGGCCAGGGCGTGATGGCCTCTGACTTTATCTTTCTCTGCTATTCTTCCCTTTCTCAACCTGAAAACACTAGACAAACCTATTAATGATATTTTTGCCTCTTGATCTTCTCAAATTATTCAAGAGGTTAATTCAAAAACAAAAGGAAAAAGGGAAAGAAAACTTGGGTTGCCTCCCAAGAAGCGCTTATTTATGGTCTTAAGCTTGACCATACTTCCTTCAATCAACCGGGGTCGGCTGGGCGTAGAAGTGCAGGAACACTTCTCTTCCAAGGAACTCCTTCAAAAAGTCGTTTCTGCTCATATGGCCAATAATGCTTCCGCTTCGCTCTTTTCTCTCAGAGCTTCCTAGCCTTCCTTCCTCCCGGTGGAAGTTTTGTTTCAGTATGGACAGCAATTCCAACTTCACCACTGGGTGCATCTTCAACCATGCATATCTTTGGGGTTGCTTCCATGCTAAGTTCTTTCTCTACCGCTGGAGACGTTACATCAATTCTGCACACATGGCTCTCAAAAGGAGGGTTGTTATAAGAGTTAGTCAACTGAAAATTTACCCTACCTTCCTCTACATTTAGAGAGAGTTTACCATTCCTTACGTCTATCACCGCCCCAGCGGTTGCCAAGAATGGCCTTCCTAAAATGATGGGGAATTTAGGATTCCTTTTCATATCCAATACCAGGAAGTCGGTAGGGATGAAGAATTTCCCTACCTTTACAGGAACATTCTCTAGTATGCCTAGAGGAGTCCTAGTTGAGCCATCCGCAAATTGTAAGGAGAATTTGAATGGTCTCAACTCTTTGCTTCCCAACCTTTCCATGATAGTGAGGGACATCAAGCTCGCGCTAGCCCCTAAGTCACATAAGGCTTGGTCAATGTGCACTTGTTCAATCGAGCAAGAGATGGAGAAACTACCTGGGTCTTTCAGTTTAGTAGGCATTTTAGTCTCTACATCTACTTGCTTTTTCCTGACCAACCTTTGTGGGAAAGGTATCGGGGGTTGGTACGGTGGTGGAGGGACATACTTCGGTTCTGGCTCTTCTTTTTCGCTCATGTCTTCCTCCGGTTCCACCTCCATTTCAGCTACCCCCACCCCAAGCTTATCATCCCTTAAGTGTATGGCATTGCAATGCTCATTGGGATTTGCTTCGGGTTGCCCCGGGAATGTACCCTTAGGTCTCGAGTACGTGCTGGCTTGTTGGGCAATCTGGGTTTCCAGCATCTTGTTATGAGTTGCTAAGTTGTCTACCTTAGATGCCAGCTCCTTTATTGCTTCACTCACTGCCCTTCCTTGTTGTCTAAACTCCTCATTCTGTTTTGTCTGAGTTTCAACAAAACTTTCAAATAAAGTCTCAAGTTTAGACAGCTGTACCTGAGGATACCCCGGTGCTGCTCTCTTATTACCTTGACCCTCTTGGAACTCATGGTTGAGCGTGTTGCTGTAGTTGCCGTAGGAGAGGTAAGGGTTGTTCCTTCTTTGGTTGTAGGGATTTGGGGGAGCATAGTTGGGCAGCTTCGGGTTCGTATCATAGAAGTTGTGACAAGAGTTCACTTGTTCACCCGAAGTGCCGGATCCATGTGGGCATTCCATCATGTCATGTCCCTGCATTCCACAAATCTCACAAACAAGGTTAGTAGCACCTAATGCACTCACATTATCTCTTTCAAGCCGATCAAAACGTTTATTAAGTGAGTCTATCTTTGACATAATAAGATCTGTGCTATTTACCTCAAACTTACCCCCCGAAATCTTGTTCGGGTTATTACCTCTTTCGGATCCCCATTGGTGGTAGTTGGTGGCGACATTCTCGATGATGTTGAATGCCTCAGTGAGAGGCCTATTCATAAACGCTCCACCGGCTGCAGAATCTAGTGACACCTTCGAAGAGTAGTCCAATCCGTTATAGAAGGTGTGCACTATTAACCACCTCTCGAGTCCGTGATGTGGGTAAGACTCAAGCAGTCCCTTGTATCGATCCCAAGCTTCCGATAATGATTCTCCGTCTTTCTGGAAGAAGCCGGTGATCTGGGTTCTTATGTAGGCCGTCTTGGATGGAGGGAAGAATTTCTCCAAGAACGCCTGCTCCAGTTGGTCCCAAGTAGTCAAGGTGTTAGCGGGAATTTGCTTTAGCCAGGCCTTCGCCTTTCCAGTGAGAGATGAGGGGAACAGTCTCAAACGTACAACATCGACCGAGGCTCCATTAATCCTGATTGCATCGGTGAACTCTAGGAATGTTTCTATATGGTCAGTAGGGTCCTCCGAAGGCAATCCTCCGAACTGATGTTGCCTAATCATGTTGATTAGCATGGGTGGAATAGTGTAGTTCTCCGCCTCAATCTCTGGCCTTGCAATCCCAGTTCGCAAGCCTCTCGCATTTGGGGCTGCGTAGTCCTTCAAAGGTTTTGTATCCGGTTGATTCGCCATGAGTGGAACGGGACTCAACCTTTCTCCCTCTCTTTGTAGTCTTCTACGTCTGTGGAAGGTCCTCTCGATCTCCGGATCAATCTCACTAAGGCTCCCAAGACTTAGGGATCTTTGCATATAACTCACAGAGAGATGGATACAATAGAAGGAAAAGAAATTTTTGATTTTTTTTTTAAATTTCAGAAATAAAAATCAAATAAAAAGAAAAGGGTCCAGAAAAATCAATTTAAAAACTAATTGAAATTCGAAAAGGCACAGTCCCCGGCAACGGCGCCAAAAACTTGGTAGCGCGTCGTGTCGAGCGACGCGACTCTGCGATTCCGGCAAGTGTACCGGACTGCCGTCAAGTAATAAAAGATATCGAACCCACAGAGACTGTGTTCCCGAATCGCAATCGGTTTTCGAATCGATTAGATCTGGACAGTTTTAAAAAGGATTTTTATGTTTTGAGTGAAAAGGATTTTGAATTCGAAATTTAAAAGATAAACAAACAGAAAACAATTGTTTATGGGGTTTTAGATTTAAACGGATTCCTAGGGATTTGGGTTACCTTTGAGGTTGTTTATGTTGCTAATCTGATTTACCTTTGTTGATTACCGAAATTGCCTTGAAGGCGAGTTTATCCTCTAATAGCTTAAGCTCCCTCTCGGGTTACAAAAGCCGTGCCCAATTGACCCGACCCCTACTCTCGTGGTAGTCGATCCCAGATTGGACCCTTTGCGTTCCGTGACAACTCGTTGCTCCTCGAGGGACGGCTTCTAACTCTCGTGATTTCAGTCCCAAGTCTGACTTCTATAGGTCCGACACCCAAGTTCACCGCTAGGTTCCTCCTTAGAATGTCTCAGTCATGCAAATAACCTAAGTTCACCGCTAGGTTCCTCCTTGGATCATCCACATCTCACAAACCAGTGGCCGCCGAATTTTACGAGTGAAATACCCTAGAAATCCTAAGTTCACCGCTAGGTTCCTCCTTAGAACGTCTACGTCACGCAAATAAACGGTTGCCGAATTTACGAGTGATTAACACACTAGAAATCAGATCTAAAACAATAACGAAATCAACAACGTTTACAAAACTCGGGCAGAGCCCCAATCCCTAGAAACAAACTACTACTCCAGTCTTGCCATGGAGATGACAAGCTGGGTTGACAACATAATGAAAATACAAAAAATCAGAGAAGAGAGGAGAAGAGGAGAAGAGAGATCTATGCCTAAGTCCTTGTGTACAAGTCTAGATATGATCCTTCATGATGATGAATGCCCCCTTCTGCATCTGCCTGGTCCATATTTATAGAAATTGGGAAGTTAGAGTCCCAAACCAACTCAAAATCTGATCTATTTCGGTTTCTTCAGGTCCAAGTAATGCGCGTCACGGCCGTGATGGCCATCACGGGCTGGCCGTGACGGTCTCTATTTCTGGCAGTTCTGCAAAATCCAGTCTTCTCGCGAGGCGAGAATGAGCTCGCGTCGCGAGCCTTCATTTTGTGGCCGTGATGAATTTCACGGCTATGGCCGTGATGTGCTCTGACTTGTGGTGGTTTTGGGTCACGGCCGTGATGGCTATCACGGCTAGGCCGTGACGAGACTCGACTTGACCTTTGTTCCTTTTCAGTTTTGCTCGATCATGGCCGTGATGGGCATCACGGCTAGGCCGTGATGGGCTCTGTTTGGCTCATTTTCTTCACTTTTAAAGCCCTATCTTCATCCAAACTTCATCATGGTTGATCTTGAGCATTTTACCCTTGATATCTGCAAAACAACACACGAAAACCGCCTTACCCGTTCCAAAGGAAAATTAACCTAAAATCTAATAAAAATATGCCTAAACTACATGAAAATGAATGCGAAATGATAGACAAAGATGATGTGAAATCACACTCATCAGTGTTTTCGTAGGAAACTCCAATGTTGTGTGATGGTTCGAGACACCGCGTGGATTTCTGACAACACAACAAAAATGATGATTATGAACAAGTATTCTCTGTCGTGTGTAGTTGATTTGATATGTCAATTGTGAGGAGTTGTTGTCTACTCAAAGATCGACGTGAGGACGAGTTATCACCATATTGGAGTGATGACCTATCTAAAATTCTAGCCCCATCGACTCAGCTTATGAGAAAAGATCAACTCTTCACATGATGGAGAGACTGACTAAGTTGTCGGAGATTTTACACAAGTCAGGTGAGAATCCAGGAGACAACAACATACCAGACTAAGCGTGTCTGGAAAGACCTGTGTACTTGTTGGAATCAAGGCGAGCAGATTTGAATCTTCAGCCTTGAATGAGTGTTATAAGTTTAAGGAAAACTCTTCACTGTACTATTTGATTCCTTATGGACTAGTAAGTTGGCATTTGTCCCTCGAGTCCCTATGGTTGTATTAAACAATCACAGTGACCAAGTTTGTACATGCCAGACAGACTTTTCTGACTTTGATGTGAAATTTATCAGGACTCGTACATTGATTATGCTAGTCCGTAATCTCAATATGCCCTAATGGAATTCCTTTTATGCGATAATTTGTACTTACACTTCTGAATAACCCAAAGTGTATTAGATGTAACACCCTGTTTTTCCCATGCTTTTTGTAGCAGTAAATACATATTTAAATGTGTTTATTTTAGATTAAACTCAGAGGATGATTTTAATTAAACTAAGATCATTTTCTTGTGTTGTTGTAATATATGAAGTCACGGTAAAATTTTCGGTTGAAAATTCAGACGGAAGCCGGTCTGCATTTTCACTGCCGGTACAAGTTTACTGTACAACAAACCTAATTTTGACCCGTGAACGAGACGGTTAGTGTTTTTATTATGTTTCCTTCAACTTTGGTTATTTTGAAACTTTTCGTTCAAAAATAGAATATAATATTTTATTTAGGCGAAAACGTCGTAAGAATTACAATCGGAAATGCAATCGGAAATGCAATCGGGTACGAAATGGAACAGATTAGGGAGCAAAAAAGAAGTGAAGTGACTTCATGGGAAAGGTATATGACACACTCCAAAAGTGTAATCATCACACTTTTCAAATTATATCATATTATATTCTAAAAACCTATTTTTCTCTTTCCTCTTCAACCAAACAAGTCTTAAAGACAAAACTTGCTCTCCAAGCTCACCCTTTCTCCAAAATTTCGTGCTCTCCTCTCACTGCTCTATATAATCATCACTCATCTTCATTCTCTCATTTTCTTCCTCCATCTTCATACTTCTTCCATTTCTTCTTTTTTTCAAACACTTAAAGCTTTGATTTTTATTAGTTTTTTCCACTTGAGTTCTTCATTAAAGTTCTTGCTTATACTAAGGGTAATGCTCTCATATGAATCTTTTTGCAAGTTTCATCTTTTATTTCTTAGTTTGCTTTATGTGTTCTTTATATGCTTTAAACTTCTAAAATCTCTCTAAAATGGTAGAAAACTCCTTTTGAGTTGAAACCACTTTCTATAGTCTTGTATTAACTTATATTTTCACATACTAAGAGGTTGTGTAAAACAAAAATCTCTACCTATCTCTTCCTATGAAGGCCGAATGCTAAGCATATGTGGCCTAGGAGGTTTTTGCTTCAATTTTTGGAATATGATCATGTGTTTGAGTTTATAACCATTCCTTGATCTTAAATCTATAAATCTTGAAAGGTTTGATAGCTTGTTTTCCTATGATGGCCGAAAATATGTATAAGTAAGCCTATGATATTATGTTTCAACTTTCCAAGTATGGTCATTGATTTAGAACTCTTAATACCTTGTGATTCTAAACCTAAGAGTTGTTATCAAACAAAGAATATTTTTCCTCATTATCCTATGTAGGCTGAAACTTAAATATTTTAGAGCAAGGATGTTTGAGTTTCATTTTCCAAAATGATCATGGACTAAGGCTCCTTAATATAGAAGGATGCTAAGTCTAAGAGATTGGAAAGTTTAAGGATTTCTAACTTGTTTATTCTATGTTATTGAACCTAGGATGTGTTATTTCTTATTTTCCAAAATGATCATGGACTTGAGCTCCATAAGATATTTGGATGCTAAGCCTAAGAGATTGGAATGTTTAAGTTTCCATTGTTTTCCAAAATGATCATGGACTTGAGCTCCATAAGATATTTGGATGCTAAGTCTAAGAAATTGGAGAGTTTAGAGATTTCTGGCCTATAAATCCTATGAAGGCCGAACCTAGAAGGTTATGGACCTAGGATACTTTGTTTTCCATTTTCCAAAATGATGATGGTTTTGAGATCATTACTATGTGTGGACGCTAGACCTAAGAGATTGGAGAGTTTAGAGAATGCTAGCCGATTTTATTAGCCTTGGCCGGATACCCTAAGTTTATAACTTAGTGGATTTTAATTAAACCTTATTAAATGATCATTGTTTATGAACTCCCAACACTTAAGGATCATAAATCCATGAGTTGTATAATTTTCGGGGATCTCTAACCCTAATTTATTGTCTTGGCCGAACCTAATACCTTGTGGTTTAGTGGTCTTGGTTGATTTTAACTTCTGATGTTATGATCTTGTGTTTATAACCTTAGACTTCTATCGCGAAGAAAGCGAGGACGTTCGCGGTACTTCTATCCAAGCATCTCATATCTCTACCTAACCAAAGGTAAGATGGGATTGCCTAGGGATATTTAATAACTATATGCATGTGTGTATGTGTTTAACTTGAGTGATTCGAATATTATTATGATATGGAGCCAATACTTGAATGACTTGTTTACTTGAGCTATTGTGATTATTACTTGAAGTTGATTATTACTTGCTTTACAGTATTGTGAATTATATATGTGTGATGAACTGTCATTAACTGTGATATTACTGTTTGAGATATATTACTGTTGATTGAAGTTTGAAAAGCCGGACTTGAGTCTGTGCTCAATGATTATAAGTATTAAAAGCCTTAATAAGCCTTGAATAGAACTTTGAAAGTTTTGGTTTCATTTATAAAAGTTCCGTGGTTAAAGTGCTTACTTCAAAAGAATAAGATTCTCGTTTTTAAAAGAAATGTTATAAGATGGTGTGTAGTAGACACATCCTAACCTAAGCAAGCTTGATAAGTAGGTGGAAATGTGGTAAGATTATACTTGTTGGCAAAACAACTTAGAAGTACATAGTAGAGTAGTGTCAAAAACATCTACCCTAAGGATTTCCATCAAATTAGATTGTACTTGCAAGAGAAACCAAAATCCAATGTAACAGAGTTACAGTAGGAACAATGCAAGTAAATAACCAATCAATCAAGCAGGTCACGTTTAAAACTAATAATTGACTAAACTCATTCCCTATAATAAAGTATATATTTTTTAATTATATAAGGAAAATAAGAAACAAAAAAACATTACATCATGCCTTCAATATAAAATAAGAAGTAACAAATTTATTCTAAACCAAATAAAACAGGCTTTCCAAATACAGCAAATTGTTGGAAATACTTATGCAAATTCAACCTCTGAGATAAGATTAAACATGTATATAATGCAACAAATACTTTTATATAACACAACACAGGGGTAGCCCTGAGCACGGACGAGGTGAGCAACCCCCCAGGGCCCCATTTTTTTTTTGGGATACCAGATAGTAGGTAAAATATATTATATAGTATATATAGATATTAAATAAAAAATTTATATAATTATTTTTTTTACCAATAAAAAAATTATTCCAAATTTTTTTTTATAATAGAGTGATAAAAATAATATGGAAAATGTATATGTATATATTAGAATATCTTTTTAATTTACTATAATTTAAAATTTGATACACTCCTAATTTATTTACTATTTAGACATTCTTTTCCCTAATTCTCTCATTCTCTTGCTTTGATTGCATAATCTTGCTTTGATTTTTATCGAAAATGACTTTTTAAAAGAGTAAAAAAGGAGAATGGGGTGGATGGTGTAGATTGCTAAATAAAGGGAATAACTAAAAATGCAAGAAGGACAATTTTCAAATGATTATGAGGGCACCATTTCCTTAGTTCGCCGAGGACACCAAAAATCTCAGGATCGACCCTGACACAACATATTCTTATCAAGGCATAGATATGTATTCGGTAATTAATATTATCCCAATATCTAATTTCACTAAATACTATATCATCTACTATTAAAGACAGAGACCAATACCTAGTTAAAGAAAATGTTTTAAAGTGTACTTAAAAAAAACGTTAGTTGTGAGGATCAAACAATAATAAAAGAAAATATCTTTTATACTTGATAAAGGACATGACCAATTAATAACTATGAACATTTGTTTATTTCCTAAAAATATCCTGGACTTTAGTACTGCATGTTATGTATCACTTTAATAAAGACATTATTATTATTTTTTCCTTTATCCATGCTCGTTTAGATATTGATCGATGATAATTCTCTCCATTCTCTCTTTGGGGTTAAGGGATGGAGAAGAAATTAAAAGGCATTAACTATTGTTTCCAACTGCTTGATATTGTCAGTATGAAGTACGTAAAAATGGTTATCTTTTTCTTTTTTGAAATTTGATAATTGCAGATATTTATTTGGACATAATAGATAGCAAAATTCTTATTCACAATTGCACACTTGATTTTAAAGTAGGAGCACCAGGTCTAAAATGTCATCCATCTCAGTCTATTCCACTTTATAGTCTATCATACTTGTAAGGGGAAGCCATAATTATTGTGTCATGCAAATGTATCGATACCACCAGCAAACACAACAACATAAAAATCATTGACAAAACACCGCAGTGGTAAAAAGTATAAATATATGTATCAACAACTGGTCATTGGAGAATCAGGAAAGGAAAATAAATTAATACATTGATTTATTACCAAACTAAGTCCAAATAGCAACACATCTTGATCTTAGATGATAGAAAAGTAAACAAAGATCAACAAAAAATGGTGAGAGCAAATAACTTTTCATTGATATTATTAGAGCTTCACAGATGAACTAAAGAATGTCCTCATGCAGGACACAACTTTAATTGATGAGAAATAGAAGGCAAAGTTGAGCTACATACATCATAAAAATTCCCTGCAAATTCTTATCAAGAAGGAACCATTACATATTCCATTCACTAAGAACCATATTTAATACATAATTTAACAACACCATGAAGCATCGATTAAGTAAAAAAAGCTACAAATTTCCATTAATATTCTCAATGTCATTACATATATTGGAATAACAAGTATTACAAAAAACCAAACCCTTTATGGTCAGATTCCACAGTTTCCTGTAGCTGAAAGTAGCAATAGTCTTGCAAACTAAAAACAAACAACTCGAAAGAAATAAACAGGGAATACACAAACTAACAACCTAAAGACAACATACTTCTGTCATTGGTTGAAGGCATATATGTTTGAATTTAGAATTTGACCTTGCCAATATCCAAAACCAAACACATTGCACATCAAAATACACCAACCATACCCCACAAACATTAAAACTAAATTAAGCAAGAAGGATTTTCAATCAAGCTATCCAACAACATAGTTTCAACTTTGAAGATCCACAAAAAAACCACTACAATCTACATCACTTCATCACTTCATGTCAATTATCCTGAAGTTGGACAAACAACTCATCACCAGCAGGAGTCTCATCATCCTTAACTTCCACAACATACAGATTTTGATTTCATTCCACTAACAGAGATCCCATCCTGGCAAGCCACAAAGTCCACATCAAGCTTCCTTTTTGCTGGAGTCCACCCAGAGGGTGCAGTCAAGTGTGATGGAAGAGAAGTATCACTGTCTCCCAATGAAATAGATTTCCCCACAAGTTCAGGTACATTTTGTTATAGCAACAATCATTAAAACAATGAAGCAGTAATTGTTAAATTATTAAACTGTCAAACAGAAAAAGAAAATTAAGAACATGAAGGAGAAAACTCGGAGTATTGTTCACTCACCTCCAAGATATCAGATTCCACCCTTGAAAATGGTGGAGCAAAAGCAGCCTTAATCCCCAAAGCAAAAACATGCAAAAGAATTTTAATTAGATTTAAACAACGATCATGAAATACATAACATATTATATACATATGCATAATATAATATATATAAAGGAGCTGATATTTGAAACTAAAATACCCTGGAGGGTGTGGAATCTGCTCCAACCAAATCAAACATAGACAATATAACCTCATCATAGCACGCCTTTCTAACAGGGAAACTACCATTAAACTGAGAAAGTTGTTCCATCTTGTTTCAACCTTAACCATCATTCTCCTTCCTATAAGATTGTTCAGTAAATCAGAGTATCCATCTCTAGCACCACCCTGTGACAGAAAACATTCATCAACAGGATTTGGAAAAAAAACAACAAATAACTAATTAAAACATGGTAGAAAAATTAGAATAGAAATAGAAGGAGAAATAGAAATAGGAATAGAAAGGCATAAATGGCCACCTCAAAATGAAGGCCAAGCAAGTCCTCACAAGTTTTTTGCAGCAGCAAATTCACATCACCATCAAAGAGAGTAACCACAGCTATATTCCAGATTGGTAAGCAATTTCCACCTTCACCTTAAACCTGCAAAAAACAAACAACCATTTAACATCTAAACATCTGACATGAATACATTATATAAGCAAAAAGGAGTTGGACACTTAAAATATAACTAACAGAAGAAAGTAAACAGATCGAAACAGAATACTAAAATTTAAGTAAACAAATCAAGCAAACAAAGGGGGGAAAATACTTTGGGTGAACCTGTAGGACAGGGATGCCACATGTTTCACAAAAATTAACACCCAAAAGAAATGAAATAGACTTATTACATTTGCAAGCCAAATAGAACCAGGAGCTATCATACGCTAAGTCAACAATTTCTCCCGATACAATAAAATGTCCATCCTGAAAGTAAACAAATGAGTTATCAATTAAGTGATCTGAAAACATTATAATATTTGTATATGAGATAAATTTCAAATCAAATCATAATCATATATATAAAAAAGTAATTTGTTGCTAAGGAAAATATAAAACAAATAAATGAAGCACCTCATATATATTAGTTAGCTCATAAACTGTTTTCTTGGGATGGTTCTTCATGAAGTCGGTCTCAAGTCCATCCCTTGAACTATCCAGCACGACAGCAAGTGGTTTCACATCCAAACTCCCATGTTCAGCAACACTACATAAATAGATGGACAATAAGCAATCCAAAAGTAATTAACTTATAATAAAAAATATATATAGCAACACCAACCACAAATATCAGAAAATTTTCCAAACCTGTTTCTAAAGCATATGGCCTCTGGTATGTCAGGATTAAACAACAACCGTGTACCATTAAAGCTGTTTTGCAATACAGTCTTACCTGCCCAACATAAAGGCAATACAAAAGGAAAAATCATGAAGGTCATATAAAATCATAATAAACAACAAAAAGAACATGAAAGAACATCAAAGATATAGAAAATGATGTTAAATTTTAATTTAATAATTTGTGGATTAGCATTAATTGGGGATTAAATTATTAATATATCAGTTATAAAATTAATTCTTAATTACGTAACCAATTGGTGAAATTGTTGTTGGGTATTTACTAAAGAGTGACCCTATGATGGGCTGGGTCATTCTAATGTTAACCCGTTGAGAGGTCCCTACTCTCTGCTGGTAGGTTATAAGAATTGCCTCCCCATTAGGCATTCTAACAGACAACACACACTGAACCAACCAGAAAGAGAGGAGTAACCCTATCACATTCTCTCACATTCTGATCCACTGTTTCTCACACTGTTCATCTCCCCTGATCTACTGTGATGGATTCTGCGAATCTCCAAGGTGTGAAATTCTTCTCCTCTCCTTTGATTAACATGAATCATATGCTATGATTTGTATCTGTATGATGTTTAGAACTATAGGTTTTCCTTCAATTGGTATCAGAGCCAAGTTAGATACATGTTATAACTATTCTGAAAATTATATGAACCCTAATTTATGTTTTTCAATCAAGATGCAAAATCTTTTTTTAGGGATTTTCATATCATGTTATATCAATATTGTAAAAATTTTGTTTGCCCAGAATTTTTTTTTCTTCAGCAACTTTTCGTTTTTTCATGCTTTGTTCTTCAAAATTCGAAACTATAATTCTGGCCAATGATTTCGAAAATTGTTTGAGGGCTTTTCTTCCCACATGTTATTCGAGTAACATACTCGAAAATCGTTGGATTTCATCAAATAAAACGTGAGAAATCGATGGTTTTTCGTTTCCTGTTTGCGTAAAAAAACCCCAACTCGTTCGATCGCCCCGCGAGTGTATTCTCGCCTCGCGATTCTGGGCATCAGCATCTGTGGAATTCCAGATTCGCCTCGCGAGATTATTCTCGCCTCGCGAACCTGAAAGCCAGCAGAACAGTGAAATTGTCATCCTCTCTGGGTCGCCCCGCGACTATGCTTCTCGCCTCGCGACCCCGAAGGCTGACTGTTCTAGGAAAATGAAAGGTCTTTGGGTCGCCCCGCGACTACTCTTCTTGCCTCGCGACCCCGAAGACTGACTGTTCTAGGAAAATGAAAGGTTTCTGGGTCGCCTCGCAAACACTTTACTCGCCTCACGAGTACCCGCGAGAAGACCAAACGTTGCTGACTTTTCACAAGATTCGCCTCGCGAGATACCTCTCGCCTCGCGAATCATTTTTAGAGCCTTATGTGAATTAAGTTGTGTGTTCTATGCTGCATTTGTTATACAATATAATTTTTCTAATGTATAATTGTAGCATGACTATTGATATTTTGTATAGTTATGAACTCACCTATCGTGGGTATAATTATACAAAATTTGTGTTGTTAAATAATTAATTATTCTAATGTGTTATGTTTGTATTATATTAATAATAATTATACCCTATCGGTGTAATATTATTAATGTAATTTGTTATTATACATCGTACTATTGTCTCAAGCTTATGTCAATTATGGTTTTCAAGTACCCTATCGGTATTAGAAATTTTGGTGATGTAAGTTTTGTACATTGTATTATTCTTCTTATTATATTTCTTGTTTATTATGATTCGGGACCCTTAGGCGGAATTATAATGAATAAGAAATTTGTATTATGGGCAAGATTGGCTGAACACATATATGGAATCATATTATCTTCAATCCTTAATGATTCCTTATTCTTTGTTTTATGTCAGCCTCCTTCCCAAATTCTGTCAAAACTCTAAATGGGACAAACTATGAGGACTGGAAAGAGTCTCTAGATCTCTACTTAACTATTGCTGACTTGGATCTGGCCTTAACGGAAGACAAGCCAGCAGCTCTCACAGATGAATCTACTGCAGCACAGAGGATTGCTTATGAGAAATGGGAACACTCTAATAGAGTGTGCCTGAAAGTGATGAAGTATACTATGGAAAAATCCATCAGGCAGAGTATCACAGAGACCAATAATGCTAAAGAATATCAGAAAGCTGTTGGGGAGAAATTTATGACTTTTGAGAAGGCTCAGAAAAGTCAGTATCTTTCCTTGTTTGACAAGACCAAATATGATGGGGTCAGTGGTGTGCGTGAGCATATCATGAAGCTGATGCACTATTACAACAAACTGAGATCTCTTAAAGTGGAAATTGGCGAAAGTACTTTAATCTACCGGGTTCTTGAATCTCTTCCTTCACAATTCGATGTAATGAAGACCTCTTACAATACACAGAAGGCTGAATGGACAGTGGACGAGATGATTGCCATTGTTACACAAGAAGAAGAGTCCATTAAAAAAGGGTAAATCTCACAGTGCTCATTTTCTTTGCATCTCGATCCAAATCAAACTTCTAAGTCGGGTTCAAGATTTGTGAAGAAAGATCAAAAGGGAAAGAAGAAAAATGCAAAGCAAGATCTGCAGGCTAAGAAGCGTTTCTTCAAGGGTAACTGCAAGTATTGTAAGAAGTATGGCCACAAGGTAGATGATTGCTATTTCTTGAAAAAGAAACAAGAGAAGCAAGGTATATTCCTGGCTCTAACATGCTTTGAATCCAATGTCATTGATGTTCCTCCAAATACTTGGTGGTTAGATTCAGGTGCAACCATTCATGTTGTGAATTCCTTGCAGGGGGTTCACAAGCCCCGAGGAAACCAAGTGATGCTGAGTCTAAAATTATTATGGGAGATGGAGCTGGAGTTTCTGTTATTGACATTGGAATTGTTTCTTTACTTTTGCCTTCCGGACATAATTTGCTTTTAAGAGATCTTTGTGTATGCACCTTCTATGAGAAGGAACTTGATTTCTTTCTCGCTTTGGATAAATGTGGTTACACCTTTAAGTTTGGTAGTGGAAAATTGATTGTTTATTCAGATTCTATTTCCGTTGGTTCAGGAGTTTTACGTGATGGCCTTTATATATTAAATCTACATGACATGTCTGTCAATTCTGCTGTTGGAAACAAACGCAGTAGGATTAATGAACATTCTTCTATGTTATGGCATCGACGTTTGGGGCATATTTCTAGGCCCCGTATTGAGAGGCTAGTCAAGGAAGGTATTCTCCATGATCTAGACTTCTCCGATTTTGATACATGTGTTGATTGCATCAAGGGCAAATTTACTGCCAAGGTTAGGAATAAAGCAGCAAATAGGTGTGATGATGTACTACAGTTGATTCACACCGACCTGTGTGGACCTATTACACCCACTGCCATGGGTGGATATGGGTATTTCATTACCTTTATAGATGATTTCTCGAGATATGGATGGATAGATCTTCTTCAAGAGAAGTCTAGTTCCCTAGATGCTTTCAAATCCTTTAAAGGCTCTTTGTTGAGTTGAAAACAGGTAGGAAGATAAAATGTGTAAGATCCGTGAGGTGGAGAATTCTATGGTAGATATAATGAGACGGGTAGAAACCCATGACCTTTTGCGATTTCTTGAGGAATGCGGTATTGAAGCTCAATACACTATGCCGGTACTCTGAGCAAAATGGAGTTGCAGAGAGGCGTAACCGCACACTTATGGATATGGTAAGATGTATGTTAAGCCATTCATCATTGCCAGACTTTCTTTGGGGAGATGCCTTAAAAACTGCTGTCTACATTCTAAATCAAGTACCCAGCAAGTCTGTACCAAAAACTCCATATGAGCTCATGAGTGGAAAGAAGCCGAGTTTGAAACATTTTCATGTATGGGGTTGTAAGGCAGAAGTTAGACCTTATAATCCTCAGTCTAAGAAGCTTGATCTTAAGACTGTTAGTGGTTTCTTTATTGGCTATCGTGTGGGTTCTAGAGGTAGCAGATTCTACTGTCCATCTCATTCTATGCGAGTCGTCGAATCTGATCGAGCGATTTTCTTTGAGGATGACTTGGATAGTGGGAGTGATATACCACGACCAGTTACTCTTAGAGAAGATCGCACCATTGTTCCTATACCAGCTGTTCCTTTTCCTACAGAAGTTATGATTCCAGCTAATGATGTTGATCAGAATCTTCAACATGAAGATGGTGTGGCAGCACCGCTTGTAGATGAACAAGAACATGATCTTATTGTTGATGAAATTCCACTAAGACGATCTCAAAGAGTGCGCAGACCTTCCATACCAGATGATTATGTTGTATATCTTCAGGAACATGAGTTTGACCTCAATGATGATGATGATCCTATTACCTTTAAGGAGGCAATTTCCAGCTCTCATGCTTCTGATTGGCTGAATGCTATGCATGATGAGTTGTCTTCTATGTCTCATAATGGTGTTTGGAGTCTAGAGGAATTACCAATTGGTTGTAAACCTGTTGGATGCAAATGGGTTTTCAAAACCAAACGTACTCCAGATGGTAAAGTTGAAAGCTACAAAGCCAGACTAGTAGCTAAAGGCTATAACCAAAGAGAAGGCATTGACTATAAGGAGACTTTCTCACCAGTCTCTACAAAAGATTCATTTTGAGTTGTCATGGCTTTGGTAGCTCATTTTGATCTAGAACTTCACCAGATGGATGTGAAGACGGCTTTTCTGAATGGAGACCTTACTGAAGATGTTTACATGGTTCAGCCTGAAGGTTTTACTGAAACAGGCAAAGAGCACTTGGTTTGCAAGCTGAATAAGTCTATTTATGGACTGAAACAGGCCTACAGACAATGGTATTTGAAGTTTGATCAGGCTGTCACTTCTCTTGGCTTCAAAGAAAATGCCTCAGATCAGTGCGTTTACTTGAAGACTTGTGAGGGTGAATTCATCATTCTCGTTCTATATGTTGATGATATACTTCTTGCTAGCGATTGTGTTAAAATTTGACCGAGACAAAACTCATGTTGAGTAGCCACTTTGATATGAAAGACCTTGGTGATGCTTGTTGTTTTAGGCATCCAGATTTATCGTGATAGGTCACGTGGTGTTCTTGGATTGTCTCAAAAAGGATATATTGAAAAGGTCCTTAAAATGTTTTATATGCATTCTTGCTCCCCATGTCTGCACTGTTCAAAAGGGTGAGGAAAAATTCTCTAAATCTCAATGTCCTCAAAATGATGTAGAAATACATGAAATGAAAAAGGTCCCATATGCTTCCATTGTTGGCGGTTTAATGTATGCTCAAGTTTGTACTCGTCCCGACATTGCTTTTTTTGTAAATGCTTTAGGGAGATACTTGAGCAAACCAGGTTTGGGTCATTGGAAAGCCGTAAAAAGGTCATGAGATATTTGCGGGGAACCAAAGATTATATGTTGACCTATAAGAAGTCTCGATCAACTTCAGGTCACTTGGTTATTCTCGATTCGATTTTCGCAGTTGCCCTGACGATCGAAAATCTACTTCGGCTTTATCTTTATGATGGCGGGAGGAGCTATTTCTTGAAAAGCGTCAAGCAGGGACGCTTACAGCTACTTCTACCATGGAAGCAGAGTATGTTGCTTGCTATGAGGCTACTTGTCAAGCCATGTGGCTGAAAATTTTGATTTCTGGCTTTCATATTGTTGAAAGCATATCTAGGCCACTTGTGAAATATTGTGACAATACTGCTGCTGTGAACTTCTCTCATAACAATAGAAGCTCTTCTCGCACTAAGCATTTTGATGTGAAATATTTGTTCGTTAGAGAGAAGATTCAGGAGTTTCAGGCTCGTATAGAGCATATTGATACAGGAAACATGCTTGCTGATCCACTAACCAAAGGCTTAACTGTTGGAATATTCCGGAATCATGTAATTCATATGGGCTTAGTTAAGTCTTTTGATGTATTGGATTAGTGGGAGTCTGAAACCATTATTTGCCCATTATCGTTCTTATGAGATATGTAAATTGACGTCATTCTTGTTTTCATATCTCTTATAGCATTTTAAGATGCTTGGACCATTTTTTTTGAATTGCATATTTCTCTTTATTAATTATATGCAATTTTATATTCATCAATCTTTATGTGAAATATGAGTCTTTAGCATGTATGATTTACTTCCCTATCGGATACTATTTCTGCATTGTTAAAGCTTGTATTTCTTATACTGCTGGTTAACGTGTGCTTTGATCGTAACTGGTATTTCCTTTTAATAATTGATTAATGCTATCCAAGTGGGAGAATTGTTAAATTTTAATTTAATAATTTGTGGATTAGCATTAATTGGTGATTAAATTATTAATATATCAGTTATAAAATTAATTCTTAATTACGTAACCAATTGGTGAAATTGTTGTTGGGTATTTACTAAAGAGTGACCCTATGATGGGCTGGGTCATTCTAATGTTAACCCGTTGAGAGGTCCCTACTCTCTGCTGGTAGGTTATAAGAATTGCCTCCCCATTAGGCATTCTAACAGACAGACACACACTGAACCAACCAGAAAGAGAGGAGTAACCCTCTCACATTCTGATCCACTGTTTCTCACACTGTTCATCTCCCCTGATCTACTGTGATGGATTCTGCGAATCTCCAAGGTGTGAAATTCTTCTCCTCTCCTTTGATTAACATGAATCATATGCTATGATTTGTATCTGTATGATGTTTAGAACTATAGGTTTTCCTTCAAATGATGCCTCTAAAAGTCTTCACTCTAGCTAGTTGACAAACACCATAACTTGTATATTATCACCATTCTGCAAGAAAGACCTCAACATGTCCACATAATCCCCAAAGAGTGCACACTCCAACTTGCCACTATAAAAAAGAAAAAAAGAATAAGGAAACACATATGTATGTTAAAATAAATGAAAAGTATTTTGATTTAAAAAATAAATAAATAAACTATTTAATACCTTGGATCAGTTAACTCCATAACAACCATGTTTGTGATCTTTCCATCTATCATGTACTGCCGTTCAGGAAACAGAGCAGTGAGAAGACCCATTACGTCTGTAGGGAATGAAACAATGAGTCAAGAAAGAAAGAAACTTTAAATTCAAGAATAATCAAATGTGAGATTTTATTAGAGATAGAAATAAAATTATTAATAACACTCACCAATAAGAAATTGATGATTATCAGCAGAATCAAGATTCAGAATATCAACAAAGGGAACACAGTTCAATCCATAAAGCGGAATAGAAGGACATTCTTTCTGTTGAACAATAGTTTTGAATAGAAAAACCAGTTTAAACTCATGTGCAGATGCCCTATAACCATCAGTATTTGGTACTACATTGAAATAAACCATCTTATAGGTACCACCCTCTTCCAACATGCAACTGAATTTTTGAAGGAGAGGCTTCCTTACAACAGCTTGAATCCTACCCCCTAACAACAAAGAAACAAAGGACAATTAGTTCCACATACAAGCAAAAATATACATTAATAATCAAACAATTATATAAAGCCAAGCAAAAGAAGGTATAGATGTTTACATGTTCATCAACCAAAAGCATCTCCAAACAGCTTATTTGATTTGGGTGGTTAAAGAGTGGAATAGCCCAAAGCCTCACCACCCTAACCAAAAGCCTTATTGACTCCCTTCTGGAAGATAGTGAGCTAATTCAATCATAGTAACCAGCCATTGAAATTGAAAGGGATCACAACAATAACAATTTAACAGTAGGAAATAAGGTTTAGGCAAAGTGATGAACCAACAGAATCGGCCAAAGGAATTTATAGACAACTGAAACATAAAATTTAGCTCCAAAAATGAGAGGGAAACTAACAATTTCAAACTTTGAAATTTGGTATCATGTATATTTTTACACCTTAAATCAGAGTTGTAAGATGCAAATCTAAAGAGATTTCAGAGATGAACAATCAAATCAGTAAAATATAAGCTGACTCATCAAAATAATAACCAAGTATCCAAGTAATCAAATCAAAAGCTACACTAAGAAACTGAGCAACTACAATAATGATGACAATCCTACAATTAAAAATATAATAAACCTAATAACTTGTTAGTTGATAATCTATGGGCCAGTAATATGACATATGAAATGGATAACACAAATTAACGCAACCCAACCATTCCAATATACCCAAATGAGATACAGTTAGATAAAAATCATAGGCTTTATAAATAAACAAATCCACCACCATACCCTATATCCCCAATTTTATTTCTATTCCTACGTATTTATAGTGTCTTAATAATAATAATCTACAATGTAATGTATATTTAACCAACAACCCTAAGTAATCACAAATAAAAAAAAATTGAATTTAACCATAAAATAACCCATAATCTAGACACCCCCCACCCCCCCAAAACCAAAAAACAGACAACACCTCATCCTGTCAAAAAGCAACTGTGTTTGACAAAGCAAGAACCATCCTCCTAGGGCTCGTCTATGGTAGGCGGTACCGATCTGAAGCGTGACAAGTCTCTCAAAACCACCGCTATGTCAGCCTTCAAATAACCACCTTACCACCACCACAGAGACATATAAAGTAGAACGAAACCATGACAAGTGCAGAAACTGTGTGAGAAGGGTAGAAGAAAGCGTGAACTGGTAGTAAGATATAGAACAACTTTCTAGAGAAGGCAAAGAAATATTGGGGAATGAAATAATGATGGCTGGGTCAGTACAGTAACCCTGAAAAGTGAAGAAAGTGAGCGTGCGTGCAAGGACAAGAAGGAACCGTGTAGCAGAGAAGGAAAAATGAATTTTGGAGAAAGGAATAGTTGGGGAACGAAATAATGAGATTCAATTTAGATTTATAGAGATAGACTGCACCCCTACAGCTGTATCCCTTCATTTATTACCCGCTTATCTTTAAAGTTAATTGATGAAATGAATTTGTTTGACCGGTGCATTGATTAACCATGTAGTAGAAGGAAGAACAATTTAGTGAACCAAAAAAAAAATCCCCACAAATTAAATCAAATGCTAACAGTAATTGAATTTAATATTATATAACTTCCATAAATGATGGACCGTAAGCCATATAAGATGTAGAATAATCTAACATGGTCAATCTTATTATTCTATAGATTATATATATCTTATTCTGGAAAAGTAAAGATTCATTATATGTAATACATATCACCGAAACCTTCCAGACCAAGTTGAAAAGCATGCATTTATTGTTTCGATTTTTTTTAATTAAAAAAATGAAATGCAGAGGACCATAAAGAAAGAGAACCAAAGTAAGGTCCCTGGATCCATCGCAAACATTCTACGAGAATTTCATAAAAGACAATATACCGTTGTCATGAAAAACTGGCGACATCACTTGCGATTAAAATTTCTTCCATACACAGTATATGTTGGGTTGGTCACTCCTAGGTGGGTCCCACATTAATTAAAATATAATAATAAAAGGTTGTTAATGGGCAAGTCCATGTGGTATTAAGAAAAAAAAAAGAACTAAAGATCCAAATAAAAAAGAAATAAAGGGTTTTAGTGTGTATTTTTTGCCTGACGAGAAAAAAAAAGAAAGAAAGAAGTGAGAAACAGAGGCACAGCGAAGGCGCAGGAAGAAAAGAGGAAAAGAAAGGGGGTTCATGTGGTAGAAGGTGCTACAGCAAACTTGCTCCGTTTTTGTTGAAATTTCAGTATGTTATTCCTACCATTGAGCTCGTCAGTTTGATATATTCTGTTTGTTGTTTTGCCTTCTTTTTGAGCTGAGTTGTTATACCCATTGTTGTGGGGTTTCTCTCTTGTTGCTTGCTTGTATCCACCTTTTGGGTGATGTATTGTTGATTTGGTGTTCCCTAATATTTCTAGGAAGACTTGATGTACCCATTATTATTTATAGTGGAAGTTTTTGCTGGACTTGGTCCCGTGGTTTTTATCCCTACACTGGGGAGTTTTCCACGTTAAAAATTGTGGTGTCATTACTGTCTATTTTTCTGCCATTGATATTATCCTGTGGAAGAATATTTTTGTGGTGCCTATTTATTTGCACAGGTGAAGGGAAAAATATTTGCTTCATTAGAGATTGTTATCTCTGGCTTTTTCCCAGCAAAGTGGTATCCAGAGCTTAGGTTGTTCTGTACTGTGCATTTAAATGGAGGGAAATCAAGGGCCAAATATGATTAAGCTGAACTCTACAAATTATATATACACTTTGGAAGACTCTCATGGAAGATATGTTATACAGCAAAGACTTGTATGATCCCATTGAGGGGGACACTGCCCGACCTAAGGATAAAAATGAAAGTGATTGGAAGAAGATGAATAGAAAGGCAGTTGCTTTGAATAGGCAGTGGCTGGATTTGAGTGTATATCCTCATGTAGACACAGAAATAGATGCCCATAAAATGTGGAAGAAGTTGGCCGAGCTGTATGAGCGAAAGAATGTGCAAAATAAAGCATTTCTGATCCGGAAGCTGGTGAATATGAAATACAAAGAAGGGGATTCAATGGCAAAGCATATGAGTATTTTTCAGAATCATCGTGAATCGATTTGACAATGAAGATATTAAATTAGATGATGAGTTGCAAGCCTTGTTGTTGCTTAGTTCCTTGCCCGACACTTGGGAAGTTCTGGTTGTGACATTGACTAACTCAGCTCCTAATGGGAAGTTGACAATGTCAATGGTAAAAGAGAGCATGTTGAATGAAGAAGCTAGAAGAAAGGAGCGTGGTTTGAATGGTACCTCCACTCAGTCAGAAGCACTAGTTGCGAGTCACGGGGAGAAGTCAAACCAGGACATTTCCATAAGCATGAAAAATCGGCGAGTCGTAGCCAGTCAAGAAGCAAGTCCAGGACTAGAAAAGAAGTGAAATGTTATCATTGTGGCAAGGTGGGACACATCAAAAGACAATGCAGGTTCCTAAAGAGAGAGAAGTCAAGAGAAAGAGATGAAGACAAAGAGAAGAAAAATGATAAAGACACAACTGCAGTTGCATCCGATAGTGATGTTTACATTGTCTGTGATGATAATTCTATAAATCTAGCATGCCATGATTCCAGTTGGATTGTTGATTCTGGAGCCTCATACCATGTCACTCCTAGGCATGATTTCTTCTCATCTTATACTGCTGGTGATTTTGGCACAGTTAAAATTGAAAATGAAGGGGTATGTAAAATTGTTGGTATGGGAGATGTCTGGATTGAAACCAGCATTGGGTGCAAGCTGCAATTGAAGAATGTCAGACATGTTCCAGATATCCGTCTCAACTTGATTTCTGTTAAAGCCTTGGACATTGAGGGTTATCATACTTACTTTGGTGGTGGCATATGCAAGCTCACCAAAGGGTCACTAGTGGTGGCAAAAGAAGAAAGCCTCACTACTCTCTACAGGATGCCTGGAAAATTAAGCAAGGAGGAAGTGAATGCAGTTGAAGATGCTTCTTCTGATTTGTAGCATATGCGCCTTGGTCACTTGAGTGAGAAAGGACTCAACATCCTTGCCAGGAAAAATTCTCTTCCTATGAAAGGTACACCTTTAAATACTTGCTCTCATTGTTTTGTTGGAAAACAACATAGAATTTCATTTCGTGGTTCTGGTCCTCATAGGAGGCCAAATGTTCTTGATTTAGTTCATACTGATGTTTGCACTATGGATTGTAAGTCTCTTGGTGGTGCTTCATACTTTGTTACTTTTATTGATGATCACTCTAGAAAAGTGTGGGCTTTTGCTTTGAAATCTAAAGACCGGGTACTTGGTGTCTTCAAGCACTTTCATGCAAGTGTTGAAAGAGAAAAAGGAAGCAAGTTGAAATGTGTCCGAGCAGATAATGGTGGTGAATACAGGGGTCCGTTTGAAGAATATTGCAAAGAGCATGGAATCAGGCTTGAGAAGACAGTTCCAAAGACGCCTTAACATAATGGAGTTGCAGAGAGAATGAACCGTACCATTAATGACAGAATCAGGTGTATGCTCTCTCATGCAAAATTACCCAAATCCTTTTGGGGTGAAGCAATGAGAACTGCAGTGGATTTGATCAACCTTTCTCCTTCTGTGCCATTAGATGGTGATGTTCCAAACAGAGTATGGACAGGGAAAGATGTCTCTTATAGTCATTTGAGAGTGTTTGGCTGCAGGACTTTTGTTCACATTCCAAGAGATGAGAGGTCCAAGCTTGATGGAAAATCCAAACAATGTGTCTTCTTGGGTTATGGTCGTGAAGAGTTTGGTTCTGAGACTGGGATCCAGCCGACAGAAAAATTATCAGAAGCCAGGATGTGATATTTCTTGAAGACCAAACCATTGAAGATTTTGAGAAAGCTGAGAAACAGAAACCGGTTGCCAGAAGCTATATTGATGTTGTGCCTAAACCCCCTACTGGAACTCTTGTTGAAGGGGGAGATATACAGGTAGATGATGGGAATGAAAATGACGACCCTACACCTCATCATGATGAACCAGTTGAAGAGGTTCCATTTGAGCCACCAGTTGAGCCTCAGTTGAGAAGATCTACCAGAGAGCGTCATGCTTCCCAAAGATACACTCCACATGAGTATGTGATGATCACTGATGGTGGAGAGCCAGAAAGTTATGAAGAGGCTATTGTAAATGTGCACAAGGAAGAGTGGTTGAAGGCCATGCAAGAAGAAATGAATTCCTTGCATGAGAATCACACATTTGAATTGGTGAAGTTGCCTAAGGGTAGGAAAGCACTTAAGAACAAGTGGGTGTTCAAGCTGAAATCAGAAGAGAATAGCTCCCAACCAAGGTACAAAGCAAGATTGGTTGTGAAAGGCTTCAATCAGAGGAAAGGTATTGACTTTGAAGAAATTTTCTCACCTGTGGTGAAGATGTCCTCTATCCGAGTTGTGCTTGGATTGGCAGCTAGCTTGAACCTAGAGGTTGAACAACTTGATGTGAAGACAGCATTCCTTCATGGTGATTTGGAGGAGGAAATTTATATGGAGCAACCTGAAGGCTTCAAGGTCAAAGGAAAAGAGCAGCTTGTGTGCAAGTTGAAGAAAAGTTTGTATGGACTCAAGCAAGCACCAAGGCAATGGTACAAGAAATTTGATTCTTTCATGGAGAAACATGGTTATAGTAAAACCACTTCAGATCATTGTGTGTTTGTGAAGAAATTCCTTGATGATGATTTTATTATCCTCTTGCTATATGTGGATGACATGTTGATTGTTGGTCATGACACAAAGAAGATTGATTGTCTGAAGAAAGATTTGAGCAAGTCCTTTGCTATGAAGGATTTGGGTCCTGCAAAGCAAATCATTGGCATGAGAATTACTCGTGATAGGAAGAATGGTAAATTGTGGTTGTCTCAACATAAGTATATTGAGAAGGTATTAGAGAGGTTTAATATGAGCAATTCCAAACCTGTTAGTACTCCACTTGCAAGTCATTTCAAGTTGAGCTCTCAACAATGCCCTACAAGTGAGAAAGACAAAGAAGAGATGAAGAAGGTTCCTTATGCATCCGCGGTTGGTAGTTTGATGTATGCTATGGTATGCACAAGGCCGGATATTGCCCATCTTTGTTGGAGTTGTTAGTCGTTTTCTCTCTAATCCTGGTAGAGACCACCGGCAAGCAATGAAGTGGATTTTCGGGTATCTCGGAGGCACTACCAGAGTATGTTTATGCTTTGGGGGTGGTCAACTTTGTGTTAGACCGGCTACAGATTCAGATATGGCCGGTGATGTTGATTCTAGAAAATCTACTTCTGGATATTTGATGACTTTTGCAGGGGGAGTGGTGTCTTGGCAATCAAGATTACAAAAATGTGTTGCTTTGTCTACCACTGAGGCTGAGTATATTGCCATTACTGAAGCTTCTAAAGAACTTTTGTGGATGCAGAAATTCCTACAAGAGTTGGGCCTCAAGCAAGAGAAGTTTGTGTTATTTTGTGACAGTCAGAGTGCTATCCATCTCAGCAAGAATCCAACTTTTCATTCCAGGTCAAAGCACATTGAGGTGCGGTATCATTGGATACAAGATGCGTTAGAGATGAAGACATTTTCACTTGAAAAGATCCATACTGATGAAAATGGTTCAGATATGATGACAAAGACTTTGCCAATGACAAAGTTGATTTGTTGTAGAAAGAAGGCGGGCTTGGTCGAGCAGTATCTTCCCACTTGAGTCGTGAGGGGGAGATTTGTTGGGTGGGTCACTCCTAAGTGGGTCCCACATTAATTAAAATGTAATAATAAAAGGTTGTTAATGGGCCAAGCCCATGTGGTATTAAGAAAAAAAAAGAACTAAAGGTCCAAATAAGAAAGAAAGAAAGAAAGAAAGGGTTTTAGTGTGTCATTTTTTGCCTGACGAGAAAAAAAAAAGAAAGAAGTGAGAAACAGAGGCACAACGACGGCGCAGGAAGAAAAGAGGAGAAGAAAGGGGGTTCATGTGGTAGAAGGTGGTACAGCAAACTTGCTCCGTTTTTGCTGAAATTTCAGTATGTTATTCCTACCAATGAGCTCATCAGTTTGATATATCCTGTTTGTTGTTTTGTCTTCTCTTTGAGCTGAGTTGTTACATCCATTGTTGTGGGGTTTCTCTCTTGTTGCTTGCTTGTATCCACCTTTTGGGTGATGTATTGTTGATTTGGTGTTCCCTAGTATTTCTAGGAAGACTTGGTGTACCCATTATTATTTATAGTGGAAGTTTTTGCTGGACTTGGTCCCGTGGTTTTTATCCCTACACTGGGGAGTTTTCCACGTTAAAAATTGTGGTGTCATTGCTGTCTATTTTTCTGCCATTGATATTATCCTGTGGAAGAATATTTTTGTTGTGCCTATTTATTTGCACAGGTGAAGGGAAAAATATTTGCTTCATTAGAGATTGTTATCTCTAGCTTTTTCCCAACATTATATATAAAACCAAAACAATTTCATGGCAAAACACACTTTGGACTTGTACACACAAAAAAAAGCATCCCACAAAAAAAATCATATAATCTAACCATTTATTTAATTCTTTAGGTATTTATGCGGAAGCGTTAAATCTATATGCATATATCCTAGAGCACATTTACCACATAGCCTAGGATCTACATCATGCCAAATTATTAGGATTCTAAGTTTATGAATATATCTGAATCCATAGGGGTTCATGATCTTAAGCGTTATTCAAAGGATGAACTTGATCATCAACCTTCATGTGTAGAGAGCGGCAATCAATCACGAACAAGGGGTTGGATGGCTTGTGCGAAATACCTTGACAATCAATATAGATGATGATAACAAATATATGGTTAGCGGTGGCTTTATGGTTCTTCCTCAGCCTAGACTCTTTATGCCTTAGTCGTTCTTCGGATGGGGAGAAGAGGCGGTGTTCGTAGTATATGGTATATTGGGGACCATAACCTATTTTAAAAATAATAAATAAAATGATATAAATAAAGTAAATTGAGAAAAGGACGAATAACATCGATCCTACAATTTTATCCAAGTTAATTTTATATATAAAAAAAGGAAAATGTTATTGCAACGTGTCAAACAAGTTGCCTTTGTGTTGCAATGGTGAAATGCCACCCCACCCCGCCAAGGAACCAGGCGATGAAATGCATTAACGTGCATCACAAACTTGTAAAGAATGACATGTTGAATCAATCCACAAAAAATAGTCAAAGCCCAGAAAACAGGTGGAAAGGAAAGTGGATCCGAAAGTTCGCATCATTTTACATTCCCTGACCATTGGTTGAAAGCTTTGAATTAGGGCCCCTCACAGTTTCTGATATCTTTGTCACTTGCTAGTCCTATAAACAACACCCTCAACATAACACATACATTCTCTACTACGGGTCAGTTTCAGAATCTTGTCTTGCCTCATTGCCTGTGTATTTATTCTATATACCACATCTTATTTGTCCCTTCGTGTTTGTGAATTGTGAGTTCAGATCTTAAGCACAATGGGGAGAATATTAATGCAGTATCTGGCCATGAAAACGGAACCGGTTATGGCTAATTTAATTGACTCCGATATAAATGAGCTCAAGATTGCAGCTAAGAAACTCTTCAAAGATGCAACTATGCTTGGAGGCATAGGGTTTGGTACTTCTTTCCTTAAATGGCTCGCTTCCTTTGCTGCTATGTAAGCTCATATTTCAATTTTATTATTCATCATTTCTGTCTCTATTAATTTCTTTTTTTTTTTTTTTGATATATATATATATATATATATAAAAGATTTGATAACGTACACCACCCATTTTTCATTTTTCTTAAGAACTTAAGAAGGAAAGTTTTAATTATACTGACTATGAAGAAAATGTCATTTCAGTTATTTATTGGTACTGGATCGCACAAACTGGAAGACAAATATGCTGACATCATTATTAGTGCCCTACATATTCTTCAGCTTACCTGGGTCACTATTCCACTTTTTAAGGTAATTACTTCTGTGCGTGGCTTCCTTCTTTCTTTTCTTTTGCTTTGTAAATTCCCCTCTATACATTTTTTTGGTTAAATGTCGAAATATTGACCGCTAATCCATTTTTATCATTCAGAGGAGAAGTTGGGAAATGGATTGCTTTTATTGCAGTCGTGCTGAGACTTTTCTTCCCTAAACATTTTCCTGGTAATTAAGTTTCAAGTAGCAATGCATAACAATACTTTAAGAGAGACAATTTATATTTCTGTTTTTCCACTCCTTTTATGATATTATTGCGATAATAAGGGTGCTATGGTTAAAGCAATTAGCAATGTTTTACAGACAACACAACATATGAACCATGGGTTCATGACTATTCAATGCTAACATTTACATAGTCACCGGATTCTCTCAGAAACTTTATGAACTACATTCAATTCTTGCATATACTGCATACTAATTAACGGTAATATATAGGAAAAATCTTATAATTATATAATAAGAAGTCACAAATCATGTGGTTATAGTGCTAGCTAGCACTTGGCACTGATTTAATGGAATGGATCCTTATGCAAATTTATAACTTAGTCTAATTAATTTTTTTCCATATAACTATATTAAAATTGGAGGTGGCAGAAGGAAATCCAAGAGTATTGTAGATATTGGCAACCCATTACTTCACTATGAGACATATAAACACACTAATCACTTTTTGTTCTCAAAGTGCTTTTCAACAAGTCCAGATGATGTCAAGGTAAAAACATTTGGAGTTTGGTCTGAATAGTTAGCTTGCCTTGTGTCCATTCTTCTTGTTATTGTGGTAGGTTACATGATTTGAATGAAGCTATACCAGTCTTCTGTGAGTAGGACTATATGATCATTTACTATTATTTGGAAATTGTTTGCACTGGGGAATAGATGTCATCATAATATGTCATTTGTGTCCCTTACCAAAATGATATTCCTCAGTTTGCACATTTCAGATGTGTTGATGTAAATACAACAATGTCAGCACTTTTGGAATACTTTACAATGACAGGCTCTTAAATATGATGAAAATAAATTTATAAAAAAATATATGTTAATTGACAGTTCAATGCCTCACTAGACTAAGATGTGTGGCTGAGTTTTCTATGGGATAATTGTAAAATAATGGTTGAAATTTTTTTAGCCACACCCACAAATTTCAGTATCTGTGTGATTTTTGTGTGGAAAATGTTTGTGAGAGTAACTTACTATATTACAGAGAAGATTTTTATACCCTAATATTTATAAAGTTAATTTGGCTGGAAAACCTTGCAGATTGGCTAGAAATACCTGGATCAATGATACTTATTATGGTGGTGGCCCCTGACTTTTTTGCTCACAAATTGAGGTACATCTGGGTTGGAATAGTGATTGATCTTATAATTGGTGGTTACCTACTGCAAGAACATATCAGGGCTTCTGGTGGATTCAGAAATTCTTTCACTCAGAGACATGGAATATCAAATACTCTTGGCATCCTCCTGCTTTTAGTCTATCCTGTATGGGCGTTGATTATCCATTAAATATACTATAATATCAAAATAAAACAGTATAGAATATATAGTAGTAGTCACGGATGATATTGCCTGTTAGAAAAATAATTTTGTAGAGGATCAAGGGAATCCGTTTGTAAAACTAAGTTTTGATGAACTCGGTTTCACAAACTTAGTTTTAACTAAAAGTAAATTTGTAGTAATTGATTTATATTTAAATGCATGCATATTGTTAAAAGTAATTTTGGTAAATATGAACATTGTTTGGATAGTTTTTTTTTTTTGACTGCAGTTTGGATAGTGTTAATTAATCAAATTGACTTTTAGATGTACAATTATTAAATCGGTGATATAAATGTTGAAAAAGGATTGAGCAACAATTAAATTTCAAACAGTATTATGATCAAAGGAATAGTGAAAAACCCACCACGAGTCCCTTATTAACGGAGAAGTGAATACTTTTACTTCTTCAATCAAAGTTTGAACTTCAAACCAAGTTATAGCTAGCTAACTTTTAAAAATGTCAAACACGTTGAAGAAACTTAAAAGGTAGTTTCTCCTATGCCTATGAACTGTGAAGTCGGAAGGGCATTAATGTTCATCTTATGTGATTCCATTAAAGTACGACAAATAAACACAATATCATAATTATTATTCTATGTTTTAAAATATATTTTATATTTATTTAGTCCCTAATATAATTTTATTTCACACATTTACTGTTGCAAGTTTCGTTTGTAAATTGTAAATTTTAAAAAATTTAAACATCTCATTCAAACTTAATATTGCAAGGTCGTATCCAGAAAAACTTTAACAAAAGAAACTCAATTCAATCTCAATGGTGAAAAGAACTCTAAATCAGGTACCACAATTTTTCTCCTAATATAAAAACCCTAGCCCCATCTTCATAAGAATTCTTTTTGTCTTTTCAATTTATGATTTTTAATGTATTTTTTTTGTGTAGATTTGGAAAAATACTTATGAAAAAGTCTTTTTGTACATACATTCGACTAGGGATCTCAACGGGGCGGGGCGGCCACGGATACTGGTTACCCGCTACCCGCCCCGTTGGATAAAAAATCCACCCGTACCCGTCCCGTACCCGTACGAATACCCGCTTGACGGGTTCTTAACGGATTCGCGGATATCATACCCGCGGATATCCATGGGTAGTCATGAAAAACAAAAAAAATATGTTTTTAATTAAAAAAAATACACAGAAAACTTAAACAAACCACCACATTAATACATCACACTTCAAATGTCCATCAAACAATATAATAGATGAAAATTATCTAGGAAATGATACAAGGACTTTGAGAGTCAACTGCCCCAAGCACTGAGAATAAGAGATGCTAAACATATTTAAAAAACTCCAGACTGAATTGAGTTGCCAAACACATTCATGTGTTTAGTCCAAATTTGTTTGTAAAAGTAATATCAGATTTGTAACAAAATAAATCAAAGTCTTCATGGTGACACACAATTCACAAGTGTGTCAAATGTCACATCTGTGGTTCTCATTCCTGTAGGCAAACATGATAAATGCAGCCCCCCTTTTCTGTAATACGGGGAAAGTATTAAAAAAGAAGTTAAATAATAAAACTGCCTGAGATTTTTCACAGTTCTGTATAATATGCAGTTGCCAAAGAATGGTTCGGGTGACTGTTCATCATTCAACTCATCTCAACTGTGTCTGACTTTTGCAATCTCCTCCTATAAGCCATGACCTTTAAATAACACAAAAAATGTGAGTTAAAAGGGAGAGATCAGCACTGCAACAATAGTAATAAGAAAATAATTAGGTATTTATGTATAGACGATGATAATCAACTTTGAGAGTTTACCAGATGGCCACAGCAGATATCATCAGTTGTTTTAAGTAGTTCAACCAAAGTTTCTTGTTCGCCTAAAACAAGCAACTTATCTTTGTCTGGATCAACTCAGATATATCTCTCGTATCAATCCTTTACCAGCCATATCTTTTGTAACATTTACTATTCATAAACTGCATCAGTTAATAAGGTGCGTGTTTCGTTTGTTACAAAGCAGAAGTTTGAAAATCAAAACAAATTGGTTGAGGTTTAGAGTTTACCTGAGGTTGCAGAGAACCAAGGTTGTGACGGATCTGGGCGGCGGAGGAGCGGTGGCGCGCAAGGAGCGGTGGCACGCGAGGCTCTCTGCAGGCTTCAGATAAAGAAGGGGCTGAACGCTGAAGAAGGGGTGGTGTGGCTGTGTGGCTGAGTGTTTGGTGTGGGGTTGTGGGAAAAAGAAGAAGGAAAGAAAATAAGGGGCTCACAGCGCCGCAGCCAGCATGTAGGTCAGTAGGGATTGTAGGACTGAAGGGAAATTAGGTTAAGGCAGTTTAGTATATATATATATATAGTCAGAATATTATAGTAATTAGGTAACGGGTACGGGTATCCGCGGGTACGGATAGTGTGATATCCGTACCCATCCCGTTTACAAACGGATATTAAAATTATCCGTTTATTTTACCCGTGGGTACCCGTTTAGCTACCCGTCCCGTACCCGTTACGGATTTTATCCGCGGGTACGGGTAAAATTGTCATCCCTACATTCGACAACATGCAATGGATCCATTGCATTTTATTTTCGAGTATAAAAAATTAGACATTTAAAAAGTAATTCCTATGCCATAGATGGTAGCTCCAGCCCATGTATGTTGATCTTGTCCCTTTTATGTTTTCAACACTCTGTGATTTTCCGTTTCGTATTAAATAGAACAACTAATAAGAATCCGAAAAAGCTAAACAATACGAAAAATCCTTTCATGAAATGTGTAAGAAATAATTTTATTGGTTGTTTTTCACTTGATTCTACCATGTTACCAATTTTTTGCTGACATTTTTTTTTGATAAATGCTGACATTGTTTTTAAAGCTTTCAATATTTTTATTCACATCACTTTGTGCTTTTTCGTTTCATACTAACTAGAACAGCTCTAAGAACTTTTGACTTTAATTGTTTTGACTTAATTACAGTTTTAGTTAATGTGATTTACCATCAAATCAAGTCTCTATAATTTCAAAATTGAACAAATGTGACCATGCTATCAAACCTATTATTTAATACTTAACCAGAGTTGCTTACTTGATTAACTCTTTGTGATCGATGTGACATTAGTGTTATGTTTTAATTAGTTGAAAAAATAAAAATAGAATTAAAAAATGTATGAATGTACTCTACACGTGCACTCCCTTTTAGTGTTACTTGTGGCTTCTCACTTAAGAAGGGGGTTGAATTGAGTAATGTGATCTTTTTAAAACTTTTACCCCTCTTTACAAAAACTGATTGTTGTTTTCCTAAAAGATTTTGTCAACCAACAAACCAAAATGTGTTTTTGCAAGATGTTAATTTCACAAGACTTAGAATTCAAATAACTAGGATTAACAACACTTTGATTTCAGATGTGAACAAATATCAGAAACAAATCAAATATTGCAAACTTCCCTATCATATTTCTAATTCATGGATTTAACAATAAGAATATAAAAGAGTTTAGGGAAACGGAAAATGTAAATCAATTTTATCCTGTTTCAGCTGCCTCCTCTAGTAACCTACATCCAGTCCTCACACCACTGAAGTTTCGTCCACTAATCAAAAACAATTTTACAAGATTCTTTTACAAAAGCTTCACTTCTAGGTTTCTGCTACCCATATGACAGCTTTCCAAGCAATCTTGAAAACCCACAAGAATTCCTTCTACTCTTGCACAACACCAAGAGTCCCTTCTACTCTTGAATCAGCCAACGAGAGAACCATCTCTCTAAACACATCTTTTACAAACATAAATATTTAATATGGATTCTGAAAAATCAGGATTACAAGTTTAAGTCCTATTGAAAATCCTCAGATCTTCTCAATGCTAAACCCTCTGAAATTTTCAGTGAATGATCTTGTATTCTGATTTATAGATTCTTTAATATGTTGAAAAAGTGTTTACTTATGTCCTTATAAAGTTATAAATCAAAATAGATCCATTGGACACACTTTACAAGTTAGTTGAGATTAAAACATAATTGATTTTAAAATCATGTTATCAGTCAATCGATGAGTACACAGATGTATTAAACAAAATTTCTCTTTCAGAACATGTGTACATCGATTGTTGTTTGTGTACATAGTAAACTCTCCTATGTTCAATCGATTATGTTCTTGATCTACAGAATTACACACATTAGTACATCGATGTATTTCTTGAAGACACTTGTATTTGCAACCTATAACCAGATACAAACCAACCAATCATGGACACAACCAAGTTTGATGTGTCACAACCAATTTTAATATACATAATCGATCAGATAATCGATGTTATCTATATGTTCAACCAATCCTTTGGTTATCTATATGTATATTTGCAACCGATAACCACATACAAACCAACCAACACATCGACGATCTATTCTACAGTATAGGTTGTGACACATCAAACTTCTTCAAAATACTTCATTTTGCTAACTGCCTTCACCAAAACCAATCATGGAATCATCTCCCGTTGCTTCACCAGATGGGCGAGCAAAAGGCGAGAAAGCCACCAAGCTCGAGGGAATGATAGAGCTGCACAGAGAATGCATCAAGGAGGAAGAGAACACACAAAAAAATGTATGTGAGAGTGAGACAGCGGGGGAACAAAGGGGATGAAAATATAGAGACGAATTTGGGTGGACCAAGCAACAAAGAACCAAAGAAAGTAAACTAGGTGTGAAGAGGTTGTAGAGACACACGAAGAGGTTGCAGTAATGTAGAGATTGCACCCAACATATAATAAAGATTGCCATTGTCACTCACCTGCCCTTATCCTCCTCGGACCACTGTGGTCTTTGGATCCGAATGGAACCTAGCAACTCTGTGAACAGGAGAAGCTATTTAAAATTCCTGAGCCCTTGGTTGGAGCATGAGAATTTTGAACAACAAGTGGCCACCTCTTGGGTTCCTTCAGACAGATGGATGGACAATATTTCTCGGTTGACCTCCAACCTCAAAGCTTGGAACAAAGATGTATTTGGTAACGTCTTCCAAAGGAAACATCGTTTGCTAAAGAGACTTGAGGGTATAAGCAACAAGCTGATGCAGGGACCGAATGAGAGACTGCAGTGCCTAAAAAATGATATGTGGCTTGAATACAGAATTATCATCCAACAGGAAGAAGCCTATTGGCTACATCAAGTCAAATGCAAATGGATCACTCAAGGTGATAATAACACCCTTGTTCCGTCCAAGATATCTCGGATGAGAGATACTCGGCTGGAAAGAGTTTAGGGGGATGTTTTGGAGTGTGCTTGACATAAGTGAGATTCTGCTCCTACGTATCAAAATGGGAATCAAAGCAAACGTAGTTCTGAATGAGGGGGTAAGCCCCCTATTTATAGAGATCTTTCAGGATCAGGCTCCGAGATATACGGAGAGGTATTAGGATCAGGCTCCGAGATATACGGAGAGATATTAGGATCAGGTTCCTGATTATGCAGAGTGATATTCGGATTGGTCATTTATGACTGATCCGTAAGGGACCGAGGTGTACTTGTCCTTGATTCATGACAGGATAAGTCCGGGTATTTATCCTCGGCGGTCCTAGTGTACTGATATGTCCTCGGCTTTGGAGGAGTTTGGGTTAAGGCCCATTGCCGGGGCAGGCTCGGTCAATCCAAGGTATAGGCAAGTCCTCAGGATTACATTCTCGGCCAGTACACAAGCCCCCCGAGCTCCGAGCTTGAATAAGCGAAGGAGCTGATAAGTATGAAACTGAGCTTATTCTTCGGTCACACAAACTTCTGCATTCCCAGCTGTCATTTCAATCAAATCTTTCCTCTTTGTCAGGGAAAGCAATCATTCCCCCTAATACTTCTGTGGTACGCTTTAGGTAAGAAACCGTAGGGTTCCGCGCCCTATTTAATGGGGGAAAAATCAAAAGTCGCGCCCTTTTGGGCCTGATGGGACGTGGGCCGTCAACCGCAGGCTACAAATATCCCTTACGACTCCAACTCCCTTCTACCCTGCTTATCCTCCTTGGCCTTTCACCTTCGTCTTCCAGGTTTCTGCCATCACTCTTCTGCTTGTCATTTTTCAGCACGCCCGCCTCTCCTTCTTCCCCTCGTACTTCTTAGTTTACTTTCGCTACCGAGATGAGTTCATCCATGTCCTCGAGTCGAACACTTCTCCTCTAATTGAGCGCGAGGTTTCACACATTGTGGGTTCTCCTTCCACCTCTTCGATTCCTTCAAGGGAGTTGAACGTCGGAGAAGGGGAAGCGTCCTCCTCCGGTCGTCTTCCTCGGGTCCGATTCCTCCGGGTCTGACTCCAAGTCCGGCTCTCCCTCTCCTCCGGTGTCCAAACCCGCCGCTCGTAAACAACGCTTGAGGGTTCCAAAAGACCCTATTCCTGATATTACCCTTCCTGGGTATACCTGGGTTAAAGGCGAGGTTGGCACCTTTTTCTCTGACTTCCAAAGCCTAGAATCAATTGATCAACTCCGTTCTCAAATTAATATCTCGACATCTGGAGATGAGTCCGAGTTCATTTGTTCTCCATGCTCGGGCACCGAGTGCGTCTTCCTCCGGGCTCGCCCTTCCGAGCCCCCCTTTACATACATGTACAAAACACTCTTTGATAAGCTGCATGTGTCTTTTCCTTTTACCGAGTATGAGTGTGACGTTCTAAGAACCACGAACGTCGCACCTACTCAGCTCCACCCTAACAGTTGGGCTTTTATGAAAGCCTTTCAAATCTTATGTAAATACCTCGGGATGGAGCCCACCACTCCAAAATTTTTGTATTTTTACCAAATGAGGTTTGGTGAGAAAATGGGATGGATTTCCCTTAACGGGTTGAACCGGAGAGGACTGCTTAGTCTGTACGCATCATCGTACAAAGATTTCAAAGTCGGCTTCTTCCGAGTTCGTCCCTCGGGCTCTCATTCCTCCCACTTTTTTGACGATGATGGCGGTGCCAAGTTTCCTTTATACTGGCAATCCTCCCCCACAAAATTCGTTGGCTTTGAGTACCAATCCCTCCTGGTCGAGGACAGACGGGATATAGACATATTAGAAAAACTTCCTCGACCGCTCCATTGTGGATGCCTCCTGAAACTACCCTTCTCATCTACCCCGAGAACCGACCTGAAAAGTAAGTACTCGGCCTTTTAGTTTTGGGATTTTTTCTGTACTTGTTGCTGAACTAACAACTTTTTCTTTTTGGCAGTCATTATGGGGAAATTTGACTTCTCCAAGCTTGTAAAGGCTGCTGCTAAAGAGGGTCAGGGTCCCTCTTCAACTGAGAAGAAGAAGAAAAGACCTCCCCCTACCAAGGCCCCTGCGAAGGGAACTTCATCCTCCGCCCCTCAAAAAATAAATAGGGTAGAAGTTGTGGTTGACACCGAGGATTCTCCCCCACCTCGACCAAGTCCCCCACACCCTACTACTCAGGAGACTGGAACCGCGGGGCGAGGAGAACAACCCCCTCCATCCACCGAGCTGAAATGGTACAATTCTTCTTTAAAGGCAGGGACCTCATCCCTCTGGGGTGAAGACTTCAACCCTTTCCCTGCTTTCGACTCAAACTTCCTAAACCCGCAGATCTCCGGTTAGTGAGGCAACAAGGAGCTCAATCCAGCATGGAGGCTCTGTCCACCTACTGCATCCGAGCTGCTGCCTTGGCCCGATTTTGCAGCCGAGATTTAGTGGAGGCTGAAAGGAAGTCTCGGCAACTGGAAGCCGAACTGGCTTCTATTGAGAAGCTGAAGGGGGATTTTACCCGGACCTCCACTGAGCGTGATGAGCTGGCCAAGGCAAATAATCTCCTGAACACTACCATCGCCGAGTTGAATGACCAAAACTCCGAGCTTAACACCAAAGCAAAATCTGCTGAGGCGAGTAAAGCTCAGGCTGAGGAAGGTAGAGCTCGTGCTGAAGAGGAGCTCAAAAAGGCTCAAGCTGAAATCGAGCAACTTAAAGATGCCTTGGAGGCCGAGACCAAGGCCAAGATGGAGCTCCAGGAGGATGTAAAGGAGACCACCAGCTGCATCATTATCGAGCACCGAAAAGGTTTTGACAAGGCTATTGCTCAAGTGGAGGTCCTTGCCCCGGGGGTTGATCTTTCAGGGGTCGATGTGAATAAAGAGGTAGTAAACGGGGAACTTATTCCCATAATTCTCGAAGAGGAGGAAGAGGTGGAAGGGTCTGAAGATTCCCCCGAGGACCATATTGAGGCCGAGGGGAGCCGCAGGGACGAGTGACTTAGTTTTTTGTTTTTGTTCATCCCTTGTAATGGGCTTGTGCCCTTGTAACTTCGTTTTACTTAATGAAAACTATTACCATTTTGATGGCTTTCCTTTTTCCTCGTAGCCTCTTGTTTGGCCGAGATACACTTGAAGTGTTTTTTTATCTTCCGTTTTTATCTTCCGTCGTTGTATTTGGACCGTTCAAACAAATCTTAGGCTAAGACCGAGGTATTCTACCGTCCATATCAAATATGGACGGTAGTTGTTACACGTGAAACGCATGTTTCGCTCCTTACGCATGCAGTCACGCATTATATGCTTTGGAAACCGCAATGCAATTATTGCTTTTTGCTTAGTTTTGAGATTTGTTTTTCCAACGAACCTTTTCCCATGCATATTTCTTCCTTTCCAACGCCTCTTGTACCCTATAAATACGGCCACTTTGCTGCTTCACTTATTCATTCTTCATTCTTTTCCACCAGCCTAACTCGTCCTCCTTCGACCCGAGTAATTCTATAGTAGTGTCAGGGGTTTACGTTCCTCTCTCCCAGTTAACATCCTTTTTTGGGCTTTATAGCTGCCAAAAAGGATGTAAGTGGGAGATGGGATCCAGAATTCCTTTTATGATTTAATCCTTCAAAAAGGATGTTAACCGGGAGAATTGCATTCTTCGGGAGTGGAGAAAGGGGTAGAAGCCGTCTACTCCCTGAGCGGGCCGAGCACCTCATCGTCCAGCTTGGCCGTCTACTCCCGGAGTAGACCGAGCACCTGATCTTGGCGCTACCCTAATTGGGGGACGATCGCAACCCAGGCGGCCCTTATTTTCAATTTCAGCACTGTGCTTGGTTCCCTTAATATCTTCACCTGTTTGTACTTTTCAAGAGTCAAACTCGGCCTTATTTTTGCTTTACGCATTGTACTCGGTTTCCTTAATAAAATCATGGCTCATATTCGGCCTTTAAATTCGAACTTTTGTTCTTTTTTAATTGCTACTCGTATTCGATTTCAACAATTTCGCGGCTTGAACTCGGCCTAAATAACTCGATAGCTCGAACTTGGCTAATAGGCTCAAACTTGGCCTTAATAACTCAATAGCTCGGACTCGGCTAGGAAGGGCCTTCAGGCTCAAATTTGGCCTCAAACAATTTAATGGCTCGTACTCGGCCTTCAGGCTCAAACTTGGCCTTAAGCATTTAATCGGCTCGAACTCGGTCTTCAGGCTCAAACTTGGCCTTTAACAATTTTATTGGCGCGAACTCGGCCCTTAGGCTCAAACTTGGCCTCAAACAATTTAATGGCTCGTACTCGGCCTTCAGACTCAAACTTGGCCTTAAGCATTTAATCGGCTCGGACTCGGCCTTCAGGCTCAAACTTGGCCTTTAACAATTTTATGGCTCGTACTCGGCCTTCAGGCTCAAACTTGGCCTTATACAATTTGATTGCTCGTACTCGGTCTTTAGGCTCAAACTTGGCCTTAAACAATTTGATGGCTCGTACTCGGCCTTCAGGCTCAAACTTGGCTTTAAGCATTTAATCGGCTCGGACTCGGCCTTCAGGCTCAAACTTGGCCTTTAACAATTTTATGGCTCGTACTCGGCCTTCAGGCTCAAACTTGGCCTTATACAATTTGATTGCTCGTGCTCGGCCTTCAGGCTCAAACTCGGCCTTAAACAATTTGATTGGCTCGAACTCGGCCTTCAGGCTCAAACTTGGCCTTACGCATTTAATCGGCTCGAACTCGGCCTTCAGGCTCAAACTTGGCCTTTAACAATTTTATGGCTCGTACTCGGCCTTCAGGCTCAAACTTGGCCTTAAACAATTTGATTGGCTCGAACTCGGCCTTCAGGCTCAAACTTGGTCTCAAACATTGGCAAATTAAGAAACAACGTTCATAATAAATTCTTTTATTGGATAAAAAGGAAGTCTACGGTGTGCCTCGTTAAAACCTTCTCGGTCAAAACCTTTTTTGGGACAAAATACCGAGGTAGGAAAAAGAGTACATCACCTGACTATTTACATCAACTATAATAACATTTTAAGTGCGAAGCATTCCAAGTCCTCGGGATAGGCTTCCCGGACAATTCTTCTAGCCTATATGCTCCGTTTCCCAAGTTTTCTACTACCCAGAATGGCCCTCCCCAGTTTGCTGCCAACTTGCCTTCCGTGTGATCTTTCCTTGCTTCTCCTTTTATTCTCAGCACCAAGTCTCCACGTAGAAAACTCCTCGGCTTCACTCTTGAATTATACCTCCTAGTTGCTCTCTGTTTGCAGGCTTCTTCTCTGATTTTGGCCTCCTCCCTGATTTCCTCTACCAAGTCAAGTTCGACCCTTAAATTGATTTCATTATCATTCGGCTCATGTTGCATACGTCGGAAAGATGGTTCACCAACCTCCACTGGGATCATGGCGTCTGTTCCATATGTCAGTCTGAAGGGTGTTTCTTGAGTGGTAGATTGAGGGGTGCAGTGGTAGGCCCAGAGGATACTTGGTAACTCTTCTGCCCAAGCTCCTTTGGATCTTCCTACCCTCTTCTTCAGTTCTCCGAGAATGACTTTGTTGGCTGCTTCGGCTTGCCCATTGGTCTGGGGATGTTCAACTGATGTAACGTGGTGCTTAATACCGAGGTTGTCATAGAATTCCCGTAATGTCTTATCTACAAACTGTCTTCCGTTGTCTGTGACGATTGCAAAGGGAATTCCGTGCCTACAGATGATGCTTTTCCATACAAATTTTTGCACTTTCTTGGCGGTAATCTTCGCCAAAGGCTCCGCTTCAATCCATTTCGTGAAGTAGTCTACTGCTACCAGGAGAAATTTGACTTGACCTTTGGCCATAGGGAATGACCCCAGTATGTCCATTCCCCACATAGGAAAATGCCAAGGCGAGTTTAATGTGTGAAGTTCTTCCGGAGGGGTACGACTTATATTGGAGAATCTTTGGCACTCATCACATTACTTCGTCCACTCAATGCAATCTGCACGGATGGTAGGCCAATAGTACCCTGCTCGGACTACCTTGGAGGCCATTGATCTGCCCCCACAATGAAAACCACAGATTCCTCGGTGAACCTCTTCCATGACGTACTTTGATTGTGCCTTCATCAGACATTTTAGCAATGGTACCGAGAATCCCCGTTTAAACAATTCCCCGGAGATAATAGCAAAGTGACTTGCTCTGAGCCTGATTTTCCTGGCCTCAGCATGATCTGGGGGCAGAGTTTCTGAGGATAAATACTCCCAAATGGGTGTCATCCATTCCCGGTCAACCAGCTCGTTGGCCATCACCTCCCCAGTCGTGACACTCGGTTCATTTATGGTTTCTTGAATAACTGTTCTATGGTGGCCCGGCTTCTTTGTACTGGCTAATTTGGACAGCAGGTCGGCCCGAGTGTTTTCTTCTCGGGGAATGTGCTCAATAGCAAATTTCTCGAAGTTGGAAATTAATTGGTTGACCTTGCATAAATACCTGGTGAGCTGAGGCTCTTTCGTTTGATACCCTCCAGATATTTGCCCAGTGACTAGCTGTGAATCACTCCGGCATCTAACAGCCTTCGCCCCCATTTCCTTTGCCAGCATTAATCCTGCAATCAAAGCTTCATATTCGGCTTGATTATTTGAGGTCTTGAACTCAAATTTTAGTGACTGCTCCAGGATCAGATCTCTCGGGCCTTCCAGAATCACCCCAGCTCCACTGCCCCTGACATTCGAGGACCCGTCCACATACAAATTCCACCATACATCCTCGGATATCGGCTGCGGGTGGAGCTCGGCTATAAAGTCAGAGAGACATTGAGCTTTCAGCGGGCCTCTCAATTCGTATCTTAGGCCGAACTCGGATAACTCTACCGACCATGCGATCATACGTCCTGCCAATTCGGGCTTTTTGAAGATCTGCTTAATCGAGTGATCAGTCTTGACAATCACCTGGTGACTTTGGAAGTACGGCCGCAATTGCCGAGCTGCAGTTACCAGGGCCAAAACCAGCTTTTCAATGACTTGATACCGAGTTTCGGCATCATGAAGTACCCTGCTGATGAAGTACACCGGCATTTGAACTTTCTCTATTTCCTGTACAATGACTGCGCTGATGGCATTCTCGGAGGCTGACAGATATAACTATAACCCTTTCCCTGGGATGGGTCGAGCTAATATCGGCGGTGAAGACAAAAAGGCCTTGAAATCGACGAAGGCCTTCTCGCATTCCTCGGTCCACGTGAAGGTTTGGGGCCTCTTTAGTAATCTAAAGAAAGGCCGAGCTTTCTCTGCAGATTTGGGCAGGAACCGAGATAACGATGCGAGCCGTCCTGCAAGTCTTTGCACTTCTTTAACATTCTGTGGGCTTCTCATCTCCATCACAGCCCGACATTTATCAGGATTGGCTTCGATCCCCCGGTGCGTCAGCATGAAGCCGAGGAATTTTCCACCCTGGACACCGAAAACACACTTCTCCGGATTCAATCTCATGTTGTACTTCCTCAGCTGCTGAAAAATTTCCTCCAGATCTTTTGGGTGGCTGTTGGGGTCATCGGATTTCACCACCATGTCATCCACATAAACTTCCATAGTTCTTCCGATTTGTTTTTCAAATACCCGGTCCATGAGCCTTTGGTATGTAGCTCCTGCATTTTTCAGTCCAAACGGCATCACCCGGTAACAGTAATTCGAGCCCTCAGTAATGAAAGCTGTTTTCTCCTCATCTGGGGGGTACATTCGGATCTGATTGTACCCCGAGTATGCGTCCAGGAAACTCAGAATTCTGTATCCGGAAGCTCCATCCACCAGTCTGTCAATACTCGGCAAAGGATAGGAATCCTTTGGGCAAGCTTTATTCAAATCTGTGTAATCGGTGCACATGCGCCACTTGCCGTTTGCTTTTTTGACAAGAACAACGTTGGCCAGCCAGGTAGTGTACTCTACTTCTCGGATAAAATTGGCCTCGACCAACTTCGCTGTTTCCTCTTCCACAACTTTTCTCCTCTCTTCCCCCAGTCTCCTTTTCCTCTGGGCCACCGGTTTCGCCTCGGGACAAATTGCCAGTTTGTGGCATAAGAAGTCGGGATCAATTCCCGGCATATCGGATGTGGTCCAGGCGAACAAATCGGCGTTGCTACGAAGCACTTGCTTTATTTCCTCTTTCAAATTCGGCTCAAGGTGACCGCCGAGTTTGGTGCCCTGATCAGGCTGCGAACCGAGCTGGAACTTTTCTAACTCCTCAATAGGTTGTGGACGTTGTTCTTGCATGTCCATTCTCGGATCCAGTTCAACAGAGTTAACGGAATTCACCGACTTGTCTTTCCCCCTGCCTAGGGTTTCTGCGGGTGTAGGTTTAAGTTTGCTCACACGCAAACTATCAGCATAGCACTGTCTGGCCATCCTCTGATCAGCCCGGACAGCAACTATGCCCCCCGAGTTGGAGGGGAATTTCATCGTGAGGTGGGGAGTAGAGACCACAGCCCCTAGCTCGTTCAAAGATGGTCTTCCGATCAGGATATTATATGATGTTACTGCATTGACTAACACATACCTGACCATGATAGTCTTGGATGCATTGCCATCCCCGAAAGTAGTTAGAAGGTCGATGTATCCTCGCGTATCCACTTGTTCCCCTGTAAAGCCGACGAGCTTACTATCGTACGGTTGGATAGATTTCTCTGGGATACCGAGCTTCAGAAATGTTGAGTAATATAATATATCTGCCGAGCTCCCCTGGTCGACAAGGGCTCTTTTGACCGAGAAATTGGCCAACTGCACAGTGATCACCATAGGGTCATCTTGGTTAGGATCCACCCCCACAAAGTCTTCATCAGAAAAGATAATAGGTGGGGAAATTCTCGGGGGTTTGCCGTATACCGAGTTGACAGCCCGAATAGCCCGCATGTGCTTTCTCCGAGCTGAACTTGTTGTGCCTCCCCCTGCGAATCCACCTGAAATGATGTTTATCACACCTCGGATCACATTATCCTCCTCTCGTCTTTCATTCTGGCCCTCTCTGGTTTATGTTCTTTCATTATTTCGTTGACCGCCACCCCTCCTCGGGCCGGCCACCTTTCTCTCCTCTCGCTTCGCCACGCCTCTCACCGTTGTTGTGGTTTCTCCGAACAAAATTATTGAGATGGCCAGCTTGCACCAGCTCTTCAATCTTATCTCGCGGGACCCAAAGCCTCCTCGGTGGTATGGCCATAATTACGATGATACCGACAATGTTTACGTCGATCGGCGATGCAGGGGGTGTGGCCACGATTAGGGAGCTGCAAAAGTTCCGCATTGTATGCTTCCTCAAACACCCGAGCTCGGTTTGTGTTGAGGGGAGTATAATGCTCATACTTCGGTCCCCTCTGGAAATGCTCGGACGGGCCTTTGAATTTCGGTCTATCACCTCTGGCCCTCCTCTTCTCTCTTCCTTCTCGTCTGTCAGCATCATCAGTTCTCTCCCTTTTCTTCGACTCCTCAACCTCCTCCATATTGATGAATCCCGCAACTTTTCTCCTCAACTCATCCATACTAGTTGGTGGCTTCCGAGCCAAGTGTTTGGCGAAAGGGCCAGGCCTTAACCCGGTCAAGATGGTGTGTAGTGCAACATCGGCACTGAGATTCCGGATGAGGACTGTCTCCCTGCTGAATCTGGCCATGAAATCACGCAGGGACTCGTTCTTTTCTTGCCTAAAGTTTACCAACGAGGCTGAGGTTTTTTGGTGAGCCTGGCTGGTGGCAAACTGAGCATTGAACTTAGTCATGAATGTGTCGAAGGAATCAACTGACGCTGGCGGTAACTGGGTGTACCAGGTCAACGCAGCATCCTTCAGAGTAGTCGGAAAGAGGTACATCTGAGTGGTGAAAGCGTCCAAGTGGCACTCGGGGTCTGAGGTGCCATCATATTTGTCAATGCTAATTGGCTTGTAGTTGGCTGGTAGGGGAACCTCCATGATAGCGTTTGTGAAGGGATGCCTCGGCCTCCACACGCTGGCCCTTTCATTAAGTCTATTTGCCCGCAGTGACAGTTCGGGGGCCTGCCTAGGAAATTCTTCCTCATCTACCCGGTCCATATGATGAGAAGCCCGAAGTTGTGGGCCTCCTTCTCTGTGCGAGTTTCTGGACCCCTCATTCTCAAGTGTCCGACGCTCTCTCTCAGGAGGAGACGAGACTGACCTTTCTCTGCTCTGCCCTGGTTCGCGACGGCTGTTCTGTCGCCTAATCTCCTCATTCTCCCTTCTCAGCGTGGCAATCTGTGCAAGAAGTTCCTGGATAAGGGGGTTGTCGGTCGTCATAGCTGGGTTTATGGACCGTTCCCCATTATCTCCGTTGTTAGCATTTTCTGGCTCCTCTCTCCTGCAGTTTCCGCTCCTTGTTCTCACCATGATTTGTGGCATGGGAAAGTTTTGCTTCGATTCCCACAGACGGCGCCAAATTTTCCCTCCAAGATATCTCGGATGAGAGATACTCGGCTGGAAATAGTTTAGGGGGGATGTTTTGGAGTGTGCTTGACAGAAGTGAGATTCTGCTCCTACGTATCCAAATGGGAATCAAAGCAAACGTAGTTCTGAATGAGGGGGTAAGCCCCCTATTTATAGAGATCTTTCAGGATCAGGCTCCGAGATATACGGAGAGGTATTAGGATCAGGCTCCGAGATATACGGAGAGATATGAGGATCAGGTTCCTGATTATACGGTGTGATATTCGGATTGGTCATTTATGACTGATCCGTAAGGGACCGAGGTGTACTTGTCCTTGATCCATGACAGGATAAGTCCGAGTATTTATCCTCGGCGGTCCTAGTGTACTGATATGTCCTCGGCTTTGGAGGAGTTTGGGTTAAGGCCCATTGCCGGGGCAGGCTCGGTCAATCCAAGGTATAGGCAAGTCCTCAGGATTACATTCTCGGCCAGTACAACCCTTTTTTCCAGAAGAAGACGGAATCGTATAGTGGCTCTTCTTGATGATGATAATAGGTGGATTTATGAAGAGGACAAGCTCCAGGATTTGGTTGTTGGTTTTTTATCTAGGCTTTATGCCTCCTCCATCAGGTCTGTTAGCTCTCTTCAGGCTCTCTCCTTATTCCCGTGCTTATTGGAGGAAGGCTTGGCTGCCACAAGTGCAAGAGTTTCTTTTGAGGAGACTAAGATGGCTTTGTTCAGCATGAAGAACCTGAAAGTTCCTGGGACGGATGGCTACCATCCTGTATTTTTCAAGTCCCAGTGGAATACAATTGGTCTCTCTCTGTACAACTTCGTGTTAGATTGGTTTAGGAAGCCCTGTATAATCTCGGAGGTGAACCATACTCTCCTTACTTTGATTCCAAAGTGCGATGATCGTCCTTCCAAGATTTCCCAGTTTAGACCAATTGTCACTAGTGCAAAATATGTAATTAACAGTAAAGATACATCGGTTAAGTAATACTTAGACGTCAAAAAGAAGATGGTGGCGGAACTATAATTATCGGTGTCACTTAAATCACCTTTAACGAAAGTTGTATAAACAATCGACGTTAAAAGTGATCAACATCACCTTTAACGCTTGATTGTTTATACAAGCGGCGTTGAAAATGGATCATCAAATTTTTCCTATGTTCATTGACTACCATTGGATGAAACATGACGAGGATCACTAGGTAATTAACGACTGAGATCTTCTCAAGCTGTGTTTTATTTTTCTGACTTCTCTGACTCTCTCCATTCATAATCTCTCTCAAGTCCCATCGTCTCCATTTCATTTCAGAAGCACATAAGCTTTCTTTTGTTCTCCAATATTTTATTTCTTTACACTCTCATTTCTTCAGAGATAGTGAGTCACTCCAATCTTTCGTTCTCACTCACTATCTCTCGTTCCTGACGTTGCAAATGGGGCTCCATATCTGCATCACCAACGAGTCCCATGAGCAGACAACAACTGATCTAATCTGTAAATGGGAGATGAGCGTCTTGGCGTCTTCTTCATCTGGATCTTTCTTCAAGTGCCAGATCTTCAAGCGCTAGATGATTCTTTTGCGACCAGTGACCGCGATTACCGGCAACACGCGTCTCTCATGGATCCGATATGCCACCACATGCGCCTCCGACCAGCTCTGCACCAGATCTATCTCAAGCTGTGTTGGGGTGTTGTTCTTCTCGTCAGCTCTGCCACCATGCCTATTTGTTCTGGTCCTCCACTTGGTTCAGATCTGCTTGGTAGTTGCAAATCTGGTTTAGATCGAAGGTCCCAGCTTCAAGGATATCTGCCAAAAATGATGATGACGATGCCGAGATCTTGTCAAGGAGATGGTGCTGCTGTCTTCAACGAAGCTTAATGTTTATCTGTTGTAAAGTTTCGATTTTTATGTGTTTCTTCTGATTCTTTTGTAAAAGTTTGGATTTTTATTTGTTTGTTACTGGTTCTGTTGAAACTTTCTATTCTTATGTGTTTTCTTCTGATTCTGTTATAAAAGTTTGGATTTTTATGGCTTTTATACTTCTGATTCTGTTGAAAGTTTGGATTTAAAAAAACATTATTTATAACGTCAGCTATTCTAGACAACTGACGTTATAAGTAACACTTTTAACGTCAGTTAAAATATATAACTGACGTTAAAAGTGTACTTTTAACGTCAGTTAATTATTCAACTGACGTTAAAAGTGTACTTTCGATGTTAGTTATGAACTGATGTTAAGAGTTAAACTTTTTACGTCTGCTCTAATAATGTCATGTATTTTTTAGACGTTAAAAAGCAATTTTAACTGACATGAAAAACACTTTTTGTAAGAGTGTGCCCTCTGCAATGTGGTCTACAAGGTTATCTCTAAAATCATTGCCCAAAGATTAAGAACAGTTCTGCCTTATGTGGTCTCTGAAAATCAAAGTAGCTTCATCCCGGGGAGATCCACTATGGATAATATTTTGATGTTGCAAGAAACCATCCATTCTCTCAGGCTTTTTAGGGGCAAGAAAGGCTATATGATTCTCAAACTGGACTTGGAAAAAGCCTATGACAGGCTGAAATGGAGCTTTGTTTTGGATACTCTCATCTACCTCGGTATCCCTCAGCAGTTAAAGAACCTCATTTTCCACTACATCTCTTCTATCTAGGGGTGACAAAATGATCCATTTGTCCATCATCCATCCAGTCCATCCATGAGAAAATCCATCCATTTATAAAAGAATAATATAAATGGATTGGATGGACTGGATTATTTTTTTAGTGGATGGTTTATGATCCATCCAATATTTTTTAAAATCCATTGGACCAACAATTAAAAATGTAATGGATCAACTTTTATCCATTCCAAAACCAATTTATTTTTTTCATATTATTTTTCACCAAATAAAAAAAACCTCCAATTGTAACAAAAAAAAAACACTCCTTCTAATATTCTCTTCTGTTCCCTATTATTTTTTCGTCACTATTTTTTATTTTATTTATCTGCATTTTTTTTCTTTTTTTGTTACATTAAGTATTAACTAATTAATTGTTCTCAAGCACCAGTTGTAGTCCACGTTATCACGTACGTTTTTTTTTTCGTTGCCTTTTTTTTTTGCTGAGAAACTTTAAAAAAAAAAGTATTAACTAATTGAAAGCACAGAAAGTCGTAACAAGTTTCGTAAAACAATGTCATTGAACGTTGTGGCAAAACAACCTCTGTAGATGCACATAATCAATAACTCCCATATAATAATAGAAAAATGGCCGTGATACAAAATGGTCGTGAGATAGAGTGGAGAGAGAGTAGGAAAAAAAGGGAGAGAGAGAAAGGATAGAGAGAGGAAGAGAGAGGAGAGCGAGGGTGAGATAGAGATAATATTTTAATTTTTTTTATAAATTATTTTATTTTTAGAAATATTTTATGGATGGATAAAAGAGATATAAAATTATTTAATTTCTTAAAATAAATTTTAGTAGATGGATTGAATATCCATTTATGAAAAATTGTTAATGGATGGATCGGATGGATTTTATTTAATGGATCATGGATGGATTGAATTTTTTTTAATAAATTTTTAATGGATTATAATGGATTGTTTTTAATCCATCCGTTAAGATCAGAATAAAAATTTATCCCATCCTTCCATTTGTCACCCTTCCTTCTACCTCCATGCAGGTTAACTGGAATGGCTCTCAGTCGGACTCTTTCAACTGCTCTAGAGGACTTAGACAGGGAGATCCCATCTCTCCCTACCTAATTGTTCTCTGTCTTGAAAGACTTGGTCACATGATTAAAGATGCGGTTCATGCTGGAGATTGGCTCCCCTTCAGCTTTGGTAGAGGGGGCAACCCCAAAATATCCCACTTGTGCTTTGCGGGTGACTTAATTTTAGTTGCTGAAGCATCCATGGACCTAGTGGTTTGTATCAACTCGATCCTCCAATTGTTCTGTAGCAAATTATGGCAAAAAGTCAGCTTCCAGAAGTCACAAGTCTTCTTTTCCAAAAATGTTAGTGAGACCCTAGCCTCCTCTCTTAGTGATGCTCTTGGTGTTGAAATCACTAAGGATTTGGGAAAGTATTTGGGTGCGCCAATGCTCCACCAAAGAATTTCCAAACACTCTCTCCTTCATTTTGGATAAGGTGCGGAAGAAGTTCTCTGGTTGGAAGGCCAAATCCCTTTCTTTTGCGGGCAGAGTTACCCTGGCCCAAGCCTCTCTTACTAATATTCCGGGCTATGTGTTGCAGTCCACCCTTATTCCTGCTTCGGTGTGTGAGGAGGGCGAGAAGATTTGTAGGGATCTTATTTGGGGCTCCACGACGGACCAAATAAAATGCCATTTGGTTGCTTGGGAAAACCTCTGCCGTCCTAAAACTGATGGTGGGTTGGGATTTCGGAATTTGAGGACTCTCAACAAGGCTCACATGATGAAACTGGCTTGGACGATGATCTCTCAACCTGATAAATTGTGGTCAAAATCATGAGAGCTAAGTACTCATGTGGTATCTATACCATTCCAAGATTCTGCTACAAAGTCATATCTTCTAGCATTTGGAAGGCCATTGTGAAGGCTTGGGAAGAGGTTAAACCGAACCTCATTTGGGTGATAAATAATGGCCATGACACCAGCTTTTGGAAGGATAACTGGATCCCAGGTGTGGGAGTATTGTCTGATATGTTGGATTCCTCTATTCCCCAAGCCGAGAGGGAGTTCCCTGTTTGTCACTATGTTCGAAACAGCAATTGGAATTGGCAGCTGTTTGACAATATCATCCCAGCTGATTGTTGACAAGATAGCCTACCTCAAGCCTCCTAGTGCCTCCACCAGTGATTTCCCTTGCTGGCATCTCACCTCCGATGGTGTATTTTCCTTGAAATCTGCCTATGAGTTTATTCATCAGGACTCTTCTCCTCAGGACAACCAGAACCCGATCTTCAGCAAAATTTGGAAATGGTCAGGCCCGAGCAGAATAAAAACCACTCTTTGGAAAATGTGTCACAACAAGCTCATGACTAATGTTCAAAGGCAAAAACGAGGTATGACAGCTGATGTTCTCTGTCCTAGATGTTGTATGTATCCTGAAACTATTATGCACATGGTTAGAGATTGTGATGAGGTTAAGGATTTTTGGTCTAGCATTATTGATCCTTCTTTGTGGAGCAAATTTTTTAGTACTGGCTTTCATAACTGGATGGATTGGAACCTATCTTCTAATATTGGTATCAATCATCTAGACTGGCCCATTATCTTTGGCACTTCGGTTCATGAAATTTGGAAGGATATGAATTCTCTTGTGTTTGCTCAAACTTCAGTTATGGGCAAAAACTTTATTTTTCAGAGATAAGGTGTCTAATTGTCAGCAGGGTGATGGTTCGATTATTAATAATGTCAGCTGGTCCCCCTCTCCTGTTGATTGTCACAAAATGAATATTGATGGTTCGCATAAAACCAACCCAAGGAGCTCTGCGTGTGGGGGCATTTTGAGGGACTCTAATGGGAATTTTGTGAAGGCTTTCTATAAAAAGGTGGACTGTTGCAATGTGGTTTGGGTTGAATTATGCGCTTTGAGGCTTGGCATCAGTATGGCGCAGGACCTAAACCTCTATTGGGTTATTTTTGAAATGGATTCCAAAGTTATTATGGAAATGGTCCAGAATAGAAGCACTAATATCGCCTTCCTCAAACCTCTGCTCCAAGAGGTCGTCTCCCTCCTCCAGCTTCCTCATTGGAGAACTTCTATTCTTCATGTGTACCGTGAAGCTAACAAATGTGCGGATCTCTTAGCTAATACGGGACATTTTGTTTCTTTTGATGGGGTTATTTTAGATTGTAGTTTCCCATTCTTGATATGTACATTTCTACGGATGCCAGGGGTATTTCTACTCCTAGGCTAGTTAATTAATATATCCCCCTTCTGATAAAAAAAAGAAAGAAAAAATAAAATATCATACATCAGTATATCTCTCTATACATTGCTTTCTTGATTTTCATATGGTTATAATATATGAAATTATGAATATGATGCTACAAGAGGTCGGGAATCAATTCTAATAGATCTGTAACAATTAACAAAAGTACTTTAGTATTTTTTGCCCACCTGCTGTTTGATAGTTTGATTTGCTTCATACAAGTTGTGATTTTTAGCAAGTTTGATATGAATTCTAACGTGCTATTCAGTTTTACTCCCAGGAATTGATGTTTTTATTCAATTTTTGTTTCTAAAGTGCTATTCAATTTCTTGATTTTGCAAATTCCAATATGTTAGCTTCTCAGGGATTGGGATCCTGATCCGCTTCCCAGATACGTGATGGTTGGAGGCCGAAAACCAATTAGCCGCTGAACATGCGGAAAAAAGCGGGAAGGTGGGAGCAGTTTTTTTGTTTAAAGAAACGGTGTGTTTTAAGGCAACAGTGATGTGTCATAACATAAGCAGAGTTTAATTTGTATGTATTTTCAGTGTAAAATTTTTTACACTAATAACCAATTAAAAATCATAGAATTGATGATTTTTAAGGTGATTAGAATAATCTATAATAATATATCAATTTTTGATTGGTTGACAGTGTAAAAAAAACTTCATCGTCAGTATATATCAATTAAGGGCCCGTTAGGTTTAAATTTTGATAGAATTGATTTTGAAGAATTGATTTTAGAGGAATTGATTATGATAGAATTGATTTTGAAAAAAATGATTTGTATTTGGTAATGATGTTTCAAAAGTGGGTTGAAAAGAATTGATTTCGTTTGGATGATATAAGTAGAATCACTTTTGATGTGTAAATATAAAGAATTTTATGGGTCCCACACCCAGAATCAATTCTACTCAACGAAAAAGCTAAAAATTCTTACTTCCACCAGAATCAATTCTACCCATCCAAAAATCAATTATTTTCAACTAAATTTGATACCCAAACACTCCAGTTACTATAGCACCGAACTGTCGTTTGGGTTGGCAAACAAACAGCCATTAAATCCATATGACTATTAATCAATTAAAATTTTTCATTAATGGCTGAGATTTTTCAAACAGTAAATTCTACCATTTTCATCCAAATGGAGAGGATCTTAATCCTATAAGATTTGCTCAGAAAAATATTTCCTCTCGTTAGTATCTCTTTTTAAGGCTGTATTCCACAATAATAGCTGATAAGCGCTAAAAAGCTAACAAATTGAATTTAAAACGATTGATAAAATTAGTTGTTGAACTAACTTATAAATATAAAATGATAAAAATGACATGTTTATATGATTTTTACATAATTTTTTTTTAAAATTCTAATTAAAGCTTTGTAATTAGATTACTACTTTTTATTTTTTTATTTATAAATATTTTTTATTAAATAATATAGAAGAATTGACATGTTTATATGATTCTTTTCTATAACTTTTATCTTATGAGGTATGCCAGAAGTAAAATAGGAATTTCATTAAAATAATATGGATAAAAATAAAAGAAAAGTTAAGAAGTTATAACTTATAAGTTATAAGCTAAATAAATAACTTATGAAAACAAAGTATACACTAATGAGCTAAACTTATTTACCAAATACTTTTATTTTCATCATACAAATTTATAAACTAATCAATTAAATTATAAACTCAGTTATTAAACTTGTCACACAGACATGCTTTGAGGAAGCTAAAAGCCAAGCTAGAATCCTCTCTGCATGAAACCATTTTAGCAGGTCCAAACATCACTGGGCCCAGGTCGTGCCTGATGAGGCCCATTAAACCCTAAGAACCGTGTAACAAACCCTAAATTTTCACACTCACGTAACCCGCTCTCTTATAAAAGGCAAAATGGAGAATCTCATTCCCATGCCACTGAACAGAACGTGGTCACCGTTTCCTGCGACTAAAAGCTTTCTTGTTTGCTCGATGCATCTTTGTTAGGTTTTCTTATCTGTTTTATCTTTGTCTTCTCTTTTCTGTTAGTATTTTAAATGAATCGATTTTGTTGAAAGTGTGGTTTTTCTCGGTGATGATCAAAAAATGATGACGAGTCCGATCTAATTTCCATTCTTAACAATACTGACGACAAATCGAGGCATTTGTCTGAGAGGATTCCACACTTTTTTTCCTTCTACTCCCATTTTTTCTCATTATTTTGGTATTTTATTTTATTTTTTAAGTTTTGCCAGTTATTACTTGGCATGATGATGATAATTTTGAAATAATTCCATATGATTATTCATCATATGATGAAATACAATCCTCCTACTCATTCTGAATGCCATTATTTATAACTTTCGTTTCTCATCTGAATTGCTCAACATTTTTTTTGCATAATAAAAATGACAATTTTATTTTTTATTAATAACTTGGAATTTTGAAGCAAACTTGCAATGTAGTAAATTGTTGTTGATATAGTCAACTTGGTCATTTGCTATGAGAGGAATGCCATTCCTTACGATTACTATAGTTGTCTGGCGTCACGGTCACTTGTCACTGAGTGTAGGGCGTCAAGATTCTGTGGTCATGCTCATTTTTGTGTTTGGATCAATCTTCTCTGGAAGTGGAATCAAACACACACTTAAAGTATTATAAGATTTCCATTTAAATAACTAAAATTATAAGTACATTAAATTCAATTGAATTGTTTATATATTTTTTGTTGTATATTTCAGAAGTGTTTATATGTACAGAACAAAAATTCTAAAGATTTTAATATCAAATTTGTAATTTATAATTGTTGGGTGTTGACGTGTTGTGATTAGTGTCTACCTCGAAGAAAAATTGAGTGTTTTTTTTTCATGATTGTTAGTGTAACATTTACATTACTTTTATGGTGAACCAAAATCGTGGCTTCGTCTACTTGTACTTTTGATGTGTAATTATAAAAAATTTTGTGGGTCCTACGTTCAGAATCAATTCTACTCAACGGAAAAGCTAGAAATTCTTGCTTCCACCAGAATGAATTCTACCCACTCGGGAATCAATTCCTTTCAACGCATTTTTGCACCCAAACACATCAGATATTGTAGCAACTAGGCACTTGGATGGTGAGCCGTCGTTGTTCACCATCGTGTCACTTTCCTTCTCATAGGTTTCCAACTCTCTCCCTTCACTTGCCTAGACCTCTTTCCCCGCCTGTGCATGTGTCATCGTCGCTTGCCCTATCATTTCCTACAAGTACACCATTTTTTGTTGTTCATACAAAAGTTTCTCGCTTAGATTTCTTTATTTCCTGTTGCGCTAGCTTGTTTTTACACTTTGTAAAATGTTGCTTAATGGTACTAACCTTTATTGTAAATGATATATGATTGGAAGTAAGGAAGATAAGAAGATTGGAAGCCCAAAGTTGGTATTTTTTTTATATAATTTTGAGGATGCTTCGAAGGTTTGAATTGCTTATGACGAAAGAGTTTGACTTGGAGTGAGGAAATGCTACAAACCTACTACTTCTTGTAGGTTTGCTTGTTGTAAAGAAAGTTTTTCTTTTAAGAAGTAAAGCATGCTTTTGAATGTCAGACAAATGAGATTATAAAATAATCAATCCATGATTGAAGACAATAACAAATAACAAATTATCAACCAGGTTAGGACCTAAAAATATGGATGAAAATTTAATTGATAGTGCATGAATTTATGGAACAACATTATATATACAAAAAATAATGTATATGTTGTCATCTCATGAAAAGTTTCAAAAATTTAATGTCATCAATTTGATCTAGCACATGGAAGTGGGAAACAGATTTAACTTTGTATTAACTCGTCGAAAGAATTATTAATAAAAAGGATTATCAATAATTCTTTTGATCAACGTGAGTATATCTCAAGTTAGATCTACTGCCCACTTTTTTTACTATCAAATCAAATAATTTCCTTTATGGTAGGCCAGTATCATTTGCTAGATTAATTTGGTATTTAATTTTTGAAACTTTTCGTTCACATGACAACATCTGTGTTGTTTCTTGTATATGTAAAATGTGGTTATGTTTTTTCAAAAAATCATGTATTATTAAATTTTCACCCATATTTTTAAGTCTTAATCTTGTTTGATCTCTTGTCTTGGATATTGTTTTATATTCTCGTTTGTCAATGCAAGGGTTCTCTATAACAAAGACGTAGTTGAGTCATTTTTTCTTCTATGAATGTTGTTTTCTCACTCCAAATCCAACTATTCTGTCATATTCAATCCAGAACTTTGAAGCATCCTCAAAACTATAAAAAATCATAACCACTTTTGACTTCCAATCTTCTTGCTTCAAATACTAATAAAAGGTAACAACAATCATCATTTAGAGCTTGTTTGGGAACATGGTTTCTCTAGAGTTTCAGCTGTTTTATATTCTTTTTAACTGTTTTGTAAATCATCTATCATGTTTGGCAACTAGATTATTTTTTAAAAAAAGTTTTTTTTGTTGAAAAACAGCTGTTTTATAATAATCTCATGGATATGACTGTTTTTGAGAAATATCGTTTTCTTATTTTCAATTATAATCATGTGTTCCACTTTTGCCCCCCTCCTTTACTAAACAGCGCAAGGAAAAAAAACGACGCAAGGAGAAAATTTTTTTTACATTTTTTATAATATTTTTACATGTTTATAATTGAAAAAATATTTATTCATGTTTTCCATAATCAAGGAGAAAAAAATTTATTCATTTTTTATAATAGATAATTTTGAAGACAAGATATTAAAAAATCTATTGTTAAAAGAAAAACAAATATTTTAAACAAATGGCTTCATAGCCTTTTTGCTAATTTACTATCAACAAGTGATTATTTTTACATCACCCAAACAAAATAGATTATCTTAAAATAGCTTTTCAGTAAACATACCCAAACGAAAATAGATTATGATTATAATCGATTATCATAATAATCGATTATTTGAAAACAGATTATCAGCATAATCTTTTTTTTCCAGTTTTCCCAAACACACTCTTAGGATCAACGAAGTTAGCATAAAAAAATAGCAGAAAATCAAAGTGAAAAACTTTTGAAATGAACAACAAAAACCCAAAATAACAAATAACACACAGAAATTTGCATAACAAATGGAGAAGGGGAGTTAACTTACAAGTTGGCTTTGGGAAAGGCGGTGGTAGACTAGCAGGTGGTGTGCTAGCTCGTCGTTAATGGGATAGGTGGCTGCGGTGCTTAAGTATGGCTGGAAATGAGAGAGACGTGTGAAGGGAGAGCGGTGGCTTACTGTCCACGACAGCACGTTGGCAACAACAATTTTGGTTGTAGACGATGGCAAGGAACATGGACGTAGGACCACAATGGGAGATTAAAAAAGCTTGTTTTTTAAACTTAAATTTAAACTTTTTAATGTTTTGAAATATTTTTTTTGACCGTAAGATTTGATTGGATGTTCCAGATATGCTGTTGGAGAGGGGCTGGAGAGAATCCAAACCCCTCAAATGTATGCTTGTTAAGCTATTTTTTATATTTTTTTATTATAGTTTGGGTTCTTTCCAACGGAAACCCAAACACGTAATCTCTCTTGTACCAATATAAAGGGAGATTTCCTTATACCTTTGTCATGTTTTGCTTTAACAAATTAGATTCCCAAAGAGTATTTTAGGCCCAATCCCTAATAAGTTCCCTGTAGCATGGATCTTTGAGCTTCATGTTTTCTAATGCACAAAGTCTTGGTGCCTTCTATGATGGACCAAAAAAAAAACGGGTGCAACCATGCACCGGTTTGACCAATGAATGTGAACCAATGAAAATGCCAACAAGACTGACACTTTAAAAGTTTTATGTTTTCTGGTCAAAGCTAATATTCAAAAGGAGTAAATCGAAATTAATACCAATACTAATGCCAACTATTTGGCTTATACTTTTCGTATATGGACCGTATTTGTATATCATTTATACAAAACAGACAATTTCACGTTCGTAAAATCAAAATTGTTCTCAAACCCCCAAATCCCCTCTCATCTTTCAATCCCATCCCCTCAATGTTCCTGTCATGTCTATTAATCTTGACCATCAACAACAGCGATCGACGGCAGTTCCGGATGGGTGTCGACGTTCTGGACTTCGAGGCTGACGTCGATGAGGTGGTGGGGGCATGCGCGGCGGACCTGTGCGGCAGTTGAGCAGCGCTGCTGGACGCGGTAGGGAGAGGATCGCTTGGAGAGGATGGCGACAACGGCAAGGAGGGGACATAGCGTTCAACAGTGGGATTTGTTGATATTTGGGTACTTTGGGGTTTGGGAGTGGTTGTTTGAGGGGTTCTTTTGATGGATTTTTGAAGGTGGTGAAAGGTTTGTTCTATGCGAATGACTCAACCCGATCCCATTGATGGTTCAAAACTTTCAATTTGGATCAACCGGTTTTCGGACCGGTTCAATCCGATTTTTAAAACATTGTCTCCATTGCTCATTTTACCGTTTCTTGTCTTGCTTACAAATGCTAATCATATTCCTCGTTCAAAATTAGTTTCTACCCCGATTAACCGGTTTATGAAAAAAGAAGAATACATCTTTAATTGCTTTGCATATTAGAAGTGTAGTAAAGGTTAGATTATTCAGATTTTTAAGGACGATAAATATCCAACACAATGGAATTGGTTCAATTTTATTTAAGTGTTTTTTTCAAGATAAACCAAAATCAAACCAAACTAAGCATGAATCATCATTATCCAGATAAATTTTCAATTTCAAATTTAATTTTTAGTTATACGTGTGATGAGTTTAGATTAAAAACTTGAGTGATTAATCTCAAACAATGTTCTGCTTAACAAATCACAAATTGAAATCTAGGGTCACCCAATACCTTGAGAGTTGAGATCTTCTTAAACAATATTTTTTTAAAAAAATAATATCACAGGTCGGATGATGCTAAATAATTTTTATATTGTAAATATGTTGTTTTTTTGAGACTTAAAGCAAGAATTTTAGTTGTTTGTCTCTTGGGCCGACCAGTGAAATGTAGCAATTCACGCCAAAATATTTTGCTAGCACACATTCACTCTCTTGATATGAATTATTAAAAAATTGAGAATAAAACATGTCTCTTTGCATAGACCAATGTAACATCTTTCCCCACCACCAGGAGTTTTCCTCCTATAGGATGGGTAAAACTCAATACGAATGGAGCATCCAAGGGGAATCCAGGGGATGGAGGCTGCGGAGGTTTAATCCGAAACGAAGATGGAGGATGGCTAGTCGGGTTTACCTTTCACATAGGATTCTGCTCAGCCTTCTGCACAGAACTATGGGGTATCTTCAAAGGCTTACAGTTGGCTTGGCAACATGGGTTTCGCAACATCATGGTAGAGAGCGACTCTTGGGCTATCATCAACATTCCGTCTAAGGGAGAAAGTGACCTTTTGTATAATCCCTTGATGCGAAGGATTATGGATTTGACTAAAAGAAATTGGAAGCTCAATTTCAACCATAATATGAGAGCGTAGTATATTCCCACGTCGACTTGAGATATGATCTAAGTACTGCTTATAAGGATTCAACAATTCTTACCTTATAAGCTGGTTTTGTGGGATTGAATTATACCTAAAGCTCGAATTTAATAGTGTTCCAGCGGGGGATTTAATATTTTTGTTGATTGGTGATGTATCTGGGGCTCTACACCCCGTACTGTGAATGTCTAGTTTGTAACTCTCCTGGGCCTTATGCCCCTTCTTTTACCAAAAAAAAAAAAAGTGTGGTGTGCTCCCGGATCCATGTTCCTCCTGATTTTTCAAACCATAATTTTTTTATCACACTTTTTTTATAATTATTGATAAAAAACATTTTACTTTAAAAACAATAATAGATAGGTAACAAATAATTAAAATTGAAATATAAAAACATATGATAAAAAGTAATAAAATAATAATTTATTATTTTTAGAAGCTGGTGTTTGTTTTCGGATCCCAGTCATCAAATTTCTGACCGAGTATCTTTATCCCAATAGAGAAGCTTGCAAACGTGGCATCCAAGAAAACCATTGCACTTACCTTCAATCATCCAATAAGAGATCACCTTATCCTATCCATCTATCTTACTCACATCACACAACAGCCACCAAATAATTGTCCTATCTTCCATTCTCCAACACAAAAACACTTCCAAACTACTTGGTTTCGAGAGAAGAGTGGTGGCAACTTAACAGCAGCAATGGCAGCCTCACTACAAGCAGCAGCTACTCTCATGCAACCCACCAAGTTGGGCCGTAGCAACAACACTTTGCAGCTGAAGTCTACTCAGTCCATTTCTAAGGCTTTTGGGTTAGAACCCACTGGAGCTAAGGTCACTTGCTCCCTTCAGGCTGATCTTAAGGACTTGGCTCACAAGTTTGTTGATGCTACCAAACTTGCAGGATTTGCCCTTGCCACCTCTGCTCTTGTTGTCTCTGTATGTGTTGCTTTCAACCTTTTCTATATAATCTTTTATTCTAATTAATTTGATACAATCGAACGGGTTCATATTCTCTGGAAATTTCCAGTTGGAGAGAGATAGACCCATAGAATAAAATAATAATATAGTATATATTATTGAAGATGCACCCTTAGGTAAGTCATTCATTTCATTTAAAAAATAGGTATCTTCTGTTTATTGAAGACTTAGGCCTGAGACTACTATATCGTCCTTACCAAATTTTGAGTTTTTTTTCTCTCTTTTAATTCTTGGTTTTTGTTGGATTCATTGTGATGAATGATGTGGTGGTATGTAAGTTATTAAGTAGTAAAAGTCAATTTGATTAAGGAGGTCAATGATAGATGTGATGACAATGGAATCAAATGATCTTAGACATCATTAATTTTATTTTATTTTTAATTTTTAATGGGACATATTCAGCAGAAGAGGTTTATGATCCCAACCAAAGGCTGTCATCTATAATATCTTTACCCAACTTGACTGAGATACTAATTCATGCTATATAAATGCTAACTTAAATTGCTAATTAATTTGCTAGAGTTGAGATGTGTGTACTAGTTCACCAAGAGATTCTTATGGATTTGCCAAGTGAGAAAAACTTCTTACCGTCTACCATTCAATGTGTGCAAAATTAGTTATGTGTGGTTCATCATTGTCTTCGCCTTTTGCTACATTTTGCTACATTTTTAATGTTATAGCCGATATGACATATATAACAACAAAAAGTAAGTCGTTTCCCACTAGTTTTTGTTTTTTTGTTTTTTACGCATTCCCACTAGCTGAGATGACATATATACTAAGGGTGCGTTTGGGTAAACAACTTAATTAAGAGCTTATCACATAAGATCTTATCGCATGAGAGCTTATGCCATAAGCGCTTAAAGAAAGAAAAAGAAAGAAAGGGGCATGAGATAATTCGAATAGTGAAAAACACGGAGACGGTGTTTAGTGCATAAGCTTTTATGATAATTCCATAAGCTTCTCCCAGTGACTTATGAAAATAAGTCAAAAACTCCTTATGGGATAGTATAAGTTATTTTTATAAGCTCTGCCAAATACACTGCATAAAAACTTATGTCATCAGATAAGTAAAAAAGAGCTTAAATAAGCTCTTCCAAACACCACCTAGATAAAAGCAAGGACTTTTTCTTACTCGGGATTCAGGAACACCTTGCGACTCATTTCATTATCATTTCCTTTTTTTATTAATAATTATAAAAATGTCACTTTTCTTTTCATTCGGTTTTTTTATTTCAAATATTTGTATAAGAAATATTTGTTTTCTCCATTTCATATACAAATATTTGAGGACAGTACACAAAATAAAAATAAGTCAACATTTTTGCAATTATTAATAAAATAAGAAAACATGAAACAAACCAAATACACCCTTATAATGGTTTTGGCTAAAATGCACCACTCATCACACCACCAATGTAATAAGTTTTGGACTAATAAAATTATCATATGAGCGAGTCAAAATTTTAAACTCAATCATGTATTTGTACTTAACATAAATACAATATATTATAGTATAGTATAATATATATTTTTTGTATTTACATTTTTGCCCATAATTTTTTTTATATAGCCAGAAAAAATTATTTTTTATGAAAAAATAAAATCAAATATTTAACTTATTTTCGAGTTGAAAAGTTAAATAAACACATATATAAATAATTGGTAAAGCTCTTGACATGTGGACGGTGTAATGGGTGAAAGGCACGATAGCCTTAACTCCTTATAATTTCTCATTTCTCATATTCGTGTGCTTAGTTACATGGCTGACTAAGAATGAATCATGTTCAACATGCAGGGAGCAAGTGCTGAAGGTGTTCCAAAGCGGCTAACCTACGACGAAATCCAAAGCAAGACATACTTGGAAGTCAAAGGTACCGGAACCGCAAACCAGTGCCCAACCATTGATGGTGGAGTAGACAAATTCGCCTTCCAGCCGGGCAAATACAATGCCAAGAAGCTCTGTCTCGAGCCTACTTCATTCACAGTCAAGGCCGAAGGTGTAACCAAGAACGCCCCACTTGAATTCCAAAACACCAAGCTCATGACCCGTTTGACCTACACCCTTGATGAGATAGAAGGACCCTTTGAAGTTTCTCCTGATGGCACTGTCAAATTTGAGGAGAAAGATGGCATAGACTATGCTGCTGTCACAGTTCAGCTACCCGGCGGCGAGCGTGTACCGTTTCTTTTCACCATCAAGCAGTTGGTGGCATCAGGGAAGCCAGACAACTTTGGTGGGGAGTTTCTAGTGCCATCATACCGCGGAAGCTCTTTCTTGGACCCCAAGGGAAGGGGTGCATCTACTGGTTACGACAATGCGGTTGCATTGCCTGCTGGTGGAAGAGGAGATGAGGAAGAACTTGCTAAAGAGAACATCAAGAGTGCTTCATCATCCAAAGGGAAAATCACTTTGAGTGTGACCAAGACCAAGCCTGAGACTGGTGAGGTTATTGGTGTGTTTGAGAGTGTTCAGCCTTCTGACACAGATTTGGGAGCTAAAGCACCTAAGGATGTGAAGATCCAGGGTATCTGGTATGCTCAGCTTGAATCATAGAGAGCTTGTAAATTTTTTTTTTTTATGCTTTGAATTTGTATTTTGTTGGTTCAGATTTTGTTGTAACTCCAAGAGGTACTGTTACTGCATTATCCTTTGACCCAACTGGCGAAGCACTGAGAGTACCGTCATGTTTGTATATTATATCGACTTTCAATTTAAGTGCTTAAAGTGTCGAGGTTTAAATAGATGGTCTGTGTGAGAGTGTTGGAGCATGCATATATGCATTTACTTTGGGAATTCTGTCACATTGGAATTCCCAACTATGATCTATGACTTTTTTTGACAAAAAAATGAGATACTTTTATTAAAAAATGGATACAAATCAGCAATCAGAAATCATGGGGGATAATCCAAGTTTGGCTGGGATTAGCTACAGCATACTTGGCTAGATATTGGGTCACTTGGTTTCCTTTCCTACCTACATGGGAGTACATTACATTGTAAAAACTTGAGAGCAATAGTGTGGCTCTTTCTATGTCGCTCTGGCTTTGATTCCGCCGCCAACCCCGCCTCTCTAGCGCGGCATCAGATCTGTGACCCACATGCTCCGCCAATCATTGCTCTCCTTGTCCAATACAGTCCACACTGCTTGCAGGTCCCTGCCAATTGGGTCTCTGTGTCGGAGTTTCGTTCATTGTGCATATATATATGGCTAACGTCACACCAAACTGCCCATGGGGCTTCTTGTCACCTACATACCCTTCTCCTCAATGTAAGACCTTCCCACAACTTCTGAGTAATGCCTATGACTTTCCATTGATTCAATTGCCACAACCGTACCTAAAAGGTGATGCGTTATCTATCAAATTTTTTGAGGAATAATACAAAGCTGACTTGAAAGGTTGTAAAAACAATCTTCATGACCGATTATTTCTCTCAAAAGGTGATTCACCCGTCAAGTATGAAGACTTGTGCTCCAAATTATCCATGCTTTGGGAACCTCTTGGTCAATGGAGGATGGTTCCTCTTTTAAAGGATTTTTTAAGTTCGAATTTGCCTCCCTAGAAGACTTCCATAGCGTTTAGACGGTGGGTTCTTGGAATCCCACACCATGAATCCTTCAATTGTTTTCTTGGTCTCCTGATTTCAACCCGAATTCTTTGAATTAGACACGCGCACAATGTTGGGTTCACATTATTGGGCTAGTCAAGAATATTGGAGGCCGAGAATCTAGTTTGAAATTGCATAGGGTCTTGGTATCCCTATTTCTTTGGATGAAGCAACTAGAAATCGAACTCTGGGCCACTTTGCTAGAATTATTGTGGACATTGATATTACTGGACGATTGCATGACCAAATTATGGTGGAAACAGAGGGATGTGCTTTTTCGTGGGAATATAGTATGAAAAGTTGCCACTTTTCTATCCTTCTTGCAAAACAATTGGTCATTCTTTGGCTAAATGTAAAAAGACTGCTACTTTTGTTCCTAACTCTGGTAAAGATCAAGTGATTTAGAAGGAGAAACCTATTAATTTGGTAGAGCGCAAGCCTGCTCCTAAACATGTCCCTAAGAATAAGGAAGTGACCACTTCAGTTATTAATAGTGATGTTGCCTTATTAGAAAGGCAGGATAATGTAACAATGTCTGCTCCTAAGGAAGGCACTAGTGGCTCTTCTTCTGTTGTTGCGATTCAAGTTATTCAAGAAACTCCTACAACCACCAATGGAAACCAGCAACATATTCATCAACAGGTATTCACTAACCCTTTGTTGGGGTTCGTGCAGGCCAAATCTGTAGGTGATACTACTTACAATGGTGGTGACATTAATATGATTGATAAGGATGTTAGTAGTCATTCTTTGGATAAGGATAAGAATTTGACTGACAATGCTGGTGTGAATCAATTGAGACTATCCTTGATCGTGTCTCAAACTCCATTCCTTTAAACTCAACTCCTATTTCTATTGTGATCGATCCTGCTTTTTCAATGCATTTCATGGCTTCCTGTGATTTAACAATAAGTGGTAAGAGTTTTGAGACTCCTGTGATTAATTCAACCCCTATGCATCCTAATGTTATTCATGATATGAAAGTTCTTACCAAGTTTTGGGAAGATGGGGATGAGGATGACCTTGAGAATGTCTCTCTCAGCAAAGAGGAATGATTCTAGTTTTCTATATTTGCAAGGGTTTTGGTTTACGTCCCTCCATGGTTTTGTTTTCTTTGTTTTTCCTATTTTTATCAATAAATTTAATTATGGTGACATAGGATCACATTGCTTAAAAAAAATTATTTAAAATAGAGCCCAAGTAGGAGTGGTCCATAGAAACATTCTGAAGCCCGTTGATAATTTGTAATGCGTCATCTTCCATCACCACATTCAGAAAAGATAGATCTAACATAAGTCTCATTCCTTCTCGAACCGCCATCACCTATGCAATACTCGGAATCATCGGGAATCGCTCCCCCAGCATGCCGTCGCCATTACGTTTCCTTCCTAGTCGAGAATAATCACCCCAAATCCACACCCGACATCAATGGAAAGAGAAACATCAATATTAATTTTGTAAATATTGGGTGGGGGAGTGTTGGGACCAAAAATAGAATTTTGGTAAGGAGAATTCTGACGTCCGCACGGTGAGTTACTGAAAGGAATGAATCAGAAAAATTTCCTAAGTATGGAAAATGGTATTCCGACAGAGACTTGCTAAAATACAATGTCGAAATAGGTGATGTCAGAATAGAAGCAAGTGGAAGCTAAGAAATTTCCACAAGTCACTGCAAATTTCAGGTTGCTTTGTTCGACTCACGTGTACTCCAGAGGTAAAAGGCCAAAGTCGACAAGGAGGAATGTCATCGAAAAGGAAGATGGCTTCAAAGAGAGCCTGAATGTCGACAGTATGCAGAACTTAGCATAGAAATGAAAAGCCACTCCAGGCCAGTAACGTTAAGATGGGCTTACCTATGTGAAAACGTGGTAACATGAGGGAGTTTGCAGTTACACTCCAGAGGGAGCTCAAAGCCACGATTCAGTAGTGGATATTAGATCTCAGCTGTAGAAAAAAATAAACACATGTGTCGATAGGACATATGGCAGTAGATTAGGACTTGGGAAGTTATTTCTTTTCTCTAAAAATAGTGCTTATTCTGATGTACAAATGGTTGGATACTTTGACCACACTCTCACACATCCTCACACTACAAAAAAAAGGTTGTTTAGCGACCGAAAATAGTGACCGAATTTTTCGGTTGCTTTTTGCGACCGAACTAGCGACCGATTGTAGGATCTACATGAAATAGTGATTAGAGATAATACTGCGACCGAAATAGCGACCGAAATAGAGCGTAGCAGGGCTATCGGTCGCTATTTTCGTCGCTATATGAAGGAACTTAAAAGTCAGTAATTTTATCCCTTCTTAGCGACCGAAATAGCGACCGACTTAAATGCAACGGTTGAAAGCCAGAAATTTTATGTATTCTTAGCGACCGAAATAGTGACCGAATTAAATGCAACGGTTAAATTTTATTTACATTTGCGACCGATATTAATTCGGTCGCTAAACGGCGCGGGAAAAAAATTAAAATCGCGCATGTTAGCGACCGATTGAGTTCTCCGTCGCTAAATTTATGAATTCAAATTTCAAATTAACTCATCCCGCGACCGAATTTAGCGACCATTTTTTATTTAAGTGATTGGCGACCGATTATTTCGGTCGCTAAATTATAAATCCATAAAATCGTGAAATCTTCCCCTTCTTCCTCATTTCTGCCTTCTCTTCCTTCCTCCCTCACCCATCTTCGATCTTCTCCCTCGCGTTCAGGCCGCCACCACCGTGCAGTGGGCACCGCCACCACCGCCGTCTCCGGTAAGCCTCCATCCTCCTCCTCCTCTTCTTCCATCTCTTCCCTCTTCCTCTCCTCTCTTCCTTTCCCCTCTTCCTGCTCTGTTTTTAATCCCCCCCTCTGTTTCAGGCCGCCATACTCCGCCCCCTCTGTTTCAGGCCGCCATACGCAGCTCTCCGGTCACCACGCACGGCAGAGCTCCTCCTACCCTCTTCTCTCCTCGGTTTGTGCATTCCCCGCTCTGCCTTGAGGTAACCATGCATGGACTCTCTATGTATTATTTTTGATTTTGCTTCATTGTTTCATTGCGTGCTTTATTGCTTACTATTGAGAAGAGCTACTTGTGTATTTCATGTGAGTTGTGATATAGGTGACTGTGATTGAGTAGAACACCTTACCATTGTTTCTAATGTAAGTTGTGATTAATGTTGATGTAAATTCCTATTTAAAAATTACTGTGGTTTTCAATTTTCATTCATATATTTATATCATGTAATGAATATTAAGATACATATAATAGATGTCATTATATGAGATGTGAGATTTGTTTAAAATAAGACCTTACCATTGTTTCTAATGTACACGACTTGCTTGTTTATAAAAAAAAATTATGGTGGTTAGTGGTTACTTGTCAAGTTTAATTCTTATGGGTTATAAATACTTGTTTGGGGAATTGGTAAAGGTATATGAAGGGGTGACATTAATTGAGATGTGTTGTAGAGATGTAGAGATAATGGCAATAAATTGTGGATAAAAGAGATTGAGACTGATATTACAGACATTAATTTGTAATTAATCTTGTTAATAGATTCATATCTTATATTTAATACTGAGATTTGTGGAAGATATGTTTTGATATGAGATATGTGAGATTTGTTTGAACTAGAAAATTAAGAATATGATATGGGTTGCTTAAGAGAAGGTAAAATTACAGGGAGAGCAAAGAGTTTTGACAGGAGAGTAAGTGTGGCTACTTTGCCAATTACGTTTTTTTGCTTGAGTATTGGTAATTGTTTCCTATTTATTACCCATCTCATTTTTTTGTTTCGTTTTGTGAGAGAAGTCATAAGATTAATTGTTGCACGGTTGCGAATATGAGGGGTATATATGGTTATCAAGCTTTATCTATTAATTTAATTTAACATTTGTTACTTGAAGTCTATAACTTTATGTAAGTAATTTAAACCATTCTATTGATAGGCTATTCACCCATGGTTCTTGAGTTCTGAATCACTTCTTTTTGGTGATTTATGATTTCAGAAAGCACATGAAATGACCATGGTCTATTTCATTGTATTTGAGTGTACCTTATTTGATGTAAATTTATTGAAGGCTGGTACTTATATCTGAGCATGTTCATACATTTGGATTGCTATGAAGAATAGTTTATTCTCTTTAAAATAAAAATCTTTCAATAACAATGAATCAATGTAATTAGAATAATTTGATATGTATTTATTGATAACTTGTTTGGAAATGATTATGAAATCATATTTGTATATATTTACATTATAAGCATTGGAATGAATTGATAAAGTGTTATTAGTTCGTAAATGGCATGACTTTGTTGTTGTTAATATTCATTTACTAATTTAAAGTCCATGAGCTTAATTAGAAAGTCTCTTCTTGAAGCCAACAAAAGCGAGTCTCTTAGATAATGAAGGATTAAGTATAGGGTTAGATAAAATGAAGGGCTAGGCACAGTTTGCCAGGCACATGCATGACGGGCCGTCATCATTAAAACATTATTCACATTAGAAAGCAACTTTGTACACAATATTATGAAAACAACTCTGGTTTTTTACTCATTTGTTTTATTAGGAAATGGAGCTTTCCAGAAATAGTTGTTGATGACCATCCTTACTAGGTTATCTAGGCACTTCCGGTAGGAAAAGTCCTCTCTATGACCATCCTTCAAAACGACGTAAAAGCATCCGCTTTCGAAAACTACTATGTTTGCTAATATGTAAAGTTGCATGTGAAGTTGCATTTCTTTGTTCTATTTTAACATGATAGTATGCTACATGGATCTTTCCATCTTTTCTTATTATCACTACTATATATCTTGTTGTTTGTTAGTGGAGAGCTGAGCTCAATAGGAAGGTATCCCGCTTGAAAGGCAAGATGTTGATTGTGTCTTGATAATTTAATATTTATGCATGCATTTGCAATTATGTGTTGTTTGCATGTGTATTGTAATTTGGTTTTGATTTTGTGATGGTGTTGATATGCCAATATGTGAGAATAGATATGTTAAAGGATCTTGCTTGACAGGTGTTTGTTATATTGTTTACAAGGAGATGTTATAGTTGCTGTCCTGAAAACCCGTATGGACATAGGTTCAGTGTTTTCCTTATAACTGTTTCTGTAGAACTATTTTGTTTATGATTCTTATTTTATGTCATTAGTTGTTAAGCGATAGATTGAGAGATTAAAGAATGCTCATGTGAATGGTTTATGTGTTTTGTTTTATGTCATTAGTTGTTAAGCGATAGATTGATTTATGAGTTAAGTTATTCAATCTTAGGATTAAATGATTGTGAAACACCATTTGGCATCCAAAGGTAGTAACCATGCTAATCCTCTCTATGACCATCCTTCAAAACGACGTAAAAACATCTGCTTTCCTGAAAACTACTATGTTTGCTAATATGTAAAGTTGCATGTGAAGTTGCATTTCTTTGTTCTATTTTAACATGATAGTATGTTACATGGATCTTTCCATCTTTTCTTATTATCACTTGATGAAGTTTAGACATATGACTTGTTTTCCTTATCGTTTTATCAGAAAATGGACCCGACTAAATGTTTTGAGACAGCCATCCATATAGACCAGGTACAGTATCTCATCAACTTAAGAATAACGATCGGATTCACGTAATGATGGTTAAGGCATAAACTAATCATTTACTAAATTGTTCTTGTGTATTTGCAGGATTTGATTTCAATCCCGCGATCATTCTACCGTCGTTGGGGACAACAAATACCGCGTGTTGTGACTATTGAAGACAAAAGCGAAATCTGTTCAATGGGAATATAGTAATCCATGAGGATCGCCCATATTTTGCAACAGATACAAATGGTATCAGGGAGTTGTATTTGTTGTCCACTGGTGCATTGGCAAAGTTTAAGTACCTTGGGGGTTCTCGTTTCTACATGTTCATCCCTTTGGAAGATTGATGAGTTTTGATATTTTGATTAGTACTTATTGACTGTGGTGTATTTTTATGTTTTGATCGTTAATTAATACTTATTAAACTTTTTTTATAAACCATTATTAAACTTGCGTTAATTAATGTATATGTTTTCTTGATCATATTGACTGTGGTGTTTTGGATCGTTAGTACATCATATTTATGTTTTCTATTTATTTAAAAAAAATATTGGTGTATTTTGTTTATATCAGAAATTAAAAATCAATGGGGTAATAGTTGAAAAACTATATTTGGTCGGCAGGATCGTTACAGGAAAAAAAAAAAAAATCAAAATTTTGCGACCGAAATAGCGACCGAATATCGGTCACCAAATTAGGCGAGCTGGTATGCGACCAACTATACGGCGACCGAAATATATACTTTTGCAACCGAAATATCGGTCGCAGATTTGTGACCGAAATATAATTTCGGTCGCTAAACATTTAGCGACCAGGGTTTCTGCTACCCTCCTTAATTCGGTCGCTAATTCGGTCGCTATACTGTATAGCAACCGAATTATCATGTTTAGCGACCGAAATCTTCGATCGCTAAATAGGTTTTTTTTGTAGTGTCACGCTCATAACAAGATTAAACGAAGTTACATCAAGTTGCCCTTCCCACATTTATTTTCCAAAACTTCAATTAATGCAATATTCTTCTTCTTCCTCATCTTTCAGCTCTCGTTCCATGCTTTCATTGCTTTAAATTCTCTATGAACTTGATTGATTTTTGAAACTCGGATCTCTTTTTTGGATAGGCGAACTTTTTGACATTTTGAACATATTTTGATTCGTGTGCTGCTTTATTTATTTGCGTTTTTGATTCTTTTTCACATTTACTATTCTGTATTTTAAGTTTCAAAGAACTTTTTATTTTATGTTCTTTTAAAGTTCATATAGTTTTCACGTTTCTAGTTTAGTTTAATCTTTTAAGTAGTGCTTTCTGACACGCTGTCGCACACGCGTAAAAAAGCGAGCGGTTTGTAAAAAACTGCAGATAGGGCGCGACAACTCGAGTATCGTCTCACAAGGACTCTTGGATTGTTATTCGCAGAAAAGTCAGTTTTTTTTTTGGGGGGGTTGGATTTGAAATTAAATTAAGAAAGCAAAGCAGAAAACAATGCAAATAGGTGATTGTCAATAATTGAAACGACTAATCTACTGCTCTCGGTTTCCCACTATCATCGATTCATATAAATCCAAGCCCTAAGCGGATTCTAATCCCTTTTCGATTGTAGCGATGATTAACAAGCGAAACCGGCACTACGAGACATATGTTCCTAATTCCGAATTAAGCAAACGGATGAAGCTCTCGTGAATTAAGCAAACACGAATGAACACACACGAATTAAGCAAACGCGATTAAGTATAGGAACACGCAATCATCGAAACAAATCAATACACATTCTATACAATCCTGAATTAAGCAAACAGAACATATAGAACAATATTGAAAGAGAATAGCAAATCAGATGGGAATTACATAACCTCAAGTGGCAATGCAAACCGATTACAGCAGATCAATCCAAGGGAGTTAATTCTCCATTACAAATATAACAAAAACCTGATTCGCATCCATCTAATCTAAAAGGAAAAGAAGAAGTTCAAAAGATGATTAAAGATGGATAAAAAAACTGCAATCTTCCCTAAACAGCAATTTTTAGCTTCAGACTCTGCGCGCGCTCGCGAGGCGAGCAGCCTCTCGCGACGCGAATATTATTTGTGGCGCGAGTTCAAATTGGGTTCTCGCGAGGTGAGAGGACAGTTCGCGAGGCGAGACTTCAAATTCCAATCTGTCATGGCCGTGACCTTTATCGCGGCTAGGCCGTGACGGTCTCTGTCCTTCAGGGTCTGGATTTCTCGCGTGGCGAGACAGAAGGATGACATTCTGCTGTTCAGGCAGGTCTTCAGTCTCGCGAGGCGAGACATGGTTTGCGTGGCGAATCTCCCAGAATTGCATTTTCCACTGCTTTCTCCATTGCCTTGGCTCTAAGTGCTTCCCTTTCTAACCTGAAAACATGAGATAGCAGTGAATGCTTTATTTAACTCAAAAACTAACTAAAATGTCCTAAATTACTCAAGAAACTCAAAATGTTACTCGAGGACAATCAAATCCAAATCTGGGCTAAAACGAGATTGAAACTCGAATAATTAGTGCAAAAGCCATGGTCTTACTAGTTATAAAACTAGTCAACCAGAGGCTGATCAAAATACCCCAAACTTAAACTTTGATTGTCCCCAAGCAAACTAAAACTCAAAAAGGACTCAAACTTGGCAAGCTTAGATGACTCAATCAATTTCGCATAGATTTCATGCAATCAAAACAATTTTTTTTCTTCAATGTCCCCCCCTTGCAACAATGTAATCCCCACATTCATCTACTTTAAACAGTTGAGAATTCCATCATTCATGCAATTAGTAATCTAAGCAAGGGATCCAAGTTATACACAAAAGGGAGATCACCAAATTCAAACAATCGCCTTCCTCACAAGGGAATTTAGTGTTTCACTCATCCGCTCAATTTTTCTAGGCTATCAACATTTCACTCAATTTCACTTTTAAGAGCACTTCCCATAAATTTGATCTTCATCTCAAACAAGGTTCCTACGCAAACATGCATGCATCATCAAAAGGTCTTTTAAGGTTGTAATGGGGCCTGGCTAAGGGTAGGATATTCAAAGGTACTAGGCTTAAGTCCCTAGGAACTAAGAGAGCATGAGCATTTGATACATTGAATTTCCACTCAAGTTCCTTTTTCCATTTTTCTTTTTGCCTTGGGTGGCTACAGTTTTTTTCCTTCAATACCCTTTTTTTTTGACATTTTTACTCTTTTCTTTTTTTTTCTTTGCCTTTGGCTCCAACCTTTATTTTTTTTTCTCAATCCCAAACAACACATCATATCCTCGTAGCCACCCCAAACTTAGCTTCTTGCAAACCTTGTCTTGCTAAGCATCCATGCTCTCCTAATCCTAAGATTGGGTTAACATGGTTTTTTTTTCAGATTTTTGGCTTATAACATGAGGTTATCAAGAAACAACAGGCCAATTAGGCTTAACGGGGCTAACTAGGGAACATGCATTAGGGATGGTTCTTTTCAGTCCAAGTGGTTAATTCAAAGAAAATTGCCTAAATCATTTGATGCAAACACATAGACATGCAAACCATGAAGAGATTCAAGCAAATTCGGGAAAGTGCAGCTCAAAAGTGATTCACGCAGTTAAAAAAAAATATGTTGGAGGCTCAAATCCTCACCCAGAAATTTTACAAATTGTTTGACTGAGATTCTATCCCTAGTGTGTGCATCCCTTCACCCCAAACTTATCATAAATCATGCAGTCATAATGAAATATCTCAAAGTTTAATTTTCAATTTTTCACATGGGGGTCAATTTTTGATTCTCAAAACCTAGGGGGGGAACAATCAACACATATCATGCAGTCCATCTATGCAAATTCAACAGAATCTAATCAAGCTTGCTGACACAGGACTCAAAACACAAACTCTTGATCTTCTCAAATTATTCAAGAGCTAAAAGAAAACAAAACAAAAACAAAGCAAGGAAAAGACAATTAAAAAGAAGAGGGTTTAGAGAAACTCATGGAGGCGGTTCCACCGGGATCCCACTGCCTGTGATACAGCGGCCAAGGAATGCCCAAATTGCAATATGATCCTCCCGGATCCCATGGTATGCAGCATGAATATGGAAGTGAGCGCTTGACATTTATGGTGACCTCGCCAAGTGCGGCAGACTTCTCACTCCCTCTCGGGTCAAAGTTGACCTCCTGGTCAACAAAGTCCTCCCAATAAAAATTGGATTCAACCTCTTGGACTGGCCATAGTGTCTTCATACTCAAGGGTGCAAAATCCAGTCTCTCAGGCAGAGGCTTGAACTCCATCGCTGGTTGTTCCACAGTGGGAGGTGGCAAACAGGTAGCGAGGATCTCTGGTGCTGCTTCAACTTCTGCACGATTTTCACTCACTGCACTAACAAATCCATCACCTGCTATACATGCAGAAATCTCAGCACACACCACACAAGGGTTAGTGTTAGTATAATCAGCACATATAGTACAACAAACTGAATCAGAAAAGGCTTGAATGTCTGGAAATTCAACATACAGTTCATCATTAATAGTGTTTTTGACATTATTAACAAAATTATCCTCAGAGGAAGTTTTGTCAAGAATAACTGTTTGTGAATCTGTATGTTCTTCAAGGGAATGTGGAGTTTGCAGTGTAGCCAAGGCGGAAACGATGTGAGCATTTTGAGTGGCAAAATCCTGAAGACTTGCCTCCATCCTCTGTTGAAATTCAAGATTGTTCTTTGCCATTTGTTGTACCAAAGAAGCTATCTCATCCAAGATGCCTTGTCCTCCACTATGTTGGCCAGAATAGCAGGGTTGCACTTCATTTACTCCAATCATGCCAAAATCACTATTAGACTCATAGCCTCTAGCAAAGTTAGGATAATATATGCATGGTGGTGGCTCATCAAAGTTAGGATAATATATGCATGGTGGTGGCTCATAATCAACATTAGGCATATAACCATGCATGTAATTATCCATGGGAAGTATTAAGATTCACAACCAGACAAAGCAGCCGTAACTAATTCAGCAATGCGAATTTTTTTTTTCTGTTAATAACAACAAGAGTCCCCAGCAACGGTGCCAATTTTGACACGCTGTCGCACACGCGTCAAAAAGCGAGCGGTTTGTAAAAAACTGCAGATAGGGCACGACAACTCAAGTATCGTCTCAGTTTTTTTTTGGGGGGGGGGGGGGGGTGGTTGGATTTGAAATTAAATTAAGAAAGCAAACCAGAAAACAATGCAAATAGGTGATTGTCAATAATTGAAACGATTAATCTACTGCTCTCAGTTTCCCACTATCATCGGTTCATATAAATCCAAGCCCTAAGCGGATTCTAATCCCTTTTCGATTGTAGCGATGATTAACAAGCGAAACTGGCACTACGAGACGTATGTTCCTAATTCCGAATTAAGCAAACGGATGAAGCTCTCGTTAATTAAGCAAACACGAATGAACACATGCGAATTAAGCAAACGCGATTAAGTATATGAACACGCAATCATCGAAACAAATCAATACACATTCTATACAATCCTGAATTAAGCAAACAGAACATATAGAACAGTATTGAAAGAGAATAGCAAATCAGATGGGAATTACATAACCTCAAGTGGCAATGCAAACCGATTACAGCAGATCAATCCAAGGGAGTTAATTCTCCATTACAAATATAACAAAAACCTGATTCGCATCCATCTAATCTAAAAGGAAAAGAAGAAGTTCAGAAGATGATTAAAGATGGATAAAAAAACTGCAATCTTCCCTAAACAACAATTTATAGCTTCAGACTCTGCGCGCGGTCGCGAGGCGAGCAGCCTCTCGCGACGCGAATATTATTTGTGGCGCGAGTTCAAATTGGGTTCTCGCGAGGTGAGAGGACAGTTCGTGAGGCGAGACTTCAAATTCCAATCTGTCATGGCCGTGACCTTTATCGCGGCTAGGCCGTGACGGTCTCTGTCCTTCAGGTTCTGGATTTCTCGCGAGGCGAGATATGGTTCGCGTGGCGAGACAGAAGGATGACATTCTGCTGTTCAGGCAGGTCTTCAGTCTCGCGAGGCGAGACATGGTTCGCGTGGAGAATCTCCCAGAATTGCATTTTCCACTGCTTTCTCCATTGCCTTGGCTCTAAGTGCTTCCCTTTCTAACCTGAAAACATGAGATAGCAGTGAATGCTTTATTTAACTCAAAAACTAACTAAAATGTCCTAAATTACTCAAGAAACTCAAAATGTTGCTTGAGGACGATCAAATCCAAATCTGGGCTAAAACGAGATTGAAACTCGAATAATTAGTGCAAAAGCCATGGTCTTACTAGTTATAAAACTAGTCAACCAGAGGCTGATCACTTTCATACTTCTATTTGTGTTTCCGTCAAATTTAACATTCTCGCACCTTAGTTTACTTGCTTGCCGAATTAAGGTTGACTCACTGCCGAAACTTCATTTTGACAAAGTCCTTTTGTAAGATTACCAGGAGAAACTAGAGAGTCTGCAAAACCTGAAAAACACTTATTTGTTGGTTGCTTTGTCGAAAAAGAGGAAATCAAATTTTTACATCAACAGGAAGGTTTACGTTCATTTGAGATCCGAGGGGCTCTGGTTAGGTTTTTTCTCGGAATCGCCATGCTACAGGTCTTATATTCCATAAGAAATGTGATTGCCCTTAAAATAGTTAGTAGAACCAGAATTTGCTTGTTATCAAAACATATTTGGTTTCTCACCCACCATATTGCATAGTTAATTGTCGCCGTCATTTTTGAAGCTTCAAGCTTCAGTTGGAGCATTGTTAATGAAAGCATCAAGCCAACCCAAGAAGTCCTCGCCATTGTCATCCTGGAAATGAATCCTTTAGGATGAGATAAATCATACGAGTTGCCCAAATGCATTCTTTGAAGACATGATTTATCGTTTCTACATTTTGTTTGCATCTAGGACATATTAATTGGATCTTATTAGGATGGCATTTATTTAGGATTCTCCATAGCAGCTGAATCTTCTTAAGTATAGCTCTCATCCTCCATAATTTTTTCCAGATTTCTTCATGCAAAATAGAATTAGGAATAAGGTTTGATTCCCATTGTTTAATTCTGTCATGCGTACGTTTCACACTCCAGTTAGCCCGTGTATGTTTTGATGAACCCAAACATTAGGAAAATGATTTTAATTGAACTGTTTGAGCATTTCTTATCATCTACTTGAGATGTGCATCGAAAGAATAATCTTTGCAGATCAATCAAATTAAAGAATCAAAGCATAGTTCGTGCGCTTGATCTTTGGAAGCTAAAAACACCATGCAAGCGTAATGCGTCTGATAAAAGACTCAAACACTGATGCATCAAAGCAAACATCATATCTCAGACTCCTTGATAATAAAGGAAGAAGCTATGAGCAAGAAGGTAAAGTTTTATTCTTTATCAAACATCTTGAATATTGAACTATGAAGATAATGCATCAACCAATCAATCAATATGCTAATGAGAAGACCCTGTCAAAGAATAAAGAGTGACCTACTCATAGAGTTTCATCCTATCTCTCAGTTGAAGGAACAAGGAAAATCTCCAAAAGCTATACACTGATCAAATACTCTTTAAACAAAACGACAAAGGGTACAAATACAATATTATGAAGAAAGTTGAAAGAAGATAGATCAATAGTACAAACTATATCATCAATAAAGACTCATACAAAGAAGCCTCTGATTGCTTAAAGATGTGTCTGAAGATCTTACAGAATCAAGGAAGATACTCAGCTCATGTCAGAATCATCAAAGCGTTCTAAAATGTGTTCAAGCTCATATCCCTGGCTTGGAAGACTCGAGGTATTGAAGTATGAAGATATATTTTCTCTCTAGCTAAAAGCAACGCTCAAAAAGAGAAAATATATATGAAGAAATTACTTGGAATCTGGATGGAAGTGTTTCATCGAAGAAAGGAATCAAGATATCCAAAAAGAAGTATAATAGTTTATTCCTTGTCTTCAATCGAGTACAGAAAGGAAGAAAAGACAAAGGCTCTGCTGCAAATCGTCCCTTATACAATAAAGTGAAAACACCTTTATCTGAGCTTTTCTATGTGTGCACAAATTATGAAAGAAATGTTACCCGAGTAAAGAAAGTATATCTACTAAGCACTGCGGTCAACAAAGGTCCTCCAACATTCTTAAACATTAAATGCAAGTCAGAAAGGCTATTGTTTGTCTAGAAGATAAAGAAGAGGATCCCTGACCTTACCCCAACGGATCTATATGGACAAGTATAAATTGAAGAACTCGAAGAAATGAATATGTATGATATGCACATAGAGAAATAGTGAAGCTGAGAGGAATAAAGAACATACACAATGTTGTTTTGGCTTCAACGACTCAAGAGGGGGCGGTGAATTGAGTTTTCAAAAAATATTTCCCTCTTAAAAACTTTTCACAAAACTTTTCAAATCAGAGTTGCAGATTTGTGACCTCAGGATCTTTTACAAGATCAATGAAGGGTTTATATAAAATATTGAATTGGAAGATTATGAAGATAAGAAAGATTAATTCAGAATAGGTTCGGGTTCAATATTCAATAATAACAAAATACAGAAACTGATTAAACCTTTAAAGATTAAAAACAAGTTATGAAAGTTTCAATGTTAGTTCAGTTTCAGCTTTCAAGAATGGTTTTGATCAACTCAGTTTTGAACGCAGATAGCACATACTTGATTACAATCAAACTCAGGTTTCAATACAGTTTATACAGATCAAGAACAGAAATTATATTGAACTAAACGTCAAAATCACAGGTTCTTGATCATAAACAGAAAGAAAGGAGTTTGAGTTTAGAGATACAACACAACCAGATTTATCCTGGTTCAGTCACCTCCACTGTGACCTACATCCAGTCCCCACTCCACTCGTGGGATTTCACACACTAACACACAAGCTTTGCTAGGTATCTTGAAAAACCTTTACACCACAGAGCACTCCTTCACCTCGAGATACCACACTCTTGTGAAGAGCCTCAATGTTCTTCCTTAGAGATACCTCACCCTAATCACTCAGAGAGACTCCCACTCTCTTTACAATCAAAATGTAAAACAAAAGTTGATTCATAACTCTCAATAGTCAGATAAACAGATAAACAAATTGAAGCACTTATGAGTATTGAAACACTCTTTTCACAATAAGCTCAAGGAAGATGATGAATGATATGTGTATTGTATTCGATATGTTATTCGTTCTGTTAAAAAGTGTTCCTTTGATCCCTCTTTATATAGAAAACAAGTTATAGTCATTGGGATCAATCAAAATAGATTTGGATCTGATTATCAGAATCTGTTTTCTTGATTCTCGTTCTTGAAATAAGATTCTAATAGTTCTTATAGAATTTGCGTCTATCTTGAAAATAACCGCGTCCATCTAGCCATTAAGATTTTACATTTGGACGGGCTAGTTGACGAGCTCCATATACCACGTCATTGGACGAGAGTACTAAAATACAAAGTAATTGGACGAGCTCCAATTAGTAGACGAGCTCCATATGCCATGTCATTGGACGGAGCTTTTCATTTAAGGATTTAGTAGGTCCAAAGACTTTTGTGGACGAGCGCTTCTGTCACTTTAGTAGATGAGCGCTTGTGTGACTTTAGAGGACGGGTGCTTGTCTCACTTCAGTGGACGAGCGCCTCTGTCATTTCTTGGACGAGCGCTTCTGTCACTTGTTGGACGAGCACTTTATTACTTCAGTGTTAGATGAGCGCTTTGGACGAGCACTTCTGTTACTTCCAAAACTCATTTTCATTAACGAAAACTTATTCCTTTTAATGCAGGTTATGAAAATTGATTTTCTCTATGCATCTTTTTAATTGAGCTATTTGTGAATAAGAGATTTCATCTCTTACAAATCATCTAAGACTTAAATCTAATTTCTCCTTTAAGCTCTTGTCTTGATGATCATTTGATCTCTGTCTTTGCTCTTTGATTCCTCCAAGTTCTTCCTTGAATATTCTCCTTTAATTGCTCACTGAACTTGTTGATTATTGCTTGATACCTGTCTTTATAATTTGACACTAAAAACACTTGCATACACACTAAATTGTATTTGTCATATATCAAAATCTCTAAGTCATTGAATCTAACACACAATACTCACAAGTGTCATATATTCTCTCACAAAGAAAATCATTCTTATTGAGAATACAAAAATTCGAAAGCTATCATACTCTCATCATCTTCTTTCCAAGTCATATAGATAAGAATTCAATCTGCAACTCACTAGATCTTAAATTTGTATTCACTCTCTGAAGTGTTATTTGGTTGATTTGCTGCTGTAAAACTGAAGCTGTACTTCAAACAAACCTTCATACTCCTTGAGCCTGAAGAGGCTCGTTTTAAGAATACTTGTTGTTGAGCCTGAAGAGGCTAGGTGTGCTAACAATACTTGTGGTTGAGCCTGGGGAGGCTAGGTGTGCAAATAATACTCATCTGTAACCTTGATCAATTATAGTGTTAAAACACGGTGAAGCCAAAGACTGGATGTAACCCAAATGTTGTGGGTTAACCAGGATAAATCCCCGAGTACTCTATTCCCTAAACTCTTTACTTTATTTACAAGTTATTTATTTGTTGTTACAAACAGTCTGGGGAGTGTTTATAGTTGCTCTCTATATTTCAGCTTGCTAAAATAGGCGTCTGCCTTATATCGTCTTATCTACATTAAACTTTTATTTTGTGCTAAGAAACTCTGATTTGTGAAAAACACTATTCAATCCCCATTCTAGTGTTGTTTTATGACATTTCAGTTGGTATTAGTGCTTAGCCTCTGGGTTGAGCACCTCACAAGTGTAGAGGAAAAGATTCTAGAAGATGGCAAGTGAAGCAAGGCCGAAAAGTAGGTTAATTAAAATTTGCTATAAAAGAATAGGGTATTTTTTTTTCTTTTTCGCAAGTCGTAAATATAACTACTTTGTTTTAAATGAATGGATAATAAAATATTCCATTATCACAATTAGGGTCATGCGTTCGAAAATCATTTACATAATACCCAACCCGATTCATAAGCAAAAATCATAGAATGTACAGACTCAAAATAAAGCTGTGGAGACACGACTCCTAAAATATAAGATACTTGGAGTCCTAGCTCCATAGACAGTTATATTAGCTCCCAAACATACCCAGCTGGCCAAACTAAAATATAAAAGACCATCCTTTCTCGTTCATTACGAGATCTAGTGGAAACTCTATTTGAGTCCACTACCGACGTCATCACAAAAGACACTACTAGAGCTACTACAATAGTAACTCCCGAACTAAGCCCTTTCCTCTTCCAAGAGGAAAAACATGGTCTACGAACCATCGACCGTCTGGAAGACGTCCACTAGAAAACTCTAACATATCGTCCGCATGCTCGAACCGACCTCTACGACGCATCAGCCAAGCGACATCTTGACGTCTCAATCTTCTCAAAAATAGTACATAAGGCACATAGTCAGCCGACATAGGCAATATAAAAATAAGGAGGTGAGATTTTCATTTATCTTACACATAAGACAAACATGCAGTGGTATGACTCTCAGGTACGTACAATTTTCAATTATCAATCATATGTACACTCATAACAAAACAATAATCTTTCACAAAAACATGACCACAACACCGCTTTTTCCTAGATAGAAGACATCTAAGACTTGAGGAATGACCTCTGAATTCCTATACCATGGTTTTACGAACAGTCGGAGAGAGTGGTTCGAAGGATTGTTCTGGAGTCCACCAATCTTAGGTAATAAATAATGCATCAATAGAAGAGGGCGTGCACGTCATAGGATTTTTCGGGAACTTCCTACACTACCAGAAAATACGTAGTGTCTAGTCAAGTATGTCGGTGCATTGCAAGATCACCACGCCACAAAGGAGCTACCAACTGGGACTATGTGAGTATTTCATTCCCCGACACCCCCTATAATAAGCAGGATTCGCCACTACGGAATTCACACCCGCATTAAAGTGTTAGCTCTTCTCCTAGGCACAACGACGTTACAGAACATAGTTTCACTATGTGTTTAGGAAAAATTGCCGGAAAATGTGTTCTTCTTGTCTTTCCATCGAATAACATCTTGATTCCATCGGAATTCTTTCAGCGTGCTTTCTCATATTCTAGATGTTCTTAACATTGAGCGGAAGTTCTCAAGTAACCTTTCATCTTTGTGTAAAGATATCTTAAAACACTTGATTAAAAGTACTAACGCATTATGAGATTGGAACACAAGTTCAATTATTTATTTCTTTGTACTTTTCTAATTGAGCCTTTTTCTTTGGCTTCCAAAAAAACAAATCATTCTGAGTCCATTAAATTTGATGGAATATGGATAATGAATTACCCATACTTTATAACATAAGGTCGCTTTCCACCCCACGTCATTAATTATTACGTTGGTATTTTCACTAAGTCATTCATGGCTTAGGCTTTTCCATTTACTTGAAATACTAGTCTTAAAGACTAAAATTCTTTTTGTATTAAAACTAAAACCTTGGGTTAAAACCAAACCATTTTGAAATCAGATTCCATTAAAGCACATAAGTAATAAATTCCTCAAAACAGTTTCTTGAAAAACATTGAAACTCTTAAAATACCATTTTACCGTTTTTTTTATTATATTTCAACTTAAATTCCATATTTTCACAAATATAATTATTTTTCTCAAATCCTTCACTTTCCTAAGTTACCATACTTATGTTAAAGTATTAGAATACTAATTTCAAACTCTACATCATTGTTTTCTCAAAAATCTTTAAAAACGTTTGATGACGGTTTCACCGCTTTTTACTAGTTTTAGGCCCAAAAACGATACTTTTGAAAATATCGTTCTTCACCTCAAATCTATTACTCACCTAGGTTATAATACTCATATGAAAATGTTGAAACACTGATTTTACATCTAAATCTCCATTTATACAAAATTTCTAAGAATTTGACCGAACGTCGTTAATTTTGTAAATCACGTAAATCATTTTTCAATGATTTTACACTCTAATAGTCTAAAACTCATTTTGGAGTTTTAAAACAGTTTAATAGGTATAAAAAACAGTCTCTCACTGTCCAGTTAAATATATTTTCGAAAATTACAATTTAACCCCTAAACTTTCATTAATTACAAAAATATCCTTATTCACTTAAATCCTTATAACTTTTTATTTATAACTTCAAATCACACCAAACTAACTTCTTTGGAAATATTTTTACGTTGCCCTCAATTTTACAGAAATTATGTTTCTGCCCAAGTATTTTACAATAATTGCAAAAAGGTCCTTGTTTACAAAAAAAAACTTATAACTTTTTATATATTAATCCAATTAACATCAAACCAAATTCTATGGTTTTGTCTCATCAAGGACTACAATATTAACACATAAGAAAATGAAGTTCAGTGCAGCCATGGAAATTCTCATAAATTGCATTTTAGTCCCTAAGGACTCATAAAATCATATCTTTCAATATACACATCCAAATCAATCCAAACCAATTTCTATACTCTTATATATTCATTCAATCCTTATAAAAATTATCCAAACAAATTAAATCACATGGCACCCATTAAAACAGTTATGGCCGAATGGCCTTAAATAACCATGTTAAGCATTTTTTAACAATTCAATCAAACAACAACCAAGGTTTCAATTATAGATCATTAGAATTAAAACCAACACCTAACATACCATATCACAACCAAGCATCAAATCAAATCCCCCAAGAGGATCACACACATATGCAATAAAATATACAAGTTTCATACTTAGGAATTACAAGACCATATATACACTAATTAAACCATCAACATATCTACTTTAAGGTAGGATAGTGGTAATCTCCCCCTTACCTCTTGTAGATCACTTGAAGATCAAACAAACACAAGCTAAACCAAGCAGGATAGGCCACGATTTTGTCCACCAAAACCTAGCCATGAACAACCAATATGAAAACAAGTTAAAGAATGAAGAAAATCACCTAAACCCATTTGAGCATAGGTTCGGTCAAGTCAAGAAGAAATAGCTAGGGGTCTCTAAATTTTTCAACCTATTGGATAATGAAAATAGAAGTCATATGGAGATCATAGAAATTAATCTCACATTAAAAGGATTTTTCTATGATTTTCTAGAGATTTTTGAAGTTCAAGATCTAGAAATTTGATCTTGAACAAAACATGGATTTAAGAAGAAAACTTGTGATGAAAAGTGAAGGTGTGATCATGGATCATATGGCTATACCTTTTGAATTTGAAGAAATGAACAAGATCTTAGACTTTATTTGAAAATTTTGATGAAGAACTTAAGAGTTTTTGTGTAGGAAAATGAAGAATGGAGATGAAGTGAAGATGAAACACATGTGAAGGAGCAAAAATGAAATGGAGATAGACTTTTATAGAGGGGAGGACGTGGCTTCAACCAAAGGGTCAAAAATGTTGTCATTGCAAACTTGGAGTTACAAGGAAAGATTAAGGGTATTTTGGACTTTTCACATATAAGTAATCATTATTCTATGGAATGAATATGTGGTGGAGGTACTCTTAGGGTGGTGTGGCTGAGTTTGGACCACAAGAAGGAAGAATATATTTTTAGTTACAAATCATGGTTGGCTAATCATAGTTGGAGTTAACTAGACATATGTTAAGTTAAGGTCCAAAATATCTAGATATTTAGATTCTAGAATTTATGGGAATTTATGATGGAGGTGACTCACTAACATGACTCATCCTCTATTAGTCATCATGGATGACTCGTCGTTCTATCCTCCAGTTATATCTCTGCACATTTGTGTCTGGTTCTGTTGTTTACCCGATTAGGGTTTTTGAGAGAAAGATGATGAAATGAAATCAAAATGAAATGAGTTTGGTTTAGTGGAGGGGCTGCACGAAATTAAGTTTATTTAGAGGGTATTTTAGTCAAATTCACTTAGGGACACTCTTGAAATTTCATTTAAAGATCAAGGGCATTTTGGTCTTTTTACATATAATTATCATTACTTGCATTTATTGCAAGATGACTAACCCCTATGACTCACCCCATGAGTTATCATTGTGCTCATCCACCCGGCGACGGGTTTTGTCTCTGCACCTCCGTTCTCGATTTCGTCGATCCCCGATCGTCGAGTACTTGCCCGATTATCGTATAATAACCTATTTATTTTGAAAATTTTCAAAATAACCATTATGGTTGGAAATAAAATAAAAATCTAAACGGTTTTGTTCTCGGGTCAAAATTAGGTTTTCTGCTAGGTAAAATCTTACTGTTAGTTAAAACGCAAACCGGGTTTCGTCTGAATTTTAAACCTAAATTTTTACCGTAACTCTCTACGATAAAGTAGAGTATAAATATGATTTTGTTTTATTCAAAATCATTTTCTAGGTCTCGGATAAAAATATAAACAAATATATGTATATATTTACCGATATTAAAGAACAGTAAAAATCAGGGTGTTACAATACTACCCTCTAAAAAGAATTTCGTCCGCGCAATTAACTCGTGTAAGGAAAACGAACACGAATATCAATCTTCAATCACATGCTCCAACTGCGTAACATTCACGTTTCTAGGAACATGACGTGAATTATTTCATAGATTAGACTGTCGCTCTGACTTATACTGCATTCACTAAACCACCTGATAAAACAAATAAGGCAAATCCCTTTAAAAACTCTCAAGACTCGAAGCATACTCGAATAATTTGAATGTCAATAGAATGAAATACACGAATTTCAGATAGATTTGGAAATTTGAATGATTCAAAACTTTGACTCCCATTTACGGTGGTGATTCTAACACACCGATGGTAAATAAGAACTCATAATTTGAACAAAGAATTTTCAAGAAGAGAAAATAATCCCTAGACTTTACTCTCTCAACAGAATAAAGTAAAATGAATAGAAAAACAACAAATATTCTTTATACAAAAAGTCTCTTTAATAGGTTCCTAAATGTAAAAATGCTTTGTACAACCACATATTTACAAACATCACCCTAATAAAGTTCCTTCCTTAATAGAGACTTCCTTCAAAAAACACAATTTGAAGATGATAATTTTCTTAATTTCCAAGAGTTTAGATTTTAAATCAAAACTTATCTTGGTCTTTTAAGAGAACAACAATAAATTTTTGTGAATTCCCTCACTCGAGGCAACTCTGATTCGTTTGGCATAAAAAAAAATTGACGGGAATTGTCAAAATTCCATCTGCCATAAAATTTATAACTTTTCACCCACAAGGGTAACAAGATATGATCCGCCAAAAGATCATTCTATTTTAAATTGCATTCATTTGTGGAAAAAGCAAATGGTCAAGTTTACAAAACTCAATTTTCAACAACAAGGAGATATCCGAACAGATTTTCCCAACCAGTATGTGTTATCAAGAAACCATAAAGGTAATTGCATTAAGGAATAATATAGGAATGCAATTCTGATTGTTCCGCATAGAACTGAAACAACAAAAGATGGGACAGTGAAACTAAACCAACTCAAACATGTTGGCAACAAACATAGGTAGTACATAGATAAATACACAGAGTATTTGACACATTCATAGAAAATCAAGAATGATTCTCCACTGAATTAACAATACAGTCAAAAGTCTACTTTCTATGACACACTTCACTTAAAGATATTTATTTAATTGTTATACTTCTGTCCTACTTATTGTGAAGGTTCCACCCGTTAACAACTACCCACGTATTCAAACTTTAAATATTGGTGGACTACCTCATCTTGCACAGTGTTCTTTAATTGAATCCTTGTCCGTGGTCTCTTGGCTCACATGTTGTCTCCAGAAGGTACATCCTTAAGCTTTCCGCACACTCTAGCGAGATGTCCAGGCTGTCCACACTTAAAACAAATGATGTCCTGAATCTTGCAGTCTCTCATAGCATGAATCATGCCACACTTCATGCATTCTGGTAGAGACTTCCTAGACGATCCATAACCTTTACTACTACTACTACTACTACTACTACTACTACTACTACTACTACTACTACTACTAATCCACTTCCCTTTTTGCGGTGTCCACGTTGGCTTTGCGTACGGTTTCTCTTGGAAAGAACCAAATCTTCTTTTTATGCCTTTACTCACTTCTAGATCTCGAGGAACTCGACACTCTTCCATCAAGATCGGAAACTGCAATAGTTTCAATGACAGAATTGTCTTCCTCATTTCATCCTTCAAATTTTCCTCTAATTTCTTACACGTTCGTACTTCCTCGTAATTCTTTAAATACAACTCCTTGAACTTAATCAGCTCTTCCAACTCAGCGTCATACTCGCTGATAGTCATGTCCTCTTGTCCGTGCTGCAGTAACTCAATATCCTCTACAAGACTCACTTCAGTGGAAGCATACTTCTCCAGAAATTTGCTTCAAAACACATTCCAGGTGATCGCTCCTTGTCTTGCCACTATCAGCTGGCAAGTTTCTCCCCACCAAAATCCAGCATCTCCTACCAACAGAAATGTCGTACAAGCTACCTTCCAATGATCAGGGTACTCCATAGTTTGTAAGTTCCTTTCTATTTTCATAATCCAAAACTCAGCTTTCTCCGGATTAAGCTCACCATCAAATTGAGGTGGATTACTACGACAGAACTCAACTAGCCCTCTCTTCTCCGCCATTTCCTCATTATGACATGCCACAGTTGATGTTAGCTCCCTCAAGACTTGTAGAGCTACAACCATATCTTCGGAATCCTTGATTGCAGAATCAGATCTAACAAGAAAACAATACATCATAATCTGTCCAATATTATTCCTTCTTAGGAACAATAATGAAAAGACCAACAAACAATGTTGTATCCTTTCGGAACAACGTTATGAAGAACATAAACTCATTCAAGGAGAGACTAATGTCATTATCCTTCCAAACATTGGTTCTTTATTGAACCAAAAACATAAAACACTTAAGACACAATCAGAGAAAACACAACAAAAATGACAACAAACCTAAACCCCAAAGCCCAAAAGACTCGGGCAGCTCTGATACCAATAAAGTAACACCCTTCTCAGGCATTACAACAATTGTAGAATCTGTTCAAGTGGAAGAACTACAAGAAGAGGACGCAGAGGAAAGACAAGATAAAGAAGTTGGTCAAGAAATATAAGATGAAGAGGCTGGTGTTGAACGACGAATTCTAGGTAAGTATACCTAGTCGTACAAGTAATACGGTGGTGAGACCATTTTATCGTTCCCACGAGGACTGTGACAAGTACTAGCACGTACCGAATCAATTACTATCTAAGCGGATATTTGGATTGAAGGGGACTCGATACTAAATACCAAGCCAAATCAGATTCAAAACCTAAAATAAACAAAGTAAAAAGAAAAGTTCTTTGAGAATTTCTGTCGAACACTTGGAAGGTACTTAAAAGAATTCTTCAAATCTATGAACGATGTTGGGATTAGGTTCACTAAACTTCATCCCCGTGTAATGAAATGACTAATAAACAATTTCTACTTCAATTATGACAATCAATCGACTAGATTACTCAAGCCCCGATTCCTCGGATGACAAGAGCCTAAATCCACTAATAGACCCTAATTCCTTAGGTGGCCTAGATTAATGAATTTGTATGATGATTAGGGATTACACGATTGCTAATAAACCTAAATCCATTCCTAGATAGAAGGTTTACTAGGTGGTTGATTTCAGTTCTCGTTCTAATACGAATTTTCCAATTGTATACCAAAACAATAATCAAGTCATGGGGGTGCTAGCCACAACAAGCATTAGGCATAGAAATCAATCACTCATAAGGAAGCAAAAACTGTATTACAAGATCAAGTCAAATACATGGATAATTCAGAAATACACCAATTGGAAGATATCCTTACAACTTGACGTTTGGAAAGGCGTGTCATTTGCCGGTAGAGTTAGAACAAAGGTCTTATTGGGCAATCAAAGAGCTCAATCATGATTTGAAAAAGACCGGTGAAAAGAGGCTTCCCGACTTGAATGAATTGTCATAAATCCGCATGCAAGCATATGAGAATGCAAGGATCTACAAGGAGCGGACAAAGGCATGGCGTGACAAGCACATCTTGCCTAGGAAATTTGAATCGGGACAGTGGGTACTTCTCTACAACTCAAGGTTGAGACTCTTCCGGGGAAAGTTGAAATCAAGGTGGTCTGGACCCTTCAAGGTCCTCAAAGTTTTTCCACATGGAGATAGGGGGCAGAAATTGTCTCTGACTCGCCTCGCGAGCAAGAATTCGCCCCACGAGCCAAAGGGATCTAAAAATCCTTGTCTCTGGCTCGCCTCAACCAGGCCTCGCCACACAAGACCTGGGAACTAAGGAAGGGCATTGATTGCAGGCTCGCCTCGCGAACCATTGTTCACCTGGTGAATCTAAGGGAAAGAAACGCAGAGGTTTACACCTCTTTCTGCCTCACGTCGCGAGCACCTGGCTCGCCTGGCGAATCTGGGCAGCTTGAATAGGGATGAAATCCCAGATTCACCTCGCGAGACACTCCTAGCCTTGCGAATCTGGGAATATGAAAAGCTGTAGAAACCCAAAATTAGGGTTTCTGATTTTTGGGATTTTTAAGTTTCTCCTCTCGAAACCGTGTTCTCCTCGGGAACGAGAGAGAACTTAAGCCCCTCACGAGCAGTTTCTGCTCACTTGGCACCAAACATTCAAAAACTTTTCTTCTTCCTCTCTTCATGCGCGTGAGCAAGGGAAAAAAAAGAAACACAATTTCTTCACTCATTCATCACTTTCACACTCAAACACCAAGGTATACAGTTCTTAATTTCTTTTTTCATTTTCAAATAGCAAAATCCTTGTCATTCTCTCCATATCCTCTTTGTGAAAATTTTGTTTAAAAACTTGAGGGAGAGAATGTACTTGAATGAGCAGGATTGAACATTCTTGGATATGCATGTGGAATCTTTGGTATATAAATGTGTTGAGTTATGATGTTTTTGAGTGCATTGTGATATTTGAATTTGTGAGTGTGGTGAGATTATGATGATGTTCTAGACTCTATTGTGCTTTGATGAAGTTTGGGGTTCCTAGGGTTGATAGAGATTATGCATGCTTAGCGGGCTGGGGTTAATCATCTGAAAATTTCGAGAACGGATTTCTGTATTCTTGACTGTTAATTGTTGGTGTTAGCCCTAGTGGCCAATCTATTTTTGAATAGATCATCATTTGTATCATGAAATTGATCATATATTTGATATATGAATAAGGCATTCATTTATTATGTTACTAGTTTATAGCATTATAAAGTCCTTAGAATGGGCAGTTCATTCAATGAGATATTAAGTACGTGAATTAATCGTGAGATCTCATTGAATAATAGAATGTTATTCTTAAATATCCGTAGTCTAGTATTATTGTTAATTAGGACGACAATAATACATAGAGACTATTGTGTGAGTAGACTGATGACCATATCTCACGGGTCATGGATATGTGACATCAAGCCGGCACACATATATAAATATTGTTGGAACCAAAGTGGTTCTGGTTTATTTAATCTCTAGGTTTTGATGTTAAAAAAAGTATTAAATTTGCTTGGCGAAGTGTTAGTTGAGATCTAATAAGTTGTTGGAACCAAAGTGGTTTTGGATTTAATAATCTCTAAGTTTTGATGCTAACAAAAGGATTAAATTTGCTTGGCAAAGTATTAGTTGAGATCTAACTAGTGCTTTCAGTTATGCAGGAACGCTTTTATAAGTAAAATAAACTTGGGATAAGTTTCAATTGAAAAATACGTGTCCACCCCTGTAGACGGGCTGCTCAAGAACTGTGGTAAATTTACCTTGTTATTTTCTTTAGTAGACGATGCTATAAAAGAATACCTAAATAACTTGTTAGGTACAGAAAGTCCAAAGACTTGAAAATAAGCACGTCTATCTTGCCACGTCAGCAGACGAGTGCTATCCTTGAAACTCAAGTATACATCCATAGTGCCTAAACTAAAATTCAGTAGAAGTCCATAGTGCCACGTCATTGGATGGAGTTTCTCTAAGGACTCAGCAAGTCCAAAGACTTGTGTGGACGAGCGCTCCTACCACACTAGTGGACGAGCATAATAAAATCTTGTGTAGACGCGTTCTTAAAACTAAGTAGACGGTTCTATATGTTTTATATCTTTACTACCTTGAATAAGATTCAATGCAATCTGGTCCACGATGAATTTATTTCAAATGAATATATGTTCTTCCCATTTGTTTTTATCCGATTAATGTCTTGTTTCTTTTGAGAAAATTCATAGTACTATCAAGGAAATACAAAAATCAAAAAGTACAATTGGAATTGCAAAACGATCTGTATGATGACATCTTTATTGCTGGACAAAAGCTGGGTTATACACAAAGGAGGAAAGAAAGTTTTTAAGGTACAATTGCTCAGAACAGTGAGCCTCCATTTTATGATTTTCTAATAACCAAGGATGTTTTTCAACATGGCCAAAATCAAGCTATCAGTTTCAACGGATATCATGCATTTAATGCTATCTCTAAACGAGATTATTCAAAGTAACCGTTGAAGAATTACAAGAGAAGAAGGTCACTATAAATTGAAGACCTCAGTTACTGAAGGCAGAACTCTTGCCTGCATAATCTTGCTAGAAAAATACTTTTGCCATTTGTTCAATTACAAGATATTCAAAGCTCATATTCACGTTGTAAAGCAAAAATCTGTAATTCTTAAGGATTGAATATTTGTGAAAATATTCAGTAGATCTTAAACCTTCATACCCTCACATATAGTGAGTTAGAAAGATCTCAGAAAAATCCTTGTGATAGAGTTAGAGCCTGAAGAGGCTTGGTAAGAAAGCAATACTTGTAGCCTGGAGAGATGAAGAATACTTGTTGTAAAACCTATTTGGAAATAATGGAGAAAATCCTTCAAGTAGAAGGGACTAGACGTAGCTCTTGGTTGGAAAGGAGTGAACCAGGATAAAATACTTGAGTGAATTCTCTGTCCCTTATCTTCTACAGTTTTATTTATCTTTACTAACTGTGGGATTTGATTTTGGTTTTGTTAATCTTTTAAAAAGGATTTCTTGTGTGCTTAATCTTTTTTTCTTCTGCTTGTGAAAAAGTTTCTCAAAAAGGGTTTTTATAAAAATAATTAACAAACACAATTCAACCTCCCTTCTTGTGTTTGCCTGTGCCAACTTTAGTTGGTATCAGAGCTCAGCCTTGACAGGGTTGAGCATCTAACAAGTGCTTAGGCAATACGATCCTACAATCATGTATGCAGAAGGACAAGCTATCAACAGACCCCCTCTCTTTGATGGAACTGATTATGATTATTGGAAAAAGAGAATGACGGCATTCTTGGATGCACATAAAGCTGACATCTGGGAACAAATAGAAAATGACTACACTGAGCCAAGGAGTGAAGTTGGAGCTGCAGTGCCTAGAGCTGAATGGACTCAAGAGCAGAAAAGCCAACATTAACTAAACTTGAAAGCTAAGCACTATCTCATGTGTGCTATCACCAGATCGAAGCATGACAAGGTTCATAGTTGCAACACAGCTAAAGAAATTTGGGATACTCTTGTACTAGCTCATGAAGGTTCCTCACAAGTGAAGGAATCAAAGATAAGCATGGTGGTTCACAAGTATGAGCTATTCAAGATGGCTGATCATGAAACTATAGACCAGATGTTTGGAAGATTCCAAACAATCACCAATAGTCTCAGGTCTCTTGGAAAGGTCTATGAGAATAGAGATCATGTGAGAAATGTTTTGAGAAGTCTCTCAAAGTAGTGGAGTCCTAAGGTAACTGCTATCCAGGAAGCAAAGAATCCGAATACTCTTTCTCCGGAAGAGCTTCTGAGGTCATTAAAAGTTCATGAACTTGAACTTAATGAAGAGTAAAACTCCAGAAAAGGAAATTCCATTGTCTTAAACGCCAAGAAAGCTAGTTCCTCAAAGATGCTTAAAGTTGCTGAGTCCTCAGATGAAGCTGATTCATCAAATAATGAAGATGACTCAGATGAGGATGAACTATCTTTCAACTCCAGAAAAATCCAACACATGTGGAGAAAGAAATGTGAATTCAGAAGGAAGCAGTTCAACAAAAAATTCACCAAGGAGAAGTCAGATTCCAAGGAGAAAGGCCCACCCCTGTGCTTTGAATGTAAGAAACCAGGACACTTCAAAGCTGACTGCCGAGAGCTGAAGGAGAAAAAGAAATTCTTCAAAAAAATGAAAGGCTTGATGGCTACATGGGAGGATCTTGACCTATCTTGTTCAAATGAAGAAGACGAAGCAGGAGAAGCAACAAAAATTTGCTTCATGGTTGACACTGCATCAAAAAGTGAATTCACTGATGCTGAGCTAATAGAATCAGATCCATCTACTCTTCAAACTGTTTTTGATGAATTGCTGCATGAATTATGCATACTGTCTAAAGAGTACAAGAGTCTCAAAAAGAAGTTTATTAAACTCTCTAAAGATTATGATAAGGTCTGCACAGTGAATCAAAATCTTAAGTATGAAAATGAAACATTAAAATCAAACAATGTTAGTCTGGATGACAAGACTAAGTGTAAGTCTAATAGCTCTTGTGAAGTTGAACTACTGAAACAAGATGTGACATACTTGTCAGACTCTCTGTCAAAACTGGTTGGTAGCTCAGATAAATTAAACCTTATATTAAGAAATTCTAGATCACCACGTGGCAAATCTGGCATTGGTTAAGATGAAGAGAAGCAAGATGAATCTCTGAATAAACCAAAAGTTCATACACAATATAAGGCTTTTAAAGTCCGTCCATAGCATATTAAGTCAAAACCAAGCCCTTCCAATACTTACTGCAGAGTATGTGGAAAAAGTGGGCATGTGTCATCTAAATGCATACATAACAAGCATACAAAGCATTCACGACCTATGATCACTAACAAGAAAGGACCAAAGTCAATTTGGGTACCTAAAGATAAGATAATCCCTGTTGCAGATATGCTTAACAACAGGAAAGAAACAGAAGTCCTGATACTTGGACAGTGGGTGATCACGACACATGATAGGAGAAAGGTGTATGTTCCAAGACCTTAGACCCAAGATGGTGGCTGGGTCAATTCTGGAGGAAACCAAAAAGGAAAGATCACTGGTATAGGTAAAATTGGTAAACATCATTTTCCCTCCATTGATAATGTTCTGTTAGTAAATGGTCTTAAACACAATCTGCTTAGCATTAGTCAATTATGTGATAGTGGGTTTGATGTTTCTTTTGATAAGAATATGTGTACTGTCAAGAAAGCTGATGGATCACTCCTATTCACTGCCCAGAGGCAAAACAATCTGTAGAAGATTGACTTAGAGGACCTCTCAAATCAAAGTGTCTAATGTCTAGTGTCCATTGAGGATGAACGATGGATTTGGCACAAAAGGTTGGGTCATGCAAGTTTGAGATTAATCTCAAAATTGAAAAATCATAACCTTGTAAGCGGTCTCTGATGCTCTCTGTGATGCATGTCAGAAGGGAAAACAAGTTAAAGGTTCTTTTGAATCTAAGAATGTTGTTAGTACCAACAGACCACTAGAATTGCTACACCTTGATCTCTTTGGTCCAACAAGGACTGCCTCTGTCAGTGGTAAGAAATATGGTCTTGTCATAGTAGACGACTACACTAGATGGACATGGGTTATGTTCCTTTCTCACAAGGATGAGTCATTCAAGGTCTTTTATGTATTCTGCAAACGTGTACAGAATGAAAAAGGCATGTGTAAAGCTTCAATTAGAAGTGATCATGGGGGAGAATTTGTCAATGAGCTATTCCATGAGTTTTGTGAAGAAGGTGGTATTCAACACAACTTCTCAATACCATGAACACCACAGCAAAATGGTGTGGTAGAGAGAAAGAACATATCTCTTCAAGAGATGGCTAGGACTATGCTCAATGACAATTCTGTCCCTAAGCACTTATGGGCTGAAGCTGTGAACACTGCCTGCTACATTCATAACAAAATATACATTAGACCTATTCTGAATAAGACTCCTTATGAATTGTGGAAAGGTAGAAAACCCAACATTTCATACTTTCACCCTTTCGGATGTAAATGTTATATTTTGAATACAAAAGATCAACTTGGTAAATGTGATGCTAAAGTAGATAATGGAATCCTTCTAGGATTTTCTGAAACTTCAAAAGACTTTAGAGTTTATAATTCTAGAACTTTAGTTGTAGAAGAATGTATTCATGTAAAATTTGATGACAAACAGCCTGATAAGAAACTATCAGAGCTAGATGAAGCTTTTGCAGATCTTGATCTAAATATCTTAGGAGAGAAACTAGAAATCAAGTCTGATATCCAAGTAGACTACACTTCTCAACAACAACCAAAAACGTCTTGTTGTTTTGGCTTCAACGACTCAAGAGGGGGAGGGGGGGTGAATTGAGTTTTCAAAAAATATTTCCCTCTTAAAACTTTTTCACAAAGCTCTGTAAATCAGAGTTGCGGATTAGTGTTCTCAAGATCTTTTACAAAATCGATGAAGGGTTTTTACAAAATCTTGAATAGAAGGTGATGAGATAAGAAAGATTAATTCAGAAAGATTCAGAATAGGTTCTGGTTTAATAACTCAGTAATATTAAAATACTTTTTATACAGATCAAGAACATAAATTATATTGAACTTTAAACATCAAAGTTGCAGGTTCTTGAACATAAACAGAAAGTAAAGGAGTTTGAGTTTAGGGATACCACACAACCAGGTTTATCCTGGTTCAGTCACCTCCACGGTGATCTACATCCAGTCCCTACTCCACCTGTGGGATTTCACACACTAACACACAACCTTTACCAGGTAGCTTGAAAAACCTTCACACTACAGAGCACTCCTTCACCTCGAGATACCACACCCTTGTGAAGAGCCTCAATGTTCAACCTTAGGGATACCTCACCCTAATCACTCAGAGAGACTCCCTCTCTCTTTACAATCAAAAGTAAAAACAAAAGTAGATTCCTAACTCTCAATAGTCAGATAAACAATTTGAAGCACTTATGAGTATTGAAACACTCTTTTCACAGTAAGCTCAATAAAGATGATGAATGATTTTCACAATTGATTTCTCAAAATGATTTCATAAAACTGTGATATGTTATGATATTCGTATATGTTATTTAAGTGTTCCTTTGATCCCTCGTTAGATAGAAAACAGGTTATAGTCGTTGGGATCAATCAAAACAGATTTGGATCTGATTAATAGAATCTGTTTTCATGATTCTCGTACTTGAAATAAGATTTTGATTGTTCTTGTAGAATTCGCGCCCATAAAATAACCGAGTCCATTTAAAGAAAATAGCCACGTCCATTTGGAAAAAATAGCCGAGTCCATCTTGAAAAAAATAGTCCCGTCCATTTGCCACTTCAGCAGACGGGAGTACTAACACAAAGTAATTGGATGTGCTTCAACTAGTAGACGAGCTCCATATGCCATGTCAGTGGACGGAGCTTCTCATTAAGATCTTAGCAAGCCCAAAGACTTGTGTGGACGAGCACTTTTATCACTTCAGTGGATGCGCGCTTGTGTCACTTTAGTGGACGTGCGCTTGTATCATTTTGGTGGACGTGCGCTTGTATCACTTTAGTGGACGCCAGTTTTTACTATTCCCAGTGTTGGACGAGCGCTTATATTATTCCAGTGTTGGACGAGCGCTTTGAAATTTTATTTCAAAAATCATTTTCATTTATGAAAACTTATTCCTTTTAATGCAGGTTATGAAAAAATGATTTTCTTTCATGCATCTTTTCAAATTGAGCTTATTTGTGAACAAGAGATTTCATCTCTTACAAATCATCTAAGACTTAACACTAATTTCTTCGTTAAGCTCTTGTCTTGATGATTCCTTGATCTTCGTCCTCGCTCTTTGATTCCTCCAAGTTCTTCCTTGAATATTCTCATTTGATTGCTCACTGAACTTGTTGAATATTGCTTGATACATGTCTTTACAATTTGATACTAAAAACACTTGCATACACATTAAGTTGTATTTATCATATATCAAAATCTTTAAGTCATTGAGTTTAACACGTCTATCTCTCAACAGGAAAACGCTCAGAAATCATGGTATTTCAGAAACTACCATCCTTAAGATCAAATCATTGGTGAATCCAATGACAAGCTAAGAACTAGGTCAACCTTCAGAGAACAAAGTGATTCTGCTCTTGTCTTTGAATGTGAACCGAAGTTAGTGGACGAAGCTCTACTGGATGAAGGATGGAATGTTGCTATGCAAGAAGAGCTAAATCAGTTTGAGAGAAGTGAAGTTTGGACTCTTGTACCCCTGCCTGAAGACAAGTCAGTCATCGGAACAAAGTGGGTCTGCAGAAACAAGCTTGATGAAGATGGTAAGGTTGTGAGAAACAAGGCAAGACTTGTTGCTCAAGGCTACTCTCAAGAAGAAGGTATAGACTACACTGAAACTTTTGCACCGGTTGCTAGACTAGAAGCTATAAGAATTTTAATATCGTTTGTTGCACGTCATAGCTTTATGCTTTTTCAAATGGATGTTAAAAGTGCCTTTTTAAATGACTTTATTAATTAAGAAATATATGTCATGCAACCTCCTGGCTTTGAAAATACAAATCACCCTGAACATGTTTATAAGCTTAAGAAAGCACTGTGTGAACTTAAACAAGCTCCTAGAGCTTGGTACGATAGGTTAAGTTCGTTTCTAATGGAAAGTGGTTTTAATAGAGGAAAAGTAGACACAACTCTATTTAGAAAATCTATTAAGTCAGATTTCATTATAGTACAGATTTATGTTGATGGTATCATTTTCGGTGCTACTAATGAATCTCTGTGCAAGGAATTTTCTAAGTTAATGCAGAAAGAATTTGAAATGAGCATTATAGGAGAACTCAAATTCTTCCTTGGACTTCAAGTTAAACAGTCTATGGACGAGGTGTACATTCATTAGACTAAGTATACAAAGGAACTTCTAAAGAGAGGATGATTGCAAACCAATGAATACCCCTATGCATCCCACTTCAATACTGAACAAAGATGATAAAGAGAAAAAGGTAGACCAAAAGGTATATAGAGGTATGATAGGATTTCTTTTATATTTGACTGCATCTAGACTTGATATAATGTTCAGTGTTTGCTTATGTGCTCGTTTTCAATCTGATCCTAAAGAGTCTCATCTCTCAGAAGTTAAGAGAATATTTAGATATTTAAAAGGTACTACTAATCTAGGCTTGTGCTTTAAGAAAAATGATGATTACAGATTAGTTGGATTTTGTGATGCTGACTATGCTGGAGATAGAATTGAAAGAAAAAGCACCAGTGGAGGATGTCACTTCATTGGAGCTAACCTAGTATCATGGTCAAGCAAAAGGTAAAGTACCATTGCTCTATCAACTGCTGGAGCAGAGTACATATCAGCTGCAAGCTGCTACTCACAACTTCTACGGATCAAACATCAATTGGAGGACTACAATGTATTTGTAAGTAGTATTCCACTTATGCGTGATAATACTGCTGCAATCAATTTATCTAAAAATCCAATATTGCATTCTAGAGCTAAGCATATAGAAATCAAACATCATTTTATTAGGGATTATGTACAAAAGGTGTGTTTGATATTCAATTTGTAGATACTGACCACGAATGGGCAGATATCTTCACTAAACCTCTTGCTGAGGACATATTTATCTTTATAAGAAAGCATTTGAATATGTTGTATGTGGATTGCGCTAGTATATTTATTGTTAATTTGGTCGTCCATTGCATGTTTTCTCTGCACATCCACTAGTCATGATGTCTAGAGCAAGTGAAATTTACGTGTCCACTACACATGTCTTTACGCGTCCACTCTTAGTCTTGTGTGGACTTGTCTATGCACATATTTATTGCTTATATTAATTTGTCCTTGAACACATTTATTTAAAATGCTTCTTTTTCCTTGCTGAGTCAGCTACCTTCATCAATCCCATCATAACTTTTTACGGTCCCAATTTACCAACGTGGTTTTGCACTTAATGACATGTCTTGTCATTTATTTTGGAAACTGTTGTTTTTCAGAAATCTTTAAAGGTAACCTCTTTCCCTCTAAAAAACTTTTCGCGTCTTTTCATCCCTGTCAACCTCTCTCTCTGAAACTTTCGAACTCTCTGTCTCCCTTGTTCTTCCAAACCTTAATTCATCTTACTCAACAATGGCTTCAACCTCTGCTCCCATGCCTGCTTTTGTAACTGACACTATGTCCATATCTGTGGAACATCACTTCAATTTTGGAATCCTACAAGAATACAATCTGGATGTGAGTAAGTTCATTAACACTGCTGGATGGGATGGAATCTTTCTGGAAAAGATCTAAGTGTATCCAGATTGATAAGGGAATTCTGGAGAAGACCAAAGATCTCTGAAATAGAAGTTGTTGGGTTTGTGCTGGTAAGGAAAGTGATAGTATCCGAGAAAACCATCTCTGATACGATTGCATGTGCTCAAGAAGGATTGGTCTTCACGGAGAACTGGGAAGAAGACCTAGGTGGTCCGGAGACAATTGTTGTTATCCTAATGAGGCAAGACAGCGTGAGAACTCATTCTTGGAAATCCTCCGAGATGAAAGATCACTTCTGGATTCTTCACCGAATCCTGAACAAGGTGGTGCTGCATAAGATTGGCTCTAAGGACAACTTATCAGCTCTTCACAAGTTCTGTATTTGTCATCTGGTTTATGAAACAAAGATTAACTTACCCTGGATCCTGTTTCATCGCTTCAAAGATGTCATTACCAATAGAGAATCTGCTTCTCACATTACTTTCACTCATCTTCTGTAAAAAATTTTCAAGCAACAAGGCGTGTACGATGTTCTAAGTGAAAAGCCTAAAGATGAACAAGAAAGACTCCTTCGTGAGAAAGGATTGCAAGCTGTTGATTTAGGCAGAGTTAATCTCAGTGGCATGCAACTCAGCACATACAAGCAAGTGGAGTTGGTCAAGCTTGAGGATAAAATGAAGATTAAAGAAGAGTCACTTGAGGCCAACGAAGCTGCAATCCTTGGTTTAAAGAAAGGAACCAAGAGGAAGATGGTGGCTGTGAGGCAACCCATTCCTAAGAGGACTACTAGAGGATATGTCCTCTCTGTATCTTCTGGTGCTACTCTTCCACCTGCACCAAAAAGGACAAGGAAAGTAATCATGTCTGAAGAAGAAGATGATGATGAACTACCTATCGCCGCCATTTTAGAAAAACAAGTTGCTGCTGTTGCTAGTCCTATTGCCAAGAAGAAGAGGCAACTAGCAAAGAGGGCTAGAGCAACTATGGCTTCTGAGGTAATAATCTCTGCTGATGATCCTGTTAGGTTAGCAGTAGACGAATTAGTGTCCAATTTGGGAACTCATGCTGATAGTGTCTCTTCCACATGATGTGGATGATGTTTATGTCCCTACCCTACCTCAATCACCACCTTCACCACTAACACATATAGACAATATCATTACCATAGGAGCCCCCTTTCCTAAACCAGTGAAAACCTTGTTTCCACCCATAATTCCCTCTTCCATTCTCTATACTGGCAAATCTGAAAACTGGGCCAAAGTACAGAGAGAATGGAAAATACTTTTCCACACCATTCCACAAGAACCAGAACTCATTCTAACAAAATGGTATCCCCTGGCTGAGTATGAGTATGAACCCCTCAACATCTATCCATACAGAGTCAATCCTGAACCCCACACTCCAACTGGCCCATTCCCTTCCCAAATTTTCAATGAACATTGACCTCTCCTTATCCACCTTCCCCAACAAAGTTTCCCTGCCATAAAAATCTACCCCAACCTAGTGAAACTTCCACCTCTTAAACCATTCACTGATGGAGTAGAAAGAGTTATCATATTTGACTGGCATACTGATCCCAGCAAGAATGATCTTGGGAGTGTTCTCGATAAAAGTGCTAGATCCTTCAGGCAAATTCCTTTTGTGATGGACAAGACCACGAAATGGATGACTTTCAAACACCCAAGAGTATATGGAGCTTCTGTTAACCACTTTGTGGACACTCTCATGTATGAGATTCTGAAATGGAAATTCAGCCACTTCAGAGCAGACAGTTTCACGGTTTGTCCCTCCAACCTAATTAAAACACTCCACTTTCACAAATGTTGGAGTCAAGCCCTACAAGATTTGTCCTAGGTTATCAATGATCGATCTAAACAAGGACAAGGACCGGAAGCATCCAAGTCACAAAATAAAGATGCTAGTAGTTGAAGACATTATGCTAAATCTCAGTTTTGAACCCTTTGACCACTTACAGATGGATTACATTCAATATTTGCCAATTGAGATGGTCAATGAGGCTAACTATGCAGGAGCTTTTTGGCAATCCCACTTGATTCACTACACCAGAGAAGCCTCCACTTCTGGCCTGACTGCTGAAGAGAAAAAGAAAACTCCAAAATTCAGAGGTAGGTGTGGACTCTCTCGTGTCAGATATTTGATATTCAAAGATCTTTGGGGTCTGCCAATAACCAGCCATGATGTGGAAATTCCTAATCCTATTCACTGGGAAAAGGATGTCCCTGAGCCAATTCTACAATATGCCTTTACCTCAGCTTCAACCTCATCCTCTGAACATACAACTGAAGAATTAATTGTAGAAGGCCCTGAGCTGAATGTTGAAATATTTTCAAAACCTACGTCTGAACCTTCAACTCCCTTAGCTGATGTCGTCGTTGTTGCTACTGTTAAGCCAACTCTGATAGAGCAATCTGATGAGGTATGTGCTTCTAAGCAAGGTGCTGAGACTACAAAGACATCTTCTCAACCATTAGCTCTTGCTATGGTTCATCCACCAGCCCAAGCTCAAGACACTGTCTCAGACATTGCTGAGAGCTCAAGACAATTATCCTTACCACCAAATCTTGAGGACATCATTGGAAGAATTGTTGATGATAAGGTTGGTAAGATAGTTGAAGAGAAGACAGAACAGATGACTGATGAGTGTGATTTTACCTCATATTTCCTTGATATTTTGCATGCACTTTCATATAGTTTAGGCGTATTTTATTTGATTATGTGATAGTTTTTACCTTGGAGCGGGTAAGGTGGTTTTGTGGTGCTTGCGTGCAGGAATCGAAGATTAAATTGCTCAGGATCAGTTGTATTGGAGCTGGCATGAAGATGGAGATTGAAAGACAAGGAAATGAGGCAAACAGAACTGATCACGGCCATGATCGAGTTGAGCTGAAAAGAAAGAATGGAAAAGTCAGAGCTGGTCACGGCCAGGCCGTGATGCCCATCACGGCCATGACATGTCAGCTGAACCAGACCCTCACAGGCAGAACTGATCACGGCTAGGCCATGATGGTGGTCACGGCCGTGACAGACCAATCAGTGAAGCAACCTCCAAGGCAGAATCCGTCACGGCCTAGCCGTGATGGCCATCACAGCCGTGACGCGCAATATATGGATCAATAGAAACTGATTTGATCTGATTTTTGTTGACTTGGGATTCAAGTTACCCCAGATTATAAATAGCCCTCTAGGGCTCGAAACTGGGCACATTTTGGGCTGCTACCTTAGGCAAAATTAGGATTTCTCTTCTTCTTCTTCTTCTCTTCTCTTAGGTTTTCTTTCATGTTCTTGTTAATCAAGCTTGCTATGAACATGACAATGCTGGAGTAGTAGTCTTATTTCTAGGGATTGGGGCTATGCCCAAGATTTGTTTATGGTGACAAATTGACGTTTGGTATCTTGTTAATTTCAATTTTTCTTTCGATTTGATTCATATTGTTTTAATTACTCGTAAATTCGGTGGCCACTTATTTGCTTGTCATAGATACTCTAAGGAGGAACCTAGTGGTGAACTTAGGTATTGGATCTATAGGGATCAAACTTAGGACTTAGATCACGAGAGTTAGAAGCGGTCCTTCGAGGGTTCACGAATTGTCACAGAACTTAAAGGGTTCAATTTAAATTCAATTACCACGAGAGTAGGGGTTGGTTTAATTGGGCACGGTTTTTGTAACCCGAGAGGGAGCATTAACTTATTAAGGATAAATTGGCCTTCAAAGCAATTTTGATAATTAACAAGGGGCACTCAATTTGGTAACATGAACAATCTTGTAGGTAACCCAATTCCTAGGAATCTCTTTTGATTTGAAAAACCCCTAATTGATTTACTTTCCTATTTTAATTGATTGCGTTCTTAAATATCTGATTTTCTAGTTAATTCTTATTACAAAAATCAAATCTTTTCCAAATCCTTTTTTATATAGTCCAGTTTAATTGATTTAATAATCAATTGTTATTTGAGATCACGGTCTCTGTGGGATCGATCTTTTTATTACTTGACGACGAATCCGGTACACTTGCCGGAGTCCCACCAATGGCACAATAGATTGAAGAAAGGGTACAAAAGCAAGTTCAAGATACCTTAGCCCCTACGAATTCAATGGTGACTCAGATGCTGGCTTTGTTGATAGATTTTCAGAAAAGCCAAAATCCAAATCAAAACCAACCCCCTCCACCACCTTCTTCTACCTAAATCTTTTCTTTATTATCTTATTTGTTTTGCTGACTATGATGGTCCACTCCTTTTTACCTTTTTGTCTGATGACAAAAAAAGGGGGGAGAAAGGAAAGAGATTAAATTTTATATACAGAGTTTTTGTTTGAAAAAGAACATATTTATCTGCATAAGTTTAATCTATTCATCTTTTTGATACATTGCCTTGAATTCTTATGCCTAAATTTTGTCTAAAGTAAATTATGCTCTGATACTAGTTTGATCTGTTCATTCACAAATGTTTGATAAGGCTTCTATCTTGGTCTGATAACTTGTATTACCTTTGGTTTTATATGCCTTAATTGCTTTGATCTGTTGAATGCTATGTCTTAGGGGGAGCCTTGCAAGCTCTCTTAGACTTTGCTATTTAAATTTACTCAGTTTTTGTCATCATAAAAAAGAGGGAGATTGTTGGAACCAAAGTGGTTCTGGTTTATTTAATCTCTAGGTTTTGATGTTAACAAAAGGATTAAATTTGCTTGGTAAAGTGTTAGTTGAGATCTAACAAGTGAGTTCAGTTTATGTAGGAATATCCAAAATAATATAAGGTATACAATGCTTGGACTCTTGCAAAGAATTACCCGTCCAAAGGTTATTTAAACTGTTTATATTTTAATCGTTAAATAGATGGCTAAAATTCAGTAGACGTCCATAGTAGCCACGTCAGCAGACAAGTACTCTCCTTGAAACTCAAGTATACATCCATAGTGCCTAACTAAAATTCAGTAGACGTCCATAGTGCCACGTCATTGGACAGAGTTTCTTTAAGGACTTAACAAGTCCAAAGACTTGTGTGAACGGCGCTTCTAACACACCAGTGGACGAGCAGAATAAAATCTTGTGTAGACGCGTTCTTAAACTGAGTGCCTGTAGACGGTTCTATACGTTCTATATCTTTACTACCTTGAATATGATTGAATGCAATATGGTACACGATGAATTTATTTCAAATGATTGATATTTACTTAAAATGAATATTTGTTCTTCCCATTTGTTTTTAATGTCTTGTTTCCTTTGAGAAAATCCATAATACTATCAAGGAAATACAATAACCAAATAGTACAATTGGAATTGCAAAACGATCTGTACGATGACATCTTTATTGCTGGACAAAAGCTGGGTTATACACAAAGGAGGAAAGAAAGTTTTTAAGGTACAATTGCTCAGAACAGTGGGCCTCTATTTTGTAATTTTCTGATAACCAAGGATGCTTTGCAACACGGCCAAAATCAAGCTATCAGTCTCAACGGATATCATGTATTTAATGCTATCTCTATAACGTGACTATTCAAATAACCGTTGAAGATTTACAAGAGCAATTGAAGACCACTATATATGTAGAAGGTCTCAAGCACTGAAGTATAACTTTTTTCCATTTGAACAATTACAAGATATTCAAAGCTCATATTCTCGTTGTGAAGCAAAAGTCTGTAGTTCTTAAGGTTGAATATTTGTAAAAATATTCAGTAGATCTTAAACCTTCTCATACCGTCACATATATTGTGTTAGAAAGATCTTAGAAAAATCCCTGTGATTGTATTAGAGACTAAAGAGGCTTGGCAAGAAAGCAATATTTGTAGCCTGGAGAGGTGAAGAATACTTGTTGTAGAAACTATTTGGAAATAGTGGAGAAAATCCTTCAAGTAGAAGGGACTGGACGTAGCTCTCGGTTGGAAGAGAGTGAACCAGGATAAAATACCTGAGTGAATTTTATATCCCTTATCTTTTACAGTTTTATTTATTTAGACTAATTGTGGGATTTGATTTTGGTTTTGTTAATCTTTTAAAAAGGATTTCTTGTGTGCTTAAACTTTTTATCTTTTTCTTGTGAAAAGGTTTCTCAAAATAGGTTTTTGCGAAAATAATTAACAAACACAATTCAACCCCCCTTCTTGTGTTTGCATGTGCCAACTTCAAATATTAGGAGTAATATTTATACTGGATGACCCACTATAAGAATACTTCATAATAGTTATGTAAGTGTCATATGTATTCTCATGGCAACCATAGTGAAGTAATCCTTAGACTTGAAATTACCACGATTCCTATATGAGGAGTTGTAAGCTTTAATGCTACCAAATGTCACGCGTAACAGGGTGACCATAAAGGTAGTTATTGGGCTTGCAATAAATCATGTTGATGAGTGTGAGTGATGTAGACATGATTCATCCCTCCTACATAACAAGGGTAATGTCTTGGGTCCCTCGATAGAGTGAGAGTGAAATATGCGTGGCCATGCGGAAGTGGGTCAATATGTAATATTGGGCCTGTTTGTGATTGCACGTCTACTCGGGGATCGAGGAACAAACAATTGAACATAACAAGGATGACACTCTTATGCCTTGTGTTCAATTAGGACATATGGATGAAGGGACATTTACTGCACGGTAAATTTTGGTCACGGTAAGGCTAAAATCGGATCAACGATACTCTCGCTAATTGGGTAGTAATGATGCATTGCTAGATGCTACTCATTATTTATAATATTTAATATTATAATTAATATTTGATATTATTATAATATTTAATATTATTCCCAACTTAGTGGGAGCCTATAGGGTCACATGCATAGAGCAAATGCGGAGCAGTTAAATTAATTAAATATGATTTAATTGATTTAAAAGACAATTGGGGTTGTAGTGTACAAAGACCAATAGAGTAAGTAGTTAGGTTAAAGGGAGCTGCCAGCTTATAAATAAGTTAGTGCTCTCCCCTATAACCCTAGTCTTGCTAACTATGTCTCCCCGTAACCGTCAGCTAGCACAAGAAGCATAGCTCTGACGCCCATTTACTCGCGTGGACTGAGTAGATGTGCTTCTCCTTCGTGGCACTGATGATCGAAGAGTAAAGCACGCTTCAAGAGGTAAACACTATTTGCCATTTGTGATTCATGTTTGTAATGCGCGATACATGGGGATGGTTTTCTTTCGCATTGATATTTGATTTTAAAAGAGGATAATCTCATGAAAACCCAACATTAACTGGAATTTCTGGTTTAGTTGGATACTCAGATTCCGACTTTGCAAGATGCAAGTTGGATAGAAAGAGTACTAGCGGTACTTGTCATATCTTTGGGAATTCTTTAATTTCCTGGAATAGTAAAAAGCAAGTTAATGTAGCTTTGTCCACAGCTGAAGCTGAGTACATAGCTGCATGAATTTGTTGTGCACAAATTTTATGGATGAAACAACAACTCCTTGACTATGACTTAAAACTTAACCAAATTCCTATAAGATGTGACAATACTAGTGCAATAAACTTAACCAAAAATCCCATTCAACATTCAAGAACAAAACATATAGATATTCGACATCATTTTCTAAGAGACCATGTTGAGAAAGGTGATTGTGTTTTTGAGTTTGTTGAAACAACAAATCAATTAGCCGACATTTGTACAAAACCTTTGCCTAAAGAAAGTTTTTCCGCATAAGAAGTGAATTAGGCATACTTGATATATCATGTATAGATTGAATATGTGTGTAAGTGCTTAAATAGGTATGCATATGCAAAAGTACCAAAATTACTCAAGGCATGACCTATTTTCTTTCAAAACTTGAACTTTGACAACTCAATATGTGATTTTGATGATTTGATTGTATTTGATGCTTAGCTTGTTGTGAACATGTGTAAAATGTGTATTCAAACTTGTTCCATGCATTAGAATAGGCAATTCAAGCATTAATCAAAAATTCATATGTGAAAGTGAGCTAATAAGGCATAAATGACAGCATCTAGTTCTGTTTTTCTGGTTTTCTGCATTTTTTTCCTCTATGAATCGATTCACACACTCTATGAATCAATTCACAGCGTATGTTTTCACACACAACAAAATTTTAGCATTAGAATAGGCAATTCAAGCATTAATCAAAAATTCATATGTGAAAGTGAGCTAATAAGGCATAAATGACAGCATCTAGTTCTGTTTTTCTGGTTTTCTGCATTTGTTGCCTCTATGAATCGATTCACAGTGTATGTTTTCACACATAACACGATTTTAGCCTCTATGAATCGATTCACCCCTATTTTGAATCGGTTCACACGCACATCAGGGACATTATTTCATGGTTTTTTCACTTAATTGTGCTACATCTGTCCCACTGTTGTTTCTTCTTCTTCATGATGCTCCTCTCTGTGCATTAAAATAAATATGCTTCTGCTGCTACATCTGAATTTTCTGTCATGCATTTTCTAGTTTCCCTATGCTAGTTTATTTCTTATGGTTGTATGATGGACTTTTTGGATATGTTGCTTTCATATTTCCCCTATATGTTCTGTTATTGTGTATGAACTTCCTTGTTATTGTGTTTATTGTGATGCTATACTATCTTTGGATATTTTTATGCAATGAACGCATTCCAATCATATTTGAATTTTTTTTTGATAATGCCAAAAGGGGGAGAAAGGTTCCCATTTGTATTTTCAGGTTATACTCCCACCTTTTATCAAAACAAGGATGCTTATATTCAGGGGGAGCTTGCAAAAAGATAATACAAAGTCTTCATGAGTTTGTCATCATCAAAAAGGGGGAGAATATGAATGAACGTATTCCCCAAGTATGACTTGGATATTTAAAGTACAAAGTTTTGAAGATGACAAAGGACAACATGTCAACTTTATCAAGTTTTGAAGACTTAGATCTACAAAGGGTAGTTCTTAAAGGTTTATGTTTTTATTAGTACCTTTGTAAGATCATATAAGATGTTTGAATGAGACGCTAATAAAATGAAATTAAAATCAACGTAGGTTAACATAATCAAGTTGAATTCATGCATTCATCATGTTGAAAATCTAAGTTTAAATGAATAGATTTACAAATAAGATGATTGAAACCTTAGTGTAAATATGTTGTGAATAGATTCATTGATTGGTGTGAAAAGATTCAAAGCATTTTACTCTCTGTGAATAGATTCGTGAATGGATTCAAGATGTTTCAATCTCTGTGAATAGATTCATTAATGGATTCAAGATGTTTCAATCTCTGTGAATAGATTCATGAATAGATTCACGATGTATCAGTCTCTATGAATATATTCATGAATAGATTCATGGTGTTTCAGCTTTCTGTGAATCGATTCAAGGGGTCTGTGAATCGATTCACAACTATCAGATCTGGTTTTAAACGTAACAAACACCCCTAATAAATAGATCTATTCATCTCTTTCATTCAAGATCGTTAGCTATCATTTCACAAACTCAAAATAACATGAAATCTCACAAGATTCTGGCATCTCATTTTCTCAATCTTTCATTGTGATCATTAGAGCTTCAAGTTGTAATTTCTCACTTTCAAGTGATTCAAACATCTTCTACTCTCTTGTTTTTGACATTCTTGGTTTGGAGAAGTGGGGGATCTTCTTCTGGGTTGGATTCAGGATGTGGAATCCCTGGTTGTGTGTAGGTTGCAGAGTGGGGTATCTCTGGTGTAAAATTTCTTGAACGTTGTACTCAAGATCCTGATTGATGAAGGAACTCTCATACCAGTGGGTGTGAGACTAGATGTAAATCACAAGAAATTGTGTTTGAACCAGTAAAAATATCGGTTTGCAATTTTCCTTAACCCTTCTCTCTTTAATTTCAAACTTGCATTACATATTAGGGTTTAATTGATAAAGAATTGAATTGCATTTGAAACAATCTTGTTGAATCATCATTTCAATTACGTTCATGTCATCTAAAGATTCACTACACGCTCTTGTTTAATACGTTATACCTTCATACAACAAAAGTTTTTGAAAAGTTTGCAAAAATCTTTTGAATCCTATTCACCCCTCTCTAGGATTCCAACGCTTGTTAGAGGCCACTTGGGATAATAATATTGATTTTGAGCAGTGATCAGGACCATCCCCATTTTTTATCTCCTTTGAGTTCTAGCTATTTTATTTTTGATTCGATATAGTTGTACCTATTGATAGCTAGAAACTCATTACTATGATACCTTGTGCGGTGATTTTGACTCTTTTTTATATCTTGTGGTGCATGATTAGTTTTAGTTTTTCTTTTAAATTTTTGATTCTTTTTTATTATATTATTGACCAAATAATTGACTTGTAAATTAGATGCCTATGGATTGGAGTTTCTTACGCAAATAAAGTCAACCAATTGATGAGAAAACGATCACTCCAGATCACCCCGATTATGAGTACGTCGGTCTGTGCATACGAGAGAGACAGATCCCCCACCCTCACTTAGAGAGATTGACAAAAGAACAAGAGGAGAAGAAGGATCCATTTCACCTAAGCTTTGATAGGAGTGTGAAAAACTACGTCCGGATGGAAATTGGGAGGGAGATTGAAGAAAGGCAAAAGGACTTCCCAATTTGCATACCCACCGAACATACGTTGTATGAGAAAGTTAAAAAGTCGGTGGAAGGAGGAGAGATTCCATTCCCGGAGGTAGAAGGCTTAACTAAGGATGAAGAGGACAAGTGGGACCCAAAATGGTTACTAACCGTCAAAGGAGCCAATGATATCACATGGGTAGAAATGGAGATGATCCGGCATGCGAGGGAAAGAATTCCGGGAGGAAGTTTCTATGACTAGTCCCGAGACCATCTTGCTTTTCAATCTAGATGAGGACGAGTCTAGTTGGCCGAGAAAGCTAGCATTGGAAGGAAATCCTAAGGAAGAGGAAAAACATGCTAATGAGAGCATGGGGTCCGCTCGGGACCCTTGAGATAACATTTCTTAAACTCATCTCCTCTTTTTCTTTTGATTTCTTTTCTTTTCTCATTCTCTCCCCTACTCTATCAATTCTTGTTTGCTTGTTAATAATTGGTCAATAAGAAAAACCATAGTGTCATTGAGTCTAGTTGGTACGTTTGGGGATTGAATTGAATGCAACTTGGTAGAATGCATGAGTTTTTGTGAAAACCATTTTGATGAACCCCTCTCGACATTTTGTAAGTTTAAATTCCCTTGTGAAAATCGAAAACATGAACTTAGAAGATAGTTGATATGATTGTATGATTTACAATAAGTTTTGGGTGAAGGGGTGCATGCCTAGGAATTGTATCTCGATCAAACAACTTGCAAAATATCCGGGTGAGAATTTGAGCCTCCATCATTGTTTTAATTGAGTGAATCACGTTAAGACACATTTTCCCGGATTTACTTGAATCTCTTCATGGTTTGCATATATACATGTTTACATCATATGATTAAGGCATTTTTCTTGAAATTAGCTACTTGGTCAAAAATGAACCAACCTTGATGCATGATCCCTAGTTAGTCACATTGAGCCTTAAACCCGGTTGTTCTTAATAACCTTACACTACAAGCCATTAATCCGAAAAAACCATGATATCCCAATTCTAGGATTTATGAGAGCATGAAATTCTTAGCAATGTAAGTGTTGTTTAGAAACTAAGTTTGGGGTGGGTACAAGTTTGTCATGAGTATTGGTTGAAAGGAAAAAAAAAAGAAAAAAGAAGAAAAAAGGTTGAAGCCTAAGGCTTGAGGATGAAAAAGATTGCAAAAAAAAAAAGGCCAAAAAGGGTAAAGTGAAAATGAATTATGAAAAGGAAAAGGTTTGTAGCCACCAAAAGCAAGAAAAAGAAAAAATAAAATAAATGAGAGAGAGATTAAGGTTTATGAACGTAAAATTTCACGCTCTCATAAATCTTAGTGGCTTAGCCTTGATCCTTTGTATATCTCACCTTTAGCTAGGCCACATTACAACCTTGGAAATACCTTTTGATGTTGCATTCATATTTTTGTGGGAGCTTTGTTAAGATGAAAATCAAATCTAAGGAAAGTGCACTTAACTGTGAAAAGAGTGAAAAATTCTATAACCCAGCCAAATTGAGCGGAAGAGTGAATTACTAAATGCCCTATGTGAGGAAGGCAATTGTTTGAAATTAGTGATCTTCCTTGGTGTTGTTTTTGGATCCTTGGCTTAGCGTAATGATTGCATTCATCATTAACTTCTCTTTGTTCAAAAGTAGATGCACGGGGGGGTTTCTATAATGAATAATTGGGAGGGGGGGACATTAATTTGAAAAGGGAAATTGATAACAAGGGCAAGAAAGCTTGGTTAAATTTGATTAAGTCCATGAATCTTACCGTGTGTTGAGTCTTTTGATTTTAGTTTTCTTGGGGACAAGCAAAGTTTAAGTTTGGGGTATTTTGATAAGCCTCTAGCTTATCTAGTTTTACAGCTAGAAATGCTAATGTTTTTATGCCAACTGAGCGATTTAACCTCGTTAATCACCCAAATTTGGCTTCTTTTGTCCTTAAGCAACACTTTGAGTCTCTTAGATAAATTTTAGGAAGTTTTGGTTAATTTTGAGTCAATAAAGCATTTTTATGCTATTTTTATATTTCAGGTTAAAAGAAATGCTCGAGGAAGCTAGGAAACTTGAAGAAGACAAGCCTAAAGGCAAAAAGCAGACTCGCCTCGCGAACAGGTGCTCGCCTCGCGAGCCAGAGGAGTAGATTGAGCAGGGACAGGATACAATTCAGCCTCGCCTCGTGAGATAGTGCTCGCCTCGTGAGCCAGACACAGGAAACCTGAAGACCATTCAGGCTCGCCTCGCGAGAATTCAAAATCAGGTGGAGCCAAAACTTTAGGCTCGCCTCTTGAGCTCGCACAAACCTAGCCCTCTATCAGAAGCTTGTTTTGGTGCAGATTAGATAGTTTTTGGAGAGAGACCTAATCCTAGTTTCTTTGGAGCCGCGTCTCCCATTGTTTTACAAAGTTTTCTCTTAGTTCCTTCTTGTTATTATGATTTCTTTCTTCTTTTTCGTTGTTATTGATACTATGAGGAATTAATCTTCTTTTTTAGGGGAATGATGAAGCCACCCTTGATGGCATAGTTAATTCCAATGTGATGTTTTCTTATTCCCTAATCTCAATTCTTGTTTCTTAACTCCGTTTTTATCGTGTTAATCAAAGGGCCCTTGGTTAACTAGTCTAGTGCGTTAAACCGGAAGGAGATTCATGCTTAGGACTTGGATTAGGAACACCAATTGAGTACGGCAAGGAATAAAGTAGGAGATTGGTGCAATCGCGATAGGGAGCCAATAACTCAATAGAATCTAACTGTGGGTTATCAGATCAGAAGATATGTAATTTACATGTTTAGGTATTTCCTTTTGAATATCGGAAGAGACTTTAGGATAATTGAGGGTTCCGATTTGCAAAGAAATTGAAAATAGGGAAAAGAGAATAATCACTTGGGTAGCTTGCATGATTGGGTAAGTGGATTCGTGACCTTAGAGCTTTAGCTTAATTTGAATCTCGTTGTTACCTGTTAGTTTATATAATTGATATTCGATAATTGATTTGTTATTGATAATTCTCTCTATTCATAACAAACTACTTGTTGACTTGGTCAAACTGCTTTGAATTCCCTTGAATTTTGGTATAATTGGTCTTCCAATCCCTGAGTTCAACCTCGGTTATACTTACCGTGTTTTCTTTATTACTTGCATCGATCCAGCACTCTTGCCGGAGCCCCAACAAGCTGCTCATGAGAAGACTCTTTCAAAGAATGAAGAGTGACCTACTCAAAGAGTTTCACCCTATCTCTCAGTTGAAGGAACAAGGAAAATCTGCAAAAGCTATACAGTGATTGAATACTCTTTAAACAAAACAACAAAGGGTACAAATACATTCTTTTGAAGAAAGTTGAAAGAAGGTAGATCAAGAGTACAGACTATATCATCAGTAAAGACTCATACAAAGAAGCGTCTGATTGCTTAAAGATGTGTCTGAAGATTTGACAGAATCATGGAAAATACTCAGCTCACGTCAGAATCATCAAAGTGTTCTAAAATGTATTCAAGTTCATACCCCTGGCTTGGAAGACTCGAAGTATTGAAGTATGAAGATATAGTTTCTCTCTAGCTAAAAGCAACGCTCAAAAAGAAAAAATATTATATGAATAAATTACTTAGAATCTGGATGGAAGTGTTTTATCAAAGAAAGGAATCAAGATATTCAAAAAGTAGTATAATAGTTTATTCCTTGTCTTATATCTAGTATAGAAAGGAAGAAAAGACAAAGGCACTACTGCAAATCGTCCCTTATGCAATAAAGTGAAAAACACCTTTATTTGAGCTTTTCTAAGTGTTGCACAAATAAGGAAAGAAACGCTACCCGAGTAAAGAAAACATATCTGCTATGCTCTAAGGTCAACAAAGGACCTACAACGTTCTCAAACATTAATGCAAGTCATAAAGGCTATTATTTGTTCAGAAGATAAAGAAGAAGATCCCTGACCTTACCCCAACGGATATGGACACGTATAAATTGAATAACTCGAAGAACTGAATATGTATGAGATGCACATAGAGAGATAGTGAAGTTGTGACATATAAAGAACATACACAATGCTCATAAGTGTCATATATTCTCTCATGAAGAAAATCATTCTTATTGAGAATACAAAAAGCTGAAATCTCTCATACTCTCATCATTTTCTCTCAAAGTTACAAATCATCTAGAGAAGATTCAATCTGCAACTCACCAGATCTTAAATTTGTATTCACTCTCTGAAGTGTTAGTTGGTCGAATTGATGCTGTAAAACTGAAGTTGTGCTTTAAACAAACCTTCATACTCCTTGAGCCTGAAGAGGCTTGTTTCAAGAATACTTGTTGTTGAGCCTGAAGAGACTAGGTGTACAAACAATACTTGTGGTTGAGCCTGGAGAGGCTAGGTTTGAAAATAACACTCATCTGTAACCTTGATCAGTTATAGTGTTAAAATTTGGTGAAGCCAAGGACTGGATGTAACCCAAAGGTTGTGGGTGAACCATGATAAATCTCTGAATACTCTCTTCCATAAACTCTTTACTTTATTTACAAGTTATTTATTTGTTGTTACTAACAGTTTGGGGAGTGTTTATAGTTTCCCTCTGTATTGCAACTTGCTAAAACAAGCGTCTGCCTTATATCGTCTTATCTGCATTAAACTTTTGTTTTGTGCGAAGAAACTCCGATTTGAAAAAAAAACTATTCAACCCCCCATCTAATGTTGTTTTGTGCCATTTCACTGACTGTATATTCCCCTTCTTTGGTCCCCCATAAGAAAGTATTGATTGCACTGTATAGGGTAAAGGGGTTTGCGAAATTTGGGTAACTTTAAAGGTAGGAACAACTTGTTAATTAGATTCAAGTTCCAGCCTTGAAAGTTAGGGTGCATGAGCTGTCCAACCATCAAAATATCACTATTAACTGGTTTTGTGCTCCTGATTTTATGCCCCACTTGGAAAGGGAGCCAATTATATTCACATATGTTGATATTTGATCCCTTTTCCAATTCTCCAATAGCCACCTTTCTTAATGATCTCTAAAGAATGGTAAGATAAGACTTAGAGATTAACCTTCTGTAGCATGAAGAATGTCTATATGTGGGTAATATTTAGCTTTCATGCACTGAGCAAAGAGAGAATTTGGATAAGATAAGACTCTCCAGCTCTGCTTTGCTAATAGGGCATCATTAAATGCTTTACAGCTTCTAAAACTCATCCCACACTCTAATTTCTTTTTACATAGCTTATTCCAACTAACCCAATGCAATTTCCTTTCCCCTTGTTTACTATCCCACCAAAACCTGCTGATCATACTCTCAATAAGATTGCATAGGTTGTTCGGTAAAAGGAAACATTCCATAATGTACGTTGGGATAGATTGGGCTACAACTTTAACAAGAATTTCTCTGCCTGCAGCAGAAAGGAACTTTTCCTTCCATCCTTTCAATTTCTTCAATACCATATCCTGAATGAAATCAAAAATTGTTCCTTCGATCTACCAACAAAAGTTGGGACACCTAAGTATTTAGAGTAACTTTCCACAGTCTTTATACTCATCCAACTCCGGATATTAATTTCCCTTTATTCTAGCACATTTTGGCTGAAGAAAAGCTCAGACTTATCCATATTAATAAGCTGACCTGATGGAGATTGATATCTGTTAAGCATTTTCATCATCTCCTCAAATTCCTTCTTGTTTTCCTTAAAGGAAACAAGACTGTCATCTGCAAAGAAGAGACGAGTAATTTCAGGGGCTCATCTTGCTATCTTTGTCCCGTACAAATATTTCCTTTCTTGTGCTCTAAGAATTAGCCCCGTAAAAACTTCTGGACAAAGGATGAAGAGGTGGGGAGTTAGGGGGTCTCCTTGTCTTAACCCTCTGTTAGGGGAAAAATAGGGTAGAGGTCTACCATTCAGCAAGATAGAGAAATATATCAAGGATACACATTTCATTATGAGGCTATCCATTTTATAGGGAATCCCATAAATGTAAGGACCTGTTGAAGAAAATTCCACTCTATTCTGCCATACGCCTTTGACATATCCAATTTTAAGCCAGCCAACCCTTAATTATTAGTCTTCTTCTTCTTCCTCATATGGTGAAAGGTATCAAATTCAATTAAGGTATTATCATCTATAAGCCTACCTGGAACAAACACACTTCGATAAGGACCAACTAAGTCTGGAAGAATGATTTTTAGCCTATTAGCAATAGTTTTGGTAATAATATAAAAGATAACATTACATAGGGAGATAGGGTGAAACTCGCTAGCATGATTAGGCTTTTTTACTTTAGGAATCAGACAGATGAGAGTTTGGTTAATGGTTTCAGGATCCATTTTACCATTCTAAGACATCTAGAGCAAAACTAGAGACTGCATTTCCTATAGTCTCTCAAAAATATTGATAGAATAAGGCAGGGATACCACCCGGCCTAGGGTCAGCACTGGGCTTCATCTGTTTAAGGGAAGAAAGAACTTCTTCCTTAGTGAAGCTTCCCTCCAAGATACTTCTTATATTATTTAAGACTCTATCTTTAACTACTCAAGTGGCTTCTTCAATATTTGTTGGGTTAGGAGAACAAAATAGTTCTTGGAAATATTATATGATAACCCCTCCAATGGCTTGTTCCTCCTTAAAGATCCTTCTATTATTATCCTTGATGGGGTCAATCCAATATCTTTCATGGCATTGAGAAGCCTTTTGATGAAAGAAAATAATATTCCTATCTCCATGTTGAAGCCACGTGGCTCTTGATCTCTGATTTCGCCAGATTTCCTCACTTTCTAGAAGGTCATCCATAGTTCTTTTTAATTACCTTATTCCGTTCAGATATTCAGGCTCATGACTTCTAATCACCAGCCTAAGCACTTTTTCAGTTTCCTTAATTTTTTTCGGAATTCCCCCAAATATCTGATTTTCATCTCCAACCCACGTATGTTCAAATCTTTATAGTCTGGTTCTTTCCTTCCTATGCCTAGAATTAGGAGTTAAACCCAATAAAATAGGCATATGGTCAGATGCATATCTTAAAAGATGAAAAACCATTTGGGAAAGAAGATTTCAATGTAGTAGAAGCAACAAATCTGTCCAACTTGGCTTTTATGTTATCCTCGTTAGCTTGGTTATTGCTCCAAGTAAACATATCTCATTCAAAGGCAAGATTATAACATCCTAAAATTTTAAAATGGTCTTTTAATAAAAGATTAAGTTACTATGAGGTTTAGTGTTGAAAATTTAGTAATACAACAATTTAGTAATTACAAAGAATGCAAAAATTAGATAAAGAAGTGATGGTTAGACTATTTTAGTTAACTATCCTTTGGCCTTAAAATAAATAGAATAAAATAAAATAAGGTCCATGAAAGTGAGAAACTCACGTGGAGTTGCTGGCCAGGATTAAAAAAGAATCATTAAATGAGGAATTGATGGGCTCAACTTTTTTAGGATAATAATAGTAATAAATATAAAAAATAGAAGAAAAGTTGCGTGGGCTTCTTTTTTTTTTATAAAAAAGGAAATAATTAACTAAACAACCAGATGGAGGGCTGGAACCCCATTACAATCGTTAAGCAAATACAAATTCAACAAGAAATTGGCTGAATGAACAAACTGCAAGTCCCTAGGAGCATCTAAACCACATTTTGCTAAAAACTCAGCATATTTATTATAATCCCTAGGGGTATGCAAGAAGGAAACTTGCCAGAGTTTAAATGAATTAGTCTCCTAATGTCATCAAGCAGAGACTTGAACTGTGGATGGATTGGGACACCACTTAGAATCATGTTGATGACCCCCAAGGAATCGGACTCAAGGATGACTTTCTCAAGGGATAAGGCTCGACCAACCTGCATTCCATAAAGAAGTTCTTGTAGCTCGGTAACTAGTATCGGTTTCCTTCCAATGCTACACTTGAAACCCTTCACAAATTTCCATGCTCATCTCGAATAACACCACCACAAGCAGAGTTTCCAGAAGCACCATTATGAGTCGCGTCAACATTTATTTTGAACCATCCTTTTGGAGGTAGTTTTCACCCAACACTGGCCAACACCTTCCTATCATCCAAAAAGACTGAAGGGTTTGTCAGCTCATGCTCAACGGTACTAGTTTGTGAGGAAATAACCTACGAAAGATCTTCTTCAGATTTGGGATTTGTACTGGCCGAAGAGTGAAACCCGGTCACCGAGCTCGAATACCCGGCCCAGTCCGGAAGTTAAAGATAATAAGTTAAAGATCACCTAATTAAGGGATAGGATATTGATATTATCCTTAATTAAATCCTGATATTATCTGAAATAACCTTATCTGGTTAAAAGAGATAATATCCCTTAAATTAAGGAATCACATCTCAAAAGAGATTTAAGAGATAAAAAGAGATAAATCAAATCTCGAAAAGATATGGGAATCCTATTATAAAAGGAGGAGTACCCATGATAGAAACTCACTTTTCACTGAACTCCGGTGACTCTCTCTTAAGCGTATTAGAGAAACTAGCTCGACCAAGAGACTATCAGACAGTCCTTGCTCCCTAGTATTCATCAGATACAAAATTAAGAGATCGAGATCACCACGGCCAATGGTTGAACTGAGAACTACGTCTGACTTTGATTCCCATCGAGATACGTAGGACTGGAATATCACGTTCTGTCAAGCCATAGTCTGAAACAACCCCTATTATTCACCCTTGGTCTGACGTTTACAACGAGGTTCCGGTAAACCGGATCTCGATAGGAACATTTGGCACCCACCGTGGGGCCGAGGTGAAACTTTCCCCGGTTCCACAAGAAAGCTTAATGGTAACCACACGGAACGGTCTGCGAGGAGGGGCGAGCAGCATGAATCATGAGGACCATGAAGCTTCGAACGCCCAGAACCACGACAATCATCTTTCCTCCCCCCTCAATGAAGACAGCCCTCGGTTGGGAGAAATTATTGAACAGCTTAAACAGCTACGGAAAGAAAATGAGGAGATACGCGCGCAAAATCAGAAGCTTTTAAGAGCTCGGAAAAGAGAAAGGTCCCTGACACCTTCCGACAAAGAGCAATCCTCACCCGAGGCTGGCCAGAAGGATCTCCCGGTGCACTCTCCTCGGGGAACTAACCGAGCATCCAAAACTAAACCTCCTCCGGGGGTTTCAGAAGTCAAGTCTCACGCAGAAAGGACTAGCCAGAAAGGAAGGACATCGGACCGGCGTCCGAGGTTGCCCTTCACTGATGACGTTGATGAGGTAACCATGCCTAGCCATTTTAAGCCCCTTGACATCGACAAATTCAATGGTACCATTGACCCAACCGAGCATATGGAGTCCTTTATTTCCTCGATTTACTTGGTGACTGATTCAGAGGCCGTCATGTGCAAAGTCTTCCCAACCACTTTGCAAGGCCCAGCTCTAACCTGGATAACAAATCTGCCACCTCGGTCGATTGATTCCTTTGATGTGCTTATAACCAAGTTCACCACACAATTTGCAGCAAGCCGAAGGCACAAAAGGCACTCGGTCTCACTGGTAAATTTCAAACAGGAAAGGAATGAATCACTCAGAGATTACATGGCTCATTTCAATGCTAAGCAGATTTTGATTCCCAACATGAGCTCAGAACTCTGCCTCCACACTGTCATGGGCGGTTTGAAGCCAGGGCCGTTCTTCGAGTATTTATCTCGGAAACCACCGAGAGACTTTGAAGAATTGCAGGGAAAGGCTACAGGTTTCATGAACTCGGAAGAGATGCTGGAATTCAAAAGGAAAGAGAGAAGTTTCGAGGACAAGAGCTCGGCCTCAAACAAAGAAAGAAATAGGGGGGACTGATCCAGAAAGGTCCCAAAGGACCAATGAAAGGGAATTCTCGGATAGGCAACCCAGGTACCAGTCATATACTCCGTTAAATCGATCCCGGGCAGCCGTCCTCCAGGAAGTGTGCAATGCCGAGTTACTTACCCTACCTCGACCATCCAAAACACCGGCCAATGCTGACAGAAGCAAAGAATGCATGTGGCATCAAAACTATGGTCACTCCACTGAGGAGTGTAGAGAAGCCCGGAAAAAGATTGAGGATTTGGTACAAGCAGGTCGTCTTGATCGTTTTATCGGTCGAGATGATGATGGTGGTGGACGGCCCGATCGCAGACGACGGAGACACAGTCACGACAACCGAAACCGAGATGCGAACCTGCAAGGAAACCATCAGGGCGAAGACCGGTTAAATAACCAAAGGACCCCTGCTGATGAATCGGAAGGAGGAATCAGGGGGGTCATCAACACAATCTCGGGAGGATTCGGAGGCGGAGGCGCAACGAGCTCGGCTCGGAGGTGTCATGTAAAAGCCCTCCGATCTGTTAACATAGTGTCTGGAAGGCCCCTAAGAGCAAGACCCCCCATAACATTCACAGATGATGATTTCCAAGGGGTAGATCCAAATCAAGATGACCCAATGGTGATAACGGTGGAGCTGGCCAACTTCTCGGTCAGATGAACGCTTATTGACCAGGGAAGCTCGGCCGATATTTTGTACCTGGCGACCTTCAAGAAGCTCGGAATTCCAGAAAAGCTAATAAAGGAGCAGGAAGACAAGCTAGTAGGGTTCGCCGGGTAGCAAGTCAAAACCCGAGGTTACATAGACCTCCTAACAACCTTTGGAGAAGGAAGACTCTCCAAATCCGTATCAGTCAGGTACGTTATTGTAGAGGCCAACACGTCATACAATATCCTCATTGGAAGACCGACATTGAATGAACTCGGAGCGATTGTCTCTACCCCACACCTGACAATGGAATTCCCAGCCGACTCTGGGGAGATAATTGCAGTCCGGGCTGACCAAAAGCTATCCAGGCAATGCTATGTTGCCCGCCACCAGGACGGCCCAAAGAATCCCGAAGATGGCAAAGCAGAGGTGGTAAGCTCGGTCAGCTCAGTAACCTCAGCTAGCTCGGTCAGTATGTTTGAGCTGGACCCGAGAACGGATATGTACGAGTCCAGGGCCGAACCAACAGAGTCTTTAGAAAGGTTCCAGTTGGGAGCCCATCCCGAACAGTGCACCTAAGTCGGTAGTCAACTTGGCCCCTTACTCAAAGAGAGGCTTCATGCGGTCCTAAGGAAGAATGTTGACCTGTTTTACTGGAAGACATCGAATATGCCGGGCATAGATCCAAATTTCATATGCCATAAGCTATCCATATGTCCTGAAGCAAATCCTGTAGCTCAGAGAAAAAGAAAACTTGGCGAGAAGAGGCGCCGGGCAATAGCCGAGGAGACCTCCAAACTAGTCAAAGAAAATTTCATCAGAGAAGTGAAATACCCTACTTGGCTGGCCAACGTGGTGTTAGTTAAAAAGGCCAACGGTAAATGGCGGATGTGCACCAACTATACCGATCTCAACAAGGCATGCCCAAAAGATTCATATCCTCTCCCCAACATTGACAGACTGGTGGATGGGGCCTCAGGTTACAAAGTCTTGTCCTTTTTGGACGCATATTCAGGTTATAACCAGATCAGGATGTATCCGCCCTATGAAGAAAAAAACAGCATTTATGACTGATGGGGGAAACTACTGCTATCGGGTAATGCCATTCGGCTTAAAAAATGCTGGTGCAACATATCAAAGGCTTATGGACAAGGTTTTCGCCAACCAGATCGGAAAAAATTTAGAAGTATATGTTGAGGACATGGTGGTAAAATCCGAGGACCCAAGCCGACACCCAGTCGACCTCGAAGAAATTTTCAGCCAGCTCAGAAAGCACAATATGAGGTTGAACCCAGAAAAATGCTCCTTTGGTGTACAAGGAGGAAATTTCTTGGGATATATGCTAACACACCGGGGAATCGAAGCTAATACGGATAATTTCAAAGCCATTATGGAAATGCGGAGTCCTCGGAATGTGAAAGAAATTCATAGGCTAGCTGGCCGATTAGCCTCACTATCCCGTTTTCTCCCGAAGTCTGCAGATAAGGCAAGACCTTTCTTCCAGCTCTTGAAAAAACCCAAGGATTTCATTTGGACTGAAGAGTGTGAGAAGGCCTTTGAATATCTAAAACTCATCTTAGCATCTCCCCCAATCCTCACTCGGACTCAGGTCGACAAAGATCTGTACTTGTACCTCTCCGTCAACGATTGTGCAATCAGTGAAATCATCATCCAGGAAGAGGAGGAGCAACAGATGTCGGTGTACTATGTCAGTAGGATCCTGAAGGACGCGGAAACGCGGTATCAAGTAATTGAAAAACTGGCCCTCGCCTTAGTTATGGCAGCTCGGAGGTTACGGCTCTATTTCCAGTCGCACCAAGTCATAGTCAAGACTGATCATCCAATAAAGCAAGTACTCAGGAAACCTGATCTAGCCAGACGAATGATAGCTTGGTCAGTAGAATTATCAGAATTCGGTCTACGGTATGAACCGAGGGGGCCAATGAAAGCACAATGCCTCTCTGATTTCATTGCCGAGCTCTCTTCCAAACCGAGGTCAGAATCCTTCATCTGGCTCCTATATGTTGACGGATCATCTAACTTGAAGGGAAGCGGGGCTGGAATAATTCTCGAAGGACCTGATGATCTAATCCTCGAGCAATCTTCAAAGTTTGGGTTCACTGCTTCAAACAACCAAGCAGAATATGAAGCCCTTATTGCTGGACTAATGTTAGCTAAAGAAATTAGGGTCCGGGAACTAAAATGCCGAAGTGACTCATAGCTTGTAACATGACAAGTCTCGGGCAATTATCAGACAAAGGACCCCCAACTAACCAGATATCTCTGCAAGGTTAATAGCCTCATTTCTGAATTTGAGCATTTCTCCATTGAGCACATACCTTGGGAAGAAAATTCTAGGGCATATCTGTTGTCCAAATTGGCTAGCACCAAGAGGGTTGGCCAACTAAGAACTTTCATTCAAGAAAACCTCCTTGAGCCGAGCGTAAAAAGTGCCAAAGTGACAATGACCGAGCACTATGATCGGGGCTGGATGACTCCAATTTGGGAGTATTTAACCTCGGACAAACTACCTGATGACCCAAGGGAGGCGAGGCGAGTCCGTCTGAAATCTTACCACTACACCGTTCTAGACGGTGAGATGTACAAAAGAGGATTCTCCAGGCCATTACTGAAGTGCCTCACAAAGGAGCAGTCCGAGTACGTAATGGATGAGATGCACCGAGGAATCTGCGGAATGCATTCAGGTTGCCGATCTCTGGCAGCTCGGGTCCTACGAGCAGGGTTTTACTGGCCAACCATGAGACTGGATTGTGCTACTTGGACTACTAGGTTCGAGCCCTGCCAGAAGTACGCCAACATAGCTCGTGCTCCAGGAGAAGAACTCCACTCCATGTTCTCACCGTGGCCCTTTACCATGTGGGGGATGGATATAGTCGGTCCTTTCCCAATGGCCAAGGATCAAGTCAAGTTCCTCCTGGTAGTTGTAGACTACTTCACCAAGTGGATTGAAGCAGAACCATTGGCTACTATAATTGCCAAAAAGGTCCATAATTTTGTATGGAAAAACATCATATGCAGGCACGACCTTCCTTATGCAATTGTTACAGACAACGGAAAGCAATTCATCGATAAGGAGCTTGGAGAGTTCTACTCCAACCTCGGGATTAAACATAAAGTGACCTCGGTTGAGCATCCACAAACAAATGGCCAAGCAGAGGCAGCCAATAAAGTCATCTTAAATGAACTCAAAAAAAGGTTGGGACAATCAAAAGGGGCTTGGGTTGAACAATTGCCAAGCATCCTATGGGCTTATCATTGCTCACCACAGTCTGCAACGGGTGAAACACCATTCAAGCTAACCTATGGGACCGATGCAATGATTCCAGTTGAGCTTGGTGAACTCTCTTGCCAAAGGCAGTTTCATGATCCAAGTAAAAATGAAGAAGAACTCCGAGTTGAGCTTGACATGGTCGAGGAAGTCCGAGATACAACTAAAATCAGAGACGAGCTGTGCAAGCAAAAAGCAACTCGGAAGTACAACTCAAGGCTGCACCCAAGGGAATTTGTGCAAGGTGACTTAGTGCCGAGACAACAAAACGATGCGAGAAAAGACCCCAGAGAGGGTAAGCTCGCGGAAAACTGGTCAGGCCCATTCAGGATAGTAGAAAATCTAGGAAGCGATGTCTACAGGCTAGAAGAATTGTCAGGAAAGTCGGTTACAAGAACATGGAACACTTCCCACCTTAAGTTTTATTTTAGCTAAGGTTAGAGGTGATGCACTCTTTTTCCTATCTCGGTCTTTTTCCCACGAGGTTTTGGCCGAGAAGGTTTTAACGAGGCACACCAGAAAAAAAAAAAAAATAAATTCATTTTCAATTGAGCTATTATGCAAAAATACGGCGTTAAAACTGCCAAAGACCTAAAGAGGCTGACCGAGCTAAAATGTCGAGCCTATAAAGGTAAAAAACAGCTAAAGACCTAAAGAGACTGACCGAGCTAAAATGTCGAGCCTATAAAGGTAAAAAACAGCTAAAGACCTAAAGAGGCTGACCGAGCTAAAGTCGACCGAGTTCAAGTCGAAATGTCGAGCCTGTAAAGGTAAAACAGCTAAAGACCTAAAAAGGCTGACCGAGCTAAAATATCGAGCCTATAAAGGTAAAAAACAACTAAAGACCTAAAGAGGCTGATTGAGCTAAAGTTGACCGAGTTGAGGTCGAAATGTCGAGCCTATAAAGGTAAACAGCTAAAGACCTAAAGAGGCTGACCGAGCTAAAATTCCGAGCCTATAAAGGTAAATCGCGTAACACGCTAAAATTAAACAAGTACTTAGAAAAACAAATGCAAAAAGTAAGCTGCAGGTAAGTCCATTAATAACAACGGGCCAAGCCCAGAATACATAAGAAGTCAAAATAAAAAGGACGCCGCCCAAAAAAAAAAAGAAGAGCGACGTGTTTCCTAACCTACTAATACAATGTCAGGAGTCAAGGTCATCGGCATTGGGAGGGATGATAGCAGATTAGACAGGTGGGCCCACTTCACCTTCGGGCCCCTCCTCGGCCGTTTGACCCTCACCCTCTTCCCCGGGGGTTACGGCCTCCTCGTCCTCATCCTCCAGCTCGGCCAATGGAACAAGGATTCCATCTCTGTTAAAATCCTTGTCTACATCGGCACAGGAGAAGTCAGCAGTCGGGTTGAAATGCTGAAGTTGCTTCACGGCTCGGGAGAAACCGTTAACATGCTTCCTCATGATAAAAGCCTCAGCTTCAGCTAGATCAGCACGGAGCCTCGGATTCTCCTCCTTCTTGGTCTTCAGCAACTTCTGCAGCTCAAGACCGGCTTCCTTCTCAGCTTGAAGCCCTTCCACAACATTCTGAGGGTTGAGCCGGTCGGCTCTTTCCATTTCTAGCTCGGCCAAAAGGGTGGTATTGCCCCTTTCCAGCTCTGTCTTTTGGGCCTTCAGCTGACCGATGACCCGGCCTTGCTACTCACACTTGGACAAGGCCTGAGAGAGCTCGTATCTCACCCTCAAGGCTCGAGCCGCATCTGCTCTCATCACCTCCATCTTCTTAATATTATCAATAAGTTGTTGGCTCCAGAAGCGGGTGATTGAGGCGATGCGGAGAGCATAGGCAGCGGTTGCCTCCATACTTTCCCCAGGACCATGCTCCAACAAGAGCCGGGCATCGGACGGCTTCAGTACTTGGCCATCATTTAGGCCTGCAGGGTCAAACTCATCCCCCCAGAGCGAGCTGATCCCCGGATTGCAGTTCCCATTATACCATTTGATGTCCGAAGAGAGATCGGTCACCATGGGAGCGTCGCTCGACCGCCTAGCAGCAGCAGGAGTCTCTTCAATCATCAGCAGGGGAGGAGGGCTTCTAATCGGAACCTCGGACGCCAGGTCTTCCCGAGTCCTCTTCGGAGGACGAGGACTCAAGTTAGAAGCTTCAGCAAACTTCTTCTTCCCCTTAACATTTGAAGCGCAGCTGGTCCGCCAGTTGCTTGACTAGCCGACTTCTTCATCATGGCCTTGTAGTTGAACTTCCCCATTATCACCGCAAGAAGGAAATCGGTGAAGAAAAATAAGTATGCTACAGGGTAAATTACCACTTATCAACAAAAGGTTACTTACATTCAAAATAAGCTTGCCGAGTGGAGGAAGCCCTAAGCTTTAAAACCCTTCCACAAGGCAATGGCCGAGGACACAATTTCAAGACCTCGACGTTAGCTCGCTCCTGAGAGGTCATGCAGTCGAGGTCATAGCCAGAAAATTTGGAAGGTGGTTGCCAGTAGAAAGGAAATTTAGGGTTCCCGGTCGAGTCAAAGAAGACAGACTCATTACCCTCTAGAGGTCGGATTTTGAAGAAATCCGACTTGAAAAATTTGTACGAACTCTTATAGAGTCCAATGATCCCTCTCTCAATCCCACTCAGAGAGATCCACCCAACTCGGTCCCTGAAGTGAACTCGGTAAAAGTACAGGAACTTTGGAGCAGTGGCCTCTATTCCTAGCTGGCCACATAGAATTTGAAAGGCTTTCAGAAATGCCCAGCTATTCGGATGAAGCTGGGTAGGAGCAACGTTCATAGCTCGCAAAATTTTGTACTCGAATGGACTGAAGGGAATAGAAAGCCCAATTTGTTCAAAGAAGGTTTTATATACATATGTGAAGGGTGGCTCAGATGAAGGGGGCAAAGGAAGACATGCTCATCCTCGCCGCAAGGAAGGCATTCTACAATGCCTCGTTTAACTGTAACCTTATGTTTCATAGCTTCAAGAGAATCAAAATCCCTAAAATTAGAGTGAAATCCAGTAACATCAGGTTTTACCTAGAAATACCCAGGAATGGTAATTTCTGGGTAAGGAACCCTGGGCATCCTAGACACACGCCTGCGAGGCTTGGGAGGAGGAGGAGGAGGAGGAGGAGGAGCAGAAGAAGAAGAAGAAGAAGAAGAAGAAGAAGAAGAAGAAGAAGAAGAAGAAGAAGAAGAAGAAGAAGAAGAAGAAGAAGAAGAAGAAGAACCCCTATCACCCCTGCCGCCGCGAGAGGAAGAGGGAGAAGAATGGGGAGAGCCCCCAATCATATGGAGTTCAGGCTCCACGATTTGAACCCCAGAAGAGGCATTCTGGGATACCTCAAATGAAGCCTCCATGGATGAAGAGTCAGAAAACAAACCTAAGGGAGCTTGAAAGAGATGAATAGGGCGTACCTTGAGCAGAGAGAGAGTATGGATGCTCGGACTAGAAAGGACTCACGGTAAGAAAGTCTGGGGTTCACGGAAGCACAAAGACCCGTCCCAAGGTCTCATCCCAATTTATGGAAAACAAGTGCAACATCTCCTCCTCGCATTAATGAGGATTGTTGGGCGAGAGCAGGGAAACATCCCTTCGAGTCTGACCGAATTCACCAACTAATGGAAAGGCCACATGTGGCAGAGATGTCAGAATATAAACCTCCATCACGGGAAACTAGGAGCACGCTACTGCTGCACAAACCCTAGAGATGATGTCATAAAAGTCAAGCGCCGCACAGAGTAACGTTTCCTTTCCATCTTGAGAACCGAGAAAATATGGCGTCAGCACAAAACAAGTAATCATCTCCACCTCGGCTCCCACGAAAAAGCTTCCACGTCGTCGGCTCAAAGCTTGGGGGGCTTGTATATGAGCCGAGATATAGAGTTCGACACCTCGAAAGCATCAAGCTCGGTCACCCGAGCTGCTCATCGAGTTGGAGGATGTATATATATGTATAAAGTATGAAGCTCGGCCAATCACCTCGGCGATCCTAAAGACAAAAAGATGAAATCGAGTTCCTGAGCTCGGCTAACATCATGAAAGCTTTTACGCTTTATTAGCTCAAAGCTTGGGGGGCTTGTGTACTGGCCGAAGAGTGAAACCCGGCCACCGAGCTTGAATACCCGGCCAATTCCGGAAGTTAAAGATAATAAGTTAAAGATCACCTAATTAAGGGATAGGATATTGATATTATCATTAATTAAATCCTGATATTATCTGAAATAACCTTATCTGGTTAAAAGAGATAATATCCCTTAAATTAAGGAATCACATCTCAAAAGAGATTTAAGAGATAGAAAGAGATAAATCAGATCTCTAAAAGATATGGGAATCCTATTATAAAAGGAGGAGTACCCATGATAGAAATTCACTTTTCACTGAACTCCGGTGACTCTCTCTTAAGCGTATTAGAGAAACTAGCTCGACCAAGAGACTATCAGACAGTCCTTGCTCCCTAGTATTCATCAGATACAAAATTAAGAGATCGAGATCACCACGGCCAAGGGTTGAACTGAGAACTACGTCTGGCTTTGATTCCCATTGGGATACGTAGGACCGGAATATCACGTTCTGTCAAGTCATAGTCTGAAACAACCCCTATTATTCACCCTTGATCTGACGTTTACGATGAGGTTCCGGTAAACCGGATCTCGGCAGGAACAGGATTGTTTGAAAAGACCAAACAATTTCTGTTTTTCCACAATTCACGCATAGCAATACTGAAGAAGGACACCCGGGACCATGGAACTACTCCAATCTGAGCTGCTGAAAGGTTCTATTCTAACCAAGGATATAATCCAAGGCTGAAGAATATGCTCCAATGTTCTGTCTTGACAACTTTATTCTGAAGATTTTGAAAGTCTTCACAATCCCTTAGCAAGTGCATAAGAGTTTATGGGAAAGAATTGCATCTGGGACAAACTTCATCAGCTGTCATGCCTCTTTTGCTTATCTTCACATTAGTTAATAGTCTTTCATGAGCAAGCTTCCACAGGAAGGTTTTTATACGGTTTGGTCCTTTCCGCCTCCAGATCCTCTTGAAGATAGGGTCAGGATCAGTAAAGACATCGATAGTTGGTCTGCTGATAAGCTGATAAGTAGATTTGGTGGAGAAACATCCATTTGAGTTGAGCTTCAAGCAGGGATAGTCTTTCATATCAGATTTTGAAGGAGGGACCGCACCTGTAATTAGATCAAACAGATTATTAGGAATATAATTTTAAAACAAATTCCAATTCCACACACCATCATGAACATAAAATGATACAGGTAAGTCTTCTTGACCCTAAGGCATGTTTCCCAAGCATTGCTGATAACGTGAATCCGCAAGTATACGGTTTCGTCGTCAAGTAATAAAAAGATCGAATCCACAGGGACCATGATTATGAAAATCAATTAATATTTAAATCAATTAAACTAAACAAGAAAAGATTTGACTTTTGAAATTGGTATCAAGTAACAAATCAAATATTAAAGTAGCAATTAAATAAAATCAAGAATAAAATAGGAAAGCAAATCAAATTAGGTGTTTTCAAATTTAAAAGGAATTTCCAGAAATTGGGTAACCAACATACCATTCATGCCATTAAATTGACTTTCCCTATATTAATTTATCAAAATACTTTGAAGGTAAATTATCCAAAAATAGTTAATGTTCCCTATCGAGATACAAGAACCGTGCCTAATTAAACTAATTTCTACTCTCGTGGTAATTGTATTTGAATTGGACCCATTAAGGTTTGTGACAATTCAATGAATCCTCGAAGGACCGCTTCTAACTCTTGTGATTTAAGTCCTAAGTTCAATCCCTATAGATCCAATACCTAAGTTCACCTCTCGGTTCATCCGTAGATATCTAAAACATGCAAATAAGTGTGCACCAAATTCACAAATAATTATAACAATAGGAATTAAATCAAAAGCATAAGAAAATTAATAAAGGGAATTTACCAATTCATTACATGAAACAAGTATTGGGCATAGCCCCAATTCCTAGAAATAGGAAGAACTGTTCAAGCATTGCCATAATGACAACAATCTTGAATAGGGAAAACATGAAAAACCAAGAGAAAAGAGGAGAAGAGATGGAGAAGAAGAGCAATCCTCTCAAGACAAAGCCATGTAGCAACCAAAGATCCCTATTAACGAGCCTAAACAACCTATTTAAAGGTTAGGTTAAGAGTGGGTCAAAGCCCATTACAAATCAGATAAAAATAGATAACAATTTTGGATTTTGTCGCATCACAACCGTGATGGCCAACAGGGCCAGGCTGTGACAGCATAAATTTCCTAAATCCTACTTCTGCCATACCGATCACGGCCGTGATGGCCATCAGGGCCAAACCGTGAAAGATTCTGAGTGTTGGACTCTTCTTTTTCTTCAATTGTGCGCGATCATGGCCATGATGGTCATCATCCCCAGGGCGTGATAGCTTCTTCCTTGCATATTTTTCAGGCCTTTCAAACTCCATCTTCAAGTAAACTCCAAAACAACTGGACCTAAGCATTTTTATCATAAATTCCTTTATAAACACACCACAACACCACCTTATCCGTTCCAAAAGGAAAACTAACAAATAATTAAACAAAAATGCCTAATCTACCATGAAAATGCATGCAAAATGACAATGAAATATGATGTGAAATCACACTCATTAATAGGTTAGCAAGGCATCCCAGGTATCAATCTCTCCTTACAAAATCGAATGTTATTTCCATTACTTATAGACTAGTAAGTATTAGCTTCAACTTTGACCCAATTGCTTACAAAAGCTCTCCATAAAGAAGTACAATTACTCTTAGGATTCATATTGGGAACTGAGAATAGGCCACAATTATATTTGGCTCTCATCACTCTTGTAACATCCGTAATTTTATGTTTTGTTTAAGTAAGAGTATTAGGTTTAAGGCTTGGATTAAATATTTACGATGTTGTTTGAGGTCTAGGAACCTTTTCATGGAAAGTACGAAGTCATCTCGAGTGAGTTTGAACGTGAAAACAACTTAGGGTTTTCCCCGATTATCGTTTTTAGGACGTATGAGTGTGAAACAAGAAATTTGGAGTTAGGGTTGAGATTAAGCTTTTTTTATGATTTGAGTTTGTTTATTAGGTCTTGATGAGCCTATATCTCAAATTTGAGGTCAATCGGACTTTAAACGAGCTCATAACGCGAAGAAACGCGCGAAGTCAACGTTGCTGACTAGAGGCCACGCTGAGCGTGGGGGAGTTGACGCTGAGAGTGAGAAAGTGGTGCCATGCATGAGGACACGTGGCGGGTTACGTGGCACGCATGCAAGCACGCTAGTGGACGCTCCTACGGTGAGCGTGAGCGCCAGGAATTTGAAAAAAATAAAAAGGGCTCAAGTGATTTCACTTGAGCCTATTGAAACCGAAAACAGAGAAGGAGACCTGAGAGTTGGAAAGAACAGAAAGCCAGAGAGTTCTAGAGAGAGGGATAGAATTAGAGAGAGAATTAGAGAATGAGAGAGGGAGATCACTAAAGAACGCCAAAAACACCATTGTTGAGAGCTTTAGGAGCTGGAAAAGTTTCCGAGAAATCATCACCAAGCCTTCATCCTCTGTTTGATTGTGTCCAAATTTGACATGGAGGTTGTAAGCTAGTATTTCTTCATATCTAATGGTTGGAAATTCTGTACCTTTCCCATAGTGTGAGTTATTCAGCCTAGAAGTTGGAGTTGAGTTCAACTCGGGTAGCTCCAGACCAGTCATCTTGCGAGGTTCATCCCCGGTTTATCCACCGTTGGATCGTGCTGAAATTTTTGGAGAAGCTAAAGGGAAGGTATTTATCTAATGTCACCGTTCAATTTGGTAAACAAATGTCTGCGTTGTGATATATGAGGCCGAATCAGTGGTGGATTTGGTGGTATTTGCTGTCAATTTTGAGTTCCTTACAATGTGCCTTTTTCAATGTGAGTCGCAGGTGGATTTTGAGGCTCGGAGACCCTATTTCTAGGTGAGGCAGAATCGAGGAGTTTTGAGGACGCTTTGTTTTAATTTGTTTCATCTCGTTCTGTGTAGCGCGCGACTCTCCAGGTGGGGGAAAGAAACTATTTAACGTCGGAAACGGCACGGTTACATTTAATTAGATAATGACGTAGGGTGACCCAAACCCTACAGGAGAGCAAGTAACGGACAATGTCTATACCACATTTGGGACTACTCAGTGGTACCGATGATGATATAAAAATTGTGCGTTTATCGTCGTTATGCTATATATATATATATATATATATATATATATATATATATATATATATATATATATATTTATTACGTGAGGATTGTCTGTTTGACTAGTTTCTTTGAACTTGGTACTTAATGTATGATATCATGAGTGTTGTAATTATTCTTGAAAGTGTTTATGCTTATTTATTTATTTATTTATTTATTTATTTAATTATTATTATTATTATTATTATTATATTTTGGTATTTATTATTTGGAAATGATATTATGAATTGATGATATATGATGATGATTTTGGATAACATGATGATAATTATGACGATATGATGAGTGTTATGATTGTGCTTAGAGGATTGAGTAAATCATAAGTTATATTGAGACACGAGGATGTATTTGGGGATTGCATACGATATGTGATAGCAGTGCCTAACCGAGATGATTATCGTGATATGAGGCTGAGATTGATGAGATTATTTTGAGGTTATCTATGAAATTATGATGAGCGGTTATGGCACAAGGGGGTGACCTGAAACATGGTCTGTGATATGAGAGACCTGAAACATGGTCGAGTGGACCTGAAACATGGTCGAGTGGGGTCTATGACTGGGAGGGAGAATTCCCGGGGATAGGCTAACGGCGGACCGTCCAGAGATGATTTCATTTAAGTCGCAGCTATAGTTCATGCATTGCATGAGCATCCTGGATTGTGGTCTAGAGGTGTGCACCGGGTTGTGTAGCTATAGTGTCATTGCTTTGCGTGGGCACCCTCCATCCGCGGACGAGGGTGTACGCCGGGGACTCTGGGACGTGTCGATTATATTGTTGTGATATCCGGATATGGCCGATACCTGAGGAGATTATTCTTTTGCATTGCATCATGATGGAGGGTAGAGGAAAGATCCTAGATGTGCATTGAGGATGATTGTGTTATATATATTTATATTTGGGAGACGGATGTTTAGTGTGCTGTTATTTAATTAAATATTGCTAAACCCTTTCCACGTTTAATGTTATATGGTTTCTTATCCTTGTCTTCTCTATATTGCATATGTTTTTTTATGTGATCGTGATGAGAAGATCCTACAGGGGAGCTAGCTATGGAGGAGCATGATGGGACCTCGTATGAGCCAGACGTTGAAGGATGAGCAATGGATCCTCATAGTTGAGTACAGAGTCTATGGCCAGTGCGTCTTGTCTCTTTAGGATGTTGTTTCTGTTTTCTGTTTGATTATCAGTTTGTACATTTTGGGATCCGACTGATGGGATTCCTTCTACTATACTGTATCAGGTCTTGAGGTGTACATCTTATGTATGTATGTATATATGTTGTGTATGTTTTAAGGTTTTTTTTTTTTACTTTTTCCGCCGTTTTAATATATCAGCTTAACGATAATAACGAAATTAGGTCCTAATATTTTTTTTTGGGTTCTTTAATAGGACGTCCGGGTGTCTCACTTGGTGGTATCAGAGCAGTTTGTTTCTGAAACGGACTGTGAGCACTGTGATTAGGGTGACCTGGCCATTTAGTTGAATCCACATCGGATAACAACTATGCTTAGAAGTTGGGTAGTGAGTCTGACGCGACATCTCTATGGCATGTATTATTTATATTCCAGTTTTATGTAGTATTATATGTCATATTGATGTGGGCTAATGATTTCTTTTAACAGGATCATGGCTTGAGGCTGAGGTCGAGGACGTGGCAGAAGTGATGGTAGGGCGATAGAGAGTGTAGAGGATGAGCCTCATCAGCCAGAGGCAAGGATTGGAAGTGGAGGAGAGTCTGACGAGACTCTTCTGACTATCCACGAGTTAGAATCCGTTCTGTCGCAGCAGGCGCATCAAAATGCTCAGAGGGTACATAGAGAGGCAGAGTTACAAGAGCGGCAGGATAGGAGGAGAGCCGTCAAGGCTGAGGATGCAGGATTGGCTACCTTTCTCAAAGGTAAGTCACCACGGTTTGATGGAGAGTATGATCTAGAGCGAGCAGAGTGGTGGATTCAGGAGCTCGAGAAGATCTTTGATACCATGAGATGCAGAGATGATATGAAGGTGACCTATGCCGCCTTCATGATGATTGGAGGGGCTGAATCATGATGGAGAGGCAAGAGGAGATTGCTAGAGACTGAGGGTAGACTGATCCGTTGGTAGCTGTTCAGAGAGTGTTTCCTTGAGAAGTACTTCCCGCGGTTAGTTAGACGCGAGAAGGAGAGAGAGTTCATATGTCTCCAACAGGGAGACAGGTCTGTTGTTGATTAAGCGGCCAGATTCGAGGCCCTGATTCAGTTTTTTGAGTTCTACCAGAGGTTTCCAAATGAGGATTGGATGTGATGGAGATTCGAGGAGGGTTTACGGCATGAGTTGAGGAGGGCTATAGTGCCCTTGGATATCCTGAGTTTCCCAGAGCATGTGGAGAGGTGCAGTGCCAATGAGAGTATGGACCAGAGGCAGGCTGCAGAGCAGAGATAGCAGCGTAGTGGGGGTTCTACCAGAGCAGGTCATCAGAGAAGAGGTGATAGAGGTTCTCAGTGGAGGAGAGGTCCATACACTAGACAGGAACAGAGCGCTCAGACATCTGCACCACCAGCACCAGTTACCAGAGAGGGCCAGCAGCAGAGGGGCCCAGTGTGTTTCAGATGCGGAGGTCCGCATTATATCAGGGATTGAACACATAGATCTGGTTGCTACGTTGATAAGCCTCTGGCTTATCTAGTTTTATAAATAGATGGACTGTGGTTTCTGTGCTAATTATTCGAGTTCAATCTCGTTTTCGCCCAAATTTGGCCTTGTTTTGTTCCTAAGTAGACTTTGACTCGTTCTAGGCAATTTTTGTAGTTTTTAGTCTATTTTGAATAGAATTACGCTTTTTGTTTCTTTTTATTGTTTCAGGTTAGAAGTGAAGCTCCGAGAGTCAAGGAAGGTCAAGAAACAGTGGAAATTTCCATTCTGGAGATATTCGCCTCGCGAAAGGCTGCTCGCCTCGCGAGCCTGAAGACCAGCCTAAAGAGTAACAGTCACCTTTTCGGTCTCGCCTCGCTAATCACAATTCGCCTCGCGAGCATTCAAACTCAGGATGGAGCCAAAACTGAAATTCGCCCTGCGATAGTCCATTTTGAATGCGCGCCAATTTTAATGCTCGCCTCGCGAGAACCAACTCGCCTCGCGAGCTGGCGAGAACCAGAATCGCTATTTATAGGTTGTTTCAGATCAGAAGGAGGGGGATCCGAATCCTAGTTTTTCCATTTGTTTAGAGTAGCGTTTAGGACGATTTCTTGTCTCTTTGGAGCTGCGTCTCCTTTTTTCTTTTTCTTATTTTACTATGGTGGTTATGTCCGATTGTTCGTTTGTCATTATGAGCATGAGGAACTAATCCCCTCGTCCGAGGGAACAATGAAGCCACCCATGGCGGTGTAGATTCGATGTGATGTATGTCTTTCTCCCTTCTTTCAATTAATGTTTTCCAATTCTGATTTGATTGTGTTGATCATATGCATGCGTGATTGACTAGTTAAACGTGATGAGGCTTAGGAGGCAATTTGCGTTTTAGAACTTGAATTGGGATCATCGATCGACTATTGCACGAGAGTGAGTAGGAGATCGGTACAACCTTATAGGGAACAAGAATTAATAGAGTTTGATGATTAGGATTATGAGACCTAGTAAGTAATTAATCCAATCATCGAATACGTCCTATTGAGCACGACAGTGGATATAGGAGAATTTGGGGGTCCTGGTTGACATTGTAATTGAACTTAGGAAACAATTATCATCACTTGGGTATGCATGATTGGGTAGGTGGATTTGTGACCTTGGACATTTTAATTTCAGATTTTTAGTTAATTATTTTATTAGATTTGTTAATTTGATTGCGATCCTATTTTCTCTCCAATCTCAACCACTTTGTTACTTGACCAACGTATCGAATTTCTCGCGAATTAGTCGAATTGGTAGCCCAATCCTTGTGTTCGACCTCGGTAAATTCTTACCGTGTTTATTTTATTACTTGCGACGACCCGGTACACTTGCCAGTGACTCAACAAGTTTTTGGCGCCGTTGCCGGGGATTGGCACAACCAATTTTCCTAATTTTTAGGGAAGTTTGATTATTTGGTTAAGTTATTTTTATTTTTATTTTTATTTTTATTTTTATTTTTATTTTTATTTACTATTATCTCTCTCTACTTCTTTGATTCCACTTGGTCTTGCCTTGTTTTGTATGCGAGGTACACGAGGGAATGCTTCTGGGTTGCGAAAATTGTAATGGAGACCATGACCCTCAGAGCTGTCCGTTCTACTTCTCTCAAGAATATGTGGACTCATGCCATAATTTCTATGACAGCGTGCCCCAGAACAACTATCAGAGTCAGAATCAGTATTGGGGTTATATGAGGAGAGACCAAACGGGTTTCGCTTGGAGTAATACTAGTGGTGGTCTAGCCCAACAACAACAACCTTGGGAGTTGGCTCTTGAGAAGCTGAATGGGGCAGTTGAGAAGTTGGAAATCAATACAAGCACAGCCATTGATAAGTTGGCAGCTCATACAGGGGCGGCAATTCAGAATCTAGAGACACAGGTTGCTCAGCTCGCAAAGCAACTAAATGAGCGTCTCCCAAGCACTTTCCCAGGTGATACCGAGAACAACCCTACGAACCAATGCGATGCCATAACAACTAGAAGCAGTGGGGTGTTGGGATCTAACAGGGATGCAACTAGTTCTCAGGAAGTTCAGGAAGAATTACCACATGTTGAGGAAGAGCAACCGGAGAAAGAGGAGTTGACAAGTGACAAGGCACCGGAGCAAGGGGGTAGAGTTCAAAATGAAGATAAAGTGGTAGTGGACTCCACCATATGCTTGCTGAGCAATCTGATTTTGCTGCATTAAATAAATATGTTGGTTTGCATGCATGTGTGGACACTGGTAAGTTAGTCCCTCCCACTTGTCTGACACACTTCCTCGTGAAAACACCATTTGACCCGAGAGGAAGTGAGTTCATAATTGCAGAGGTCAATGGAATTTTCACACTCAGGCTAGGTGGAATTGTGGATAGAGTCGTATTGCTTCTGCAATTGCCACTTCACAAACCATGGGATCCGGGTGGAGGATCTCACATGATGAGCATCTCTTGGCCTTTATGCCACAGGCTATGGGATCCAGGTGGATGCTTCTTAATAAGTCAAGCTAGTGACGTTAAAGAAGCGCTTATTGGGAGGCAACCCAAGCTAGGTATCCTTTATTTTTAGTTTGTCATTTATATATATACAAAAAAAAAGCTTGATTCGCCACGCGAATCCACAGTGGACGTGCGAGACAGAAGCCCTGAATCTCAGAGGCTTGCTCATGCTTCTGACTCGCGTCGCGAGGGCTGATTTCGCCCCGCGATTCGGGGCAGCATCAGCTCTTGGAATTCCAGATTCGCCTCGCGATTCTAGAAAGTGTGAAAACAATTTTTCCAGATTCGCCTCGCGAGTGATCTCTCGCCTCACGAATCTGCAATTAAGGTTTTAATTTGCAGGAGTTCTTCCAGGATGCTATGCAACAGAAGGGAGCCCGTGAGACCAATTGGATGAGGAGGCAACCATGGAAACTTGATCAGGGAGCACACTCTCCTTTCCTCACTTTTGTTTTTGTTTTTGTTTTTGTTTGTCGCTCTTGAATAATTTGAGAAGATCAAGAGTATGTGTATGAATGTGTGTCGGCAAGCTTGTTGGATTTTAATTAAATTTAGCATAGATTGATTGCATGAATTATTTTGACCATTGATGATTTCCCCCTAGGTTATGAAATTAGAAAAGTTGATCCCCATGTGAAAAATTGAAAACTGAACTTTGAGAATATTGTTGTGATTGCTTGATTTATGACAAGTTTGGGGTGAGGGGGTGCACACACTAGGAATTGTATCTCGGTCAAACAATTTGCAAAATGTCCAGGTGAGGATTTGAGCCTCCAACTTTGTTTTTGATTGTGTGGATCACTTTTAAGTTGCACTTTCCCGAATTTGCTTGAATCTCTTCATGGTTTGCATGTTTATGTGTTGCATCAAATGATTTAGGCAATTTTCTTTGAATAGCTACTTGGCCTGAAAAGAACCATCCCTAATGCATGTTCCCTAGTTAGCCACATTGAGCCTAATTAGCCTATTGTTTCTTGATGACCCTATATTATAAGCCAAAAATATGAAAAACCATGTTGACCCGATCTTAGGATTAGGAGAGCATGGAAGCGTAGCAAGAGAAGGGTTGTGAGAAACTAAGTTTGGGGTGGCTACAAGGTGATATGTCATTTTGGGTTGAGAAAAATAAAAATAAAGGTTGAAACCCAAGGAAAAAAAAAGAAAGAAAAGAAAACAATTGCCAAAAGAAAAGGGGCAAAACAAAAAAAATTAGCAAGGAAAAGGCTGTAGTCACCCGAGGCAAAAAGAAAAACGGAAAAAGGAATTGAGTGGAGATTCAATGTGTCAAATGCTCATGCTCTCTTAGTTCCTAGGGACTTAAGCCTAATATCCTTGAATATCCTACCCTTAGCCAGGCCCCACTACAACCTTTAAAAGACCTTCTGATGTTGCATACATGTTTTCATGGGAACTATTTTTGAGATGAAAATCAAGTTCATGGGAAGTGCTCTTGGAATGTGAAGTTGAGTGAAAAGTTGATAGCCTAGACACAATTGAGCGAATGAGTGAATTACTAAATGCCCTTGTGAGGAAGGCAATTGTTTGAATTTGGTGATCTCCCTTTTGTGTGTAACTTGGATCCTCAACTTAGATTAATGATTGCATGAATGATGAAGTTCTCAATTGTTTAAAGTAAATGAATGTGGGGATTACATTGATGTAAGGGGGAAATCATTGGAGAAAAACTGTTTTGTTAAGATTGCATGAAATTTGTGCGAAATCGATTGAATCCCTTAAGCTTGCCAAGTCTTGAGTCCTTTTTGAGTTTTAGCTTGCTTGGGGACAAGCAAGGTTTAAGTTTGGGGTGTTTTGATAAGCCTCTGGCTTATCTAGTTTTATAACTAGATGGACTGTGGTTTCTATGCTAATTATTCGAGTTCAATCTCGTTTTCGCCCAAATTTGGCCTTGTTTTGTTCCTAAGTAGACTTTGACTCGTTCTAGGTAATTTTTGTAGTTTTTAGTCTATTTTGAATAGAATTACGCTTTTTGTTTCTTTTTATTGTTTCAGGTTAGAAGTGAAGCTCCGAGAGTCAAGGAAGGTCAAGAAACAGTGGAAATTTCCATTCTGGAGATATTCGCCTCGCGAAAGGCTGCCCGCCTCACGAGCCTGAAGACCAGCCTAAAGAGCAACAGTCACCTTTTCGGTCTCGCCTCGCTAATCACAGTTCGCCTCGCGAGCATTCAAACTCAGGATGGAGCCAAAACTGAAATTCGCCCCGCGAGAGTCCATTTTGAATGAGCGCCAATTTTAATGCCCGCCTCGCGAGAACCCACTCACCTCGCGAGCTGGCGAGAACCAGAATCGCTATTTATAGGTTGTTTCAGATCAGAAGGAGGGGGATCCGAATCCTAGTTTTTCCACTTGTTTAGAGTAGCGTTTAGGATGATTTCTTGTCTCTTGGGAGCTGCGTCTCCCTTTTTCTTTTTCTTATTTTACTATGGTGGTTATGTCCGATTGTTCGTTTGTCATTATGAGCATGAGGAACTAATCCCCTCGTCGGAGGGAACAATGAAGCCACCCATGGCGGTGTAGATTCGATGTGATGTATGTCTTTCTCCCTTCTTTCAATTAATGTTTTCCAATTCTGATTTGATTGTGTTGATCATATGCATGCGTGATTGACTAGTTAAACGTGATGAGGCTTAGGAGGCAATTTACGTTTTAGAACTTGAATTGGGATCATCGATCGAATATTGCACGAGAGTGAGTAGGAGATCGGTGCAACCTTATAGGGAACAAGAATTAATAGAGTTTGATGATTAGGATTATGAGACCTAGTAAGTAATTAATCCAATCATCGAATACGTCCTATTGAGCACGACAGTGGATATAGGAGAATTTGGGGGTCCTGGTTGACATTGTAATTGAACTTAGGAAAGAATCATCATCACCTGAGTATGCATGATTGGGTAGGTGGATTTGTGACCTTGGACATTTTAATTTCAGATTTTTAGTTAATTATTTTATTAGATTTGTTAATTTGATTGCGATCCTATTTTCTCTCCAATCTCAACCACTTTCTGTTACTTGACCAAACGTATCGAACTTCTCGCGAATTAGTTGAATTGGTAGCCCAATCCTTGTGTTCGACCTCGGTAAATTCTTACCGTATTTATTTTATTACTTGCGACGACCCGGTACACTTGCCGGTGACTCAGCATACGTCTGTGGAAAACCAGGTCATTTTGATAGGTATTGCCGACAAAGAGCAGTATAGCAGCAGCCAGCAGGCGGCAGAGGAGCTAGTAGTTCCAGAGGAGGAGTTGGGAAAGGGGTTCCAGGTCATTTCAATGTATGTGTTTAATATCTGGCAGACTCTCGTTTGTGTTGTTTGATTCAGGCGCTACACATTCTTTTGTGTCCCATGAGTGCGTAGATCATTCACATTTACCTGTTTCTCAGTTATCATATACCCTGACAGTATCCACCCCTACCAGTGATCCTTTGATCATTATGTTTGTTTGCTTACAGTGTCCAATAGTTGTTGAAAATAGGGCATTTCTTGTAGATCTCATCTATTTGCCTATGCAGCAGATAGACGTTATTCTTGGCATGGATTGGCTTTCGGCTAACCATGTAGTGTTAGACTGTGACCGAAAGACCTTATCTATTATTGAGCTTTCTAGCATAGTATCTGTCAATGAATGAGCAACTATGAGGGGTGGCGGTTCTCAGCAGTATGTGATGCTTTTCTCTTTGGAAGCTAAGGAGACTCGGAGTATAGATTCTCTGCCTATTGCGAGAGAGTTTCCTGAGGTTTTCCCTCCTGACGTTCCAGGTTTGCCACCACAGAGGGAGGTGGAGTTCGCTATAGATCTCATACCAAGGACCGAACCTATATCAGTAGCTCCTTATCGGATGTCACCAGTGGAGTTGGCAGAGTTGAAGAAATAGCTGGATGACATGATGAAGAAGGAATTCATCAGACCGAGTGTTTCTCCTTGGGGAGCACCGGTATTGTTTGTCAAGAAAAAGGACGAAAGTTCTAGGTTATGCACGGATTATAGGCAGTTGAATAAAGTTACAATCAAGAACAAATATCCACTGCATAGGATAGATGATACGATGGATCAATTGAAGGGAGCTTTGGTGTTTTCCAAGATAGATTTAAGATCAGGATACCATCAAATTAGGGTGAAGAAGGATGATATACCTAAGACTGCTTTCAGGACAAGGTATGGACACTACGAGTACCTAGTTATGCCTTTGGGTGTAACTAATGCTCCAGCGGTGTTCATGGATTACATGAACATGATCTTTAGATCGTTCCTCGACGAGTTTGTTGTGGTGTTTATAGATGATATTCTTATCTACTCCCATAGTCGGGAAGAACATGAGGAACATCTGAGAGTGGTGTTACAAGTGTTGAGAGATAGGCAGTTGTATGCTAAGCTATCCAAGTGTGAATTTTGGTTAGAGGAAGTACAGTTTCTAGGGCATGTAATCAACAAGAAAGGGATAGCTATTGATCCAGTTAAGGTACAGGCCATGATTAAGTGGGAGAGGCCTAAGTCAGTGAATGAGGTGGGGAGTTTCCTAGGATTGGCCGGGTATTACAGGGGGTCCATCGAGGGTTTCTCGAAGATTGCGTTGCCTATGATGCAGTTAACGAGAAAAGGTATGTCGTTTTTTTGGACAGAGAAGTGTGAAGAGAGCTTTCAGAAGCTAAAGGAGAAGTTGACTACATCTCCTGTGCTGACGTTACCAAATCCATTAGGACAGTTTGACGTGTACTGTGACACGTCATATCAAGGATTGGGTTGTGTTTTGATGCAAGAGGGAAGAGTTGTGGCTTATGCTTCCCGACAATTGAGGGTTCATGAAAGGAATTACCCAACCCATGATCTGGAGTTAGCAGCCATATTGTTCGCATTGAAGATATGGCGACACTATCTCTATGGAGCTAAGTTTAATGTGTTCCGTGATCACAAGAGTTTAAAGTATTTGTTTGATCAGAAGGAACTGAACATGAGGCAACGTAGATGGATGGAATTCATTAAGGACCATGACTTTGATCTTCAATACCATCCACGGAAGGCTAATGTTGTGGCGAATGCACTAAGTGGAAATCCTTGCACGGATCCGCAATGATGGTGAAAGAGATGGAGTTGCTTGAGCAGTTTAGAGATTTGAACCTAGGTATGGATTTGATTGGGGATAGAATATGCTTAGGTATGATCACCATCAATAGTGATTTTTTGAGAGACCTTAAGGTTAAGCAGGGTCAAGATGAATATTTGGTGGATGCGAATCGAGGTATAGATGAGGGTAAGGTTTCAGAGTTTAGGAGAGGATCAGATGGAGTGTTAAGGTTTAAGGATCGGATATGTGTGCCAGAGGACTTAGTGATTAGGAAGATCATCTTAGAGGAGGCACATAAAAGTAAGCTGAGTTTCCACCCAGGAGCCACCAAGATGTACCAAGACTTGAAGAAGATGTTTTGGTGGCCAAAGAAGAAGAAAGAAGTGGCGGAGTCTGTTATATCATGTTTGGTAAGTCATAAAGCTAATATAGAGCATCAAAAGCCCGCCGGGTTGTTGCAGTCCTTGGATATCCCAGAGTGGAAGTGGGATAGCACGGTGATGGACTTTGTGGTTGGATTATCACGAACTCTGAAGAGGTTTGATGCGATTTGGGTTATCATTGATAGATTGACGAAGTGTGCTCACTTCTTACCTATTGGTGAGAGTTATAGTCTTGAAAGGTTGACCCAGATCTACATCAAGGAAGTAGTGAGGTTGCATGGTATGCCGTCGAGTATTGTCTCCGACCGAGATCCCATATTTACATCTAGATTTTGGAGACAGTTACACGATGCTTTGGGAACAAAGTTGAGGATGAGTTCTGCTTATCATCCTCAGACGGATGGACAGTCTGAGAGAACAATTCAATCATCGGCGGATCTTTTAAGAGCCTGTGTGTTGGAACATGTTGGCAGTTGGGATGAATTCCTACCATTGATTGAGTTCACATACAATAACAGTTTCCACAGCAGCATCGGGATGGCACCGTATGAGGCTATGTATGGGAGAAAGTGTAGGACACCGTTGTGTTGGTATGAGACTGGCGAGAGCCAAGTGTTGGGTCCTGATGTGGTACAACAAACAACAGAACCAGTTAGGAAAATAAGAGAGAAAATGAAGCAAGCCCAGGATAGACAGAGAAGCTATAGTAACAAGACACTACTAGAAAACTTGAATTTTCGGACGGAAATGTTTCCGTCTGAAATTTTCCGAAAATTTCGGACGGATTTCACACGGATTGTGTTATTTTTTATATTTTCCTTGATCCGTCTGAAATTTCGGACGGATTTCACACGGATTGTGTTATTTTTTATATTTTCCTTGATTTATCTTACATCCGTTTGAAATTCGTCCAAAAATTTCGGACGGATTTCACACGGATTTGCTATTTTTTATATTTTCCTTGATTTATCTTACATCCGTCTGAAATCTGTCCGAAAATTTCGAACGGATTTCACACGAATTGTGTCATTTTTTATATTTCTTACATCCGTCTGAAATCCGTCCGAAAATTTCGGACGTATTTCACACGGATTTGTTATTTTTTATATTTTCCTTGATTTATCTTACATTCGTCTGAAATCCGTCAGAAAATTTTGGACGGATTTCGCATGGATTGTGTTAATTTTTATATTTCTTACATCCGTCTGAAATCCGTCCGAAATTTTCGGACGGATTTCACACAGAATTTGTTATTTTTTATATTTTCCTTGATTTATCTTACACCCGTCTGAAATCCGTCCGAAAATTTCGGACGGATTTCACACGGATTTGTTATTTTTTATATTTTCCTTGATTTATCTTACATCCGTCTGAAATCCGTCCGAAAATTTCAGACGGATTTCACACGGATTGTGTTATTTTTTATATTTCTTACATCCGTCTAAAATCCGTCCGAAAATTTCTGACGGATTTCACACGGAATTTGTTATTTTTTTATATTTTCCTTGATTTATCTTACATCCGATTTACACATATGATTAATTATTTTATTTGAATGTTTATGTTTATTTTATTATGTGGTTTAGTTGAGTAATTAAATTTCTCTCTTCAAATTATTTTATCGGGTGTGTTAGCACTGACTTATTTCAGTGAATGCACGCTTGCTAGACAATAAATTACATTATTGTCAATATTATTAGCAGTACAGAAAAGTGTTTAAAAATAATATGATTAAGAGAAAAGCATTTTCATATTTTCATCCTATTTAATTTTAGAGTTGAAAATAAACTGGTTTGACCTTAATTGGAGATTAAATTTTGGACCGAGTATTTTCGTAGTTGATCAGTTCAACTATTAATCTTTATTCTAATTTGAATTTTGAAATCATATATTTATCAATATTTATTTTTAGATTCAAAAACTAAAAACATGTTTATTTTTAGACTTAATATTTTATCACTCATTTTTGTACCTATCACTAAATGTTAAGTTTAAAACATAAAAACTCTCTCCTTCCCTCGTCAGACCTGTAACCCCTCCCCCTTCTCTCTTTCTTTCTTTTTCTTCTTCTTTCTCCTTCTTTCTCTCTTCTTCTTCTTCCTCCCTCCAACTTCACCCTCTTCCTTCACTCCCAGCCGGCGTCATCCCACCACCGCAGCCACAGTCCGGCCGCGCGTCGTGCCTCCTAGGGACGCCGTTCAGCCACTGCTCAACACGGAGAAGATGGCTATGCGACCCAGCCCTTTCCTGCGCGTGCCTGGCCGCTGCTTCACCCTCCGCCGTCGTGAAACGGCATATCCACTGCGGTAAGCTCCGGTTGCTGCCATTAATGGTGGTTTTCAACCTCTATGGGTTGTTACACCTCCTTTCCTCCTCCCCTAAAGCTTGATTATTGTTTTCATTTAGATCTTGGTGCTGTCCAGAAGCGCATCGCCGTCCTCCGCTGCCACTGCCGCCGTGCCGGACAGCCAGACCTCCACCATCTATTCTCCCTTACTTGTGGGTGAGTGATTCCTCACCTTACCTTGTTGGATTTCAAGAAATCCCCAAATTGATTTTGAAACCCTAACCCTTTGATTTCAAATTTTACTCTTAAAATTAAACCTTGTTTTATGAAATTGGGATTGTGAATTAGTGTTTCCCTAAACCAATTTCATTATTCTTTAGTTAAAATGAGTTTTCCCCAAATTGCAAACCCTAACCCTAGCTCTTTGATTTCATACTGTGATTTGAAAAATGGATGCAAGTCGTAGCAACCGAGTTCAATATCTCAGAGACGTGCTACTTGAATCGGATTCCTGAGTCTGAGAGCTCTGATATCTCACTCAATGGAGCCTCAAATGCTCGTTTCCACCTCAGACGGTTCACTCCTACTACAGAGGTGAAGGTTACCTACCACAAAATAAAACAATTCATTTTACTAAATATTTTGACTTATAAGCATGTGATATCTGCAAAAACAATAGGCAGAACAATGCATGCCCAATGAGAATTTTTTTGTTTATTATTTATTATTTATTTAGTGTCCTTTAGTTAGGTGCAAGTTCATGTTCTTGGATCTACAAGTATATCATGCTTAACCATTAACAAAAGTACTTTTAGATTAAAATAAGAAGCATTGTTTTGTACGATTGTCATCGCTCCCTTTGCCAAATGCTTGACTGGGAGTACTTGTAACTGTTTACATTATTTTTTGAGAAATTCTTTTAAAGTCTACTACTCCACTAAGAACATTACATGAGGCACCAAATAAGCAAACATGCTGTTGCATTGAAAATAAAATATTATTAAATCAAATCTAGACCGTTACAAAGACTGCACTATGAGAGTATCTAATTATTTTTCACATTTTTGGTATACTTTTGTAGGTCAAGCTTTGCGGCCATGCCACATTAGCATCTGCACATATTCACTTTTCATCCGGTTTGGTGAAATCCAATATTATTGAATTTCTGACTTTATCTGGAGTGCTAACTACTAAAAGGGTGACAGGCATCAATAGAACAAATGCCTCAAATGTTGATATTTTCGTTGAATTGGGTTTCCCTACTGATACACTTACTGAATTCAATTGTGATGATATCTCACAAATTTCCGGCGCCTTGAATGGTGCCTCCATCATTGATATAAAGAGGACTACCATTGGAGATGGAGATGACCTCTTGGTAATTCTCAGTATCTGTTTCTCATTTATGTTCTGTTCTCTAGCATACATCAGTTGCAAAGCGATTATTTTCCTAGTAAACAACATACTTTGGGTTTGGACTTTGGACCATAGTTACAAAGTTTTCTCAATAACCCTACAAACTGTGTACTAGTTCCCACATAGCAATTTTTGATACTTCTCAGTGTAAAGACGGTCTTATCTTCTGTTAACCTTGTTGATATTAGGAAACAATATGTTGTAGTTGAATCATTCAAACTGCATATTCTGTGTGAGTGGTGAAGCTTATAATGTTTTGTAGGTTGAACTTGCCTCAGGAAAAGACGTTGCAGAACTAATGTCGGATATTGCTGCAATAGCAAAATGCCCTGGCGGGGGCATACTTGCTTCTTGGACTGCTCCTCCAGAATCTGGATTTGATTATTATTGTCGATGCTTCTTTCCAAAATATGGAATCGATGAGGTAATATGTCAGTACCAGCTAATTTGTGCTGTTAGTACTCAGTACTAAAGAATTTCTAATGAGTGTATCGAAAAGGCTTTGTTGAGAAATATTGTAGCCACCTTAAAAAAATCTAGTATTGTGTCCATCATTTTTTAATGAATCATTGACAAAAGACTCATAAGAGGTACGGTTAGATTTTAACATTAGTAGCATTTGATGCATTCATTTTGACTAATGAGGACTATCGAAGGCATACTACTAAAAACCGACAGCGACAATTGGGGACTGCATAAGCACTCCACTTTACATTGCTAATTCTTTTTTTCTTTCATTTAGATATCTGCTGGATATGTGGGTTAGCAGGTAATATTGAGTCTATTTTGATTATTAAGAAGTAGCATTTACATGTTTAAATTGAAGCATTATCTGTTCTATTTAAAGGTTTAATGTAGATGGGAAGGTTTCTTTGAAATTTTTCTTCTATTGTAAAAAATTATGGAAATACTAATCACTTGGTGATTCGCTTCAGGATCTGCAGAACTTGCAAGCATGGCTGCAAGAGCAGCTGCCGAACTTTCAAACCGAGTGAACATGACAAGGCGGTACTCAAGTGGGTCACATAGTTCTTCTGACAACTTTATTTATTTTTTTTGTTTGGTTCATTACATGACCTTCACAGTTCACAGTGGCTTGATCTTCTGATAGTTTTTAAGTCATGACTTTTGGATTGCATGCAGCAATTGGTATTTGATTTTTAGAAGTTGTATGGTACCAAGGCTGTATTTTGTAACAATAGTCAAATTCATGATTTTGTGATTGAATGTGAAACTGCAAATGTTAGTGATCGGTGCCATATAATTCGCATAGATAGTGAAACTGTAATGTAAGTGAAGTGATCTGTCACGGCCTGGTCGTGACAGATTCTGCCTAGAAGGGGTCTGGCTCGGTTGACATGTCACGGCCGTGATGGGCATCACGGCCTGGCCGTGACAGCTTCTGCCTTGAACGCTTCACTAAATGGTCTATCACGGCCATGATGGGTATCACGGCCTGGCCGTGACAAATTCTGCCTAGAAGGGGTCTGGCTCAGTTGACATGTCACGGCCGTGATGGGCATCACGGCCTGGCCGTGACAGCTTCTGCCTTGAACGCTTCACTAAATGGTTTGTCCGAAATTCGTCTGAACAATAACCAATAAAATCACAACATCCGTCCCAAATCCGTTGGAAAACAAAAATAAATCTGTCCGAAATTCGTCCGAACAATAACCAATAAAATCACAACATCCGTCCCAAATCCGTTGGAAAACAAAAATAAATCTGTCCGAAATTCGTCCGAACAATAACCAATAAAATCACAACATCCGTCCCAAATCCGTTGGAAAACAAAAATAAATCTGTCTGAAATTCGTCCGAACAATAACAAAAATCCGGATTTGCACGTTGTCCATATTCCGTCCGCAATCCGTCTGTAAATATTTTCGGACAGAATTTGGGACGGATTTTATAATTTCCAACGAGGCTTTTTCAGACGGGTGCCATTTCGTCCAAAATCCATTCGAAATGAATTATCCGTCCGAAATTTGTCCAATTTTCGTCCGAGATCCGTCTGTAAATTTGTCCGAAAAAGATGGATTTCTAGTAGTGAGAGGAGGACACCCTTAGAGTTCCAAGAAGGTGATCACGTGTTCTTGAGAGTCACCCCGAAGACCGGAATTGGCAGAGCTATAAAGTCTAGAAAGCTCACTCCCTGATTCATTGGACCATTTCAGATTCTTCGATGAATTGGTCCAGTAGCTTACCAGATAGCCTTACCGCATTACCTTTCCAACCTTCACGATGTATTCCATGTTTTCCAGTTGAGAAAATATTACCCTAATCCTTCTCATGTCATTGAGCCTAAGTCAATACAACTCCGAGAGAATTTGGAATATGAGGCTTTACCGTCTAATATTGCAGATAGAAGGATTAAAGAACTCTGTGGTAAACCAATTCCCCTGGTCAAGGTCATATGGGATAGTGTTACCGGAGATGATGCTTGGGAGTGTGAGGCTGACATTCAGCTGCAGTACCCCCATCTGTTTTCAGGTATGTAAATTCCGAGGACGGAATTTCTTTTAAGGGGGCTAGAAATGTAACATTCGTAATTTTGTGTTTTGTTTAAGTAAGAGGAATAGGTTTAAGACTTGGATTAAATATTTAAGATGTTGTTTGAGGTCTAGTAACCTTTGCATAGAAAGTACGAAGTCATCTCGAGTGAGTTTGAACGTGAAAACAACTTAGGGTTTTCCCCGATTATCGTCTTTAGGATGTATGAGTGTGAAACAAGAAATTTAGAGTTAGGATTGAGATTAGGCATTTTTATGGTTTGAGGTTGTTTATTAGGTCTTGATGAGCCTATATCTCATATTTGAGGTCAATCGGACTTCAAACGAGCTCAGAATGCGAAGAAACGCACGAAGTCAACATTGCAAACCAGAGGCCACGCTGAGCGTGGGAAAGTGGTGCCATGCACGAGGGCACGTGGTGGGTTACGTGGCACACATGCAAGAACGCTGGTGGACGCTCCCACGCTGAGCGTGGGTAAAATCACGTTGAGCATGAGCGCCAGGAATTTGAAAAAAAATAAAAAGGGCTCAAGTGATTTCACTTAAGCCTTTTGAAACCGAAAACAGAGAAGGAGACCCGAGAGTTGGAAAGAACAGAAAGCCAGAGAGTTCTAGAGAGAGAGGGAGAGAATTAGAGAGAGAATTATAGAATGAGAGAGGGGGATCACTAAAGAACCCTAAAAACACCATTGTTGAGAGCTTTAGGAGCTGGAACAGTTTCAGAGAAATCATCACCAAGCCTTCATCCTCCGTTGGATTGTGTCCAAATTGACATGGATGTTCTGAGATAGTATTTATTCATATCTAACGGTTGTAAATTCTGTACCTTTCCCAGAGTATGAGTTATTCAGCCTAGAAGTTGGAGTTGAGTTCAACTCGGGTACCTCCAAACCAGTCATCTTGAGAGGTTCATCCCCGGCTCATCCACCGTTGGATAGAGCTGAAATTTTTGGAAAAGGTAAAGGGAAAGTAGTTATCTAATATCACCGTTCAATTTGGGAAACAAATGTCTGGATTGTGATATATGAGGCCAAATCAGTGGCATATTTGGTGGTATTTACTGCCAATTTTGAGTTCCTTACAATGTGCCTTTTTCAATGTGAGTCGTAGGTGGATTTTGAGGCTCGGAGACCCTATTTCTAGGTGAGGCAGAATCGAGGAGTTTTGAGGACGCTTTGTTTTAATTTGTTTCATCTCGTTCTGTGTAGCGCGCGACTCTCCAGGTGGGGGAAAGAAACTATTTAACGTCGGAAACGGCACGGTTACATTTAATTAGATAATGGCGTAGAGTGACCCAAACCCTACAGGAGAGCGAGTAACGGACAATGTCTATACCACATTGGGGACTACTCAGTGGTGCCGATGATGATACAGAAATTGTGCGTTTATCGTCGTTACGCTATATATATATTATTTTTATTACGTGAGGATTGTCTGTTTGACTGGTTGATTTGAACTTGGTACTTGATGTATGATATCATGAGTGTTGTAATTATTTTTGAAAGTGTGTATACCTATTATTATTATTATTATTATTATTATTATTATTATTATTATTATTATTATTATTATTATTATTATTATTATTATTATTATTATTATTTGGAATTTATTATTTGGAAATGATATTATGACATGATGATATATGATGATGATCTTGGATAACATGATGATGATTATGATGATATGATGAGTGTTATGATTGTGCTTAGAGGATTGAGTAAATCATAAGTTATGTTGAGACACAATGATGTATTTGGGGATTGCATACGATATGTGATAGCAGTGCCTAACCGAGATGATTATCATGATATGAGGCTGAGATTGATGAGATGAGATTATTTTGAGGTTATCTATGAGACTATGATGAGCAGGTAGGGCACAAGGGGGTGACCTGAAACATGGTCTGTGATATGAGGGACCTGAAACATGGTTGAGTAGACCTGAAACATGGTCGAGTGGACCTGAAACAAGGTCGAGTGGGGTCTATGCCTCGGGGGGAGAATTCCCGGGGATAGGCTAACGGCGGACCGTCCAGAGATGATTTCATTTTAGTCGCAGCTATAGTTCATGCATTGCATGAGCATCCTGGATTGTGGTCCAGAGGTGTGCACCGGGTTGTGTAGCTATAGTGCCATTGCTTTGCGTGGGCACCCTCCATCCGCGGACGAGGGTGTGCGCCGGGGACTCTGGGACGTGTCGATTATATTGTTGTGATATTCGGATATGACCAATATCTGAGGAGATTATTCTTACAGCGTTTGCATTGCATCATGATGGAGGGTAGAGGAAAGATCCTAGATGTGGATTGAGGATGATTATGTTTCATATATTTATACTTGGGAGACGGATGTTTAGTGTGTCGTTATTTAATTAAATGTTGCTAAACCCTTTCCACGTTTGATGTTATATGGTTTCTTATCCCTGTCTTCTCTATATTGCCTATGTTTTTTTATGTGATCGTGATGAGAAGATCCTACGGGGGAGCTAGCTATGGAGGAGCTTGATGGGACCTCGTATGTGCCAGACGTTGGAGGACGAGCAGTGGATCCTCATAGTTGAGTACAGAGTCTATGGCCAGTGCGTCTTGTCTCTTTAGGATGTTGTTTTATTTTGTTTGATTATCGGTTTGTACATTTTGGGATTTGACTGATGGGATTCCCTCTACTGTATACTATCAGGTCTTGAGGTGTATATGTTATGTATGTATGTATATATGTTGTGTATGTTTTAAGTTTTTTTTTTACTTTTTCCACTGTTTTAATATATCAGCTTAACGATAATAACGAAATTAGGTCTTAATAATTTTTTTTGGTTTTCTTTAATGGGACGTCAGGGTGTCTCAACTCTCACCCTTACTTTACCATGATCGGCCATCATCTGCCATGCCAGTTTCATAATGTAGGCTTTGTTTAGAACTCTAAAGTTCCGAAAACCAAGACCACCTTCATCTTTTGGCATAGATACTTGGCTCCAAGAGATAAGGTGGCACTTTCTTTGGTTCGAAGAGCTTCCCCAAATGAATTTTCTGCACAATTTCTCAGCTTCATCACAAACTGAAATTGGAATGGCATTTGCTTGAATCACATAGCCAGGGATATTAGCCAAGGATGCTTGGGTTAGTGCCATTATGCCAGCAAAGGACAGGGTTGAAGCTTTCCAACCAGAAAGCTTATTCCTCATCTTGTCTAAAATATAAGCATAGGTCTGTCTAGAGCTTCTTCAATGCAGCAGGGGAACTCCCAAGTAATGACCTAAACATTCAGTTTTATCAATTCCCAGAACCTGGCAAATATTATTAGAAGCTTCTTCCTTAATGTTTTTAGAGAAAAACACTTTTGATTTACTTATATTAGCTTCTCACCAGACTTACTGCGAAAATCATTCTAAACTTCTTGGATATTTACAGCCTGGTCAGATGAAGCTTCATCTATAAGCACTAGGTCATCAGTAAAATTTATGTGGGAAACACTTGGACCATTTCCTCTTCCAAACTTGAGTGGTTTCCAAGCACCTTCCCCAACCAAATCCTGAATCTTGTGACCGAGCATTTCCAAAGCAAGAACAAATAAGTAAGGAGATAGGGGATCTCCTTGTCTCAATCCCCTTGAAGAGTTAAAGGGATTGGTTTTATCACCATTCCAGTTTATTCTTAAGGAAACTAAATTCAAGCAGTGGGAAATAAGGTTGATCATTCTTGAAGGAAGACCAATGATTTCAAAGTTTCTTTGATAAAGCCCCATTCTAGCCTATCATAGGCTTTCTCCAAATCTAGCTTTAGAATCACGAACCCTTTTCTTCGAACGAGAATTGTCTGACTTTAATGAATTAAAGTCACCTAACTTTAACAATTAATAGCCATAGGATTCATCCAACGCACCAGAATAATGAACAGAATAATAACCTTAAAACAAAATATTAAGGAGTTAAGAAAATACTTAGAAATATTAGAAACATTAGAACCAAATGAATATATTATTTACCATCAAGAATTGGTTAGAAAAAGGATAAGAAAATTAAAACAAGAATTAGAAAATTGTATAGGATAATGGGACTATCCGAAGAATTAGAAGCAGGATTCAGAGAAATAGAAAGAATATTGAAAGAATTAAATAAAAATATTATTCAATTAATTGAAAATACAGATAAAATTGCAAATTACACTTGCCATAAAATACAAAAAGGAAAGAATGAAATAGAAAATATTAAAGAAACCTTAAACAATATTAATAAAGGAAAAGAAATAAATGAAAATGAAGACATTATTAAAATAAAAATTATTTTAGAACAACTAGAAAATCTATTAGAATATGAAGAAAATAATAGATGCATAACAAAAAATGAACTAGAAGAGATTTTAGAATCCAGAAGATTAAAAGGAATAATAATTAAACAAGAACCAGAACAAGAATCTTCATGGATACCTACACCCGTATCTTCATGGAGGGGATAAAGGAAGAATATATGGAAACATTAAGAAAATCAAATGATTTAGAAAAAATTCAACAATTATTGGAACAACTCAAAATAGTTGAAGAAGAAAATAATCAAATACACAATATCGAAAAGATTGATAAAAAAGATATAGAAAACAATGAAAATGAGGAAATAATCTTAAATTACAATTCATCTTCAGAATCTGAAGAAAACCATATAAAAATGGAAAGAGGTGAATATAGTGGAAAAAGCCCTAAAAGAAAATGGGAAGAATATAAATATACACCTGAAGAAGCTTGGGATAAATACGAAACAGAAGCTATGTATAATAAAGGATATGCAAGAAAAAATAATAAATGGACAAAAGTTCAAGAAGAATTTAAACCTCAATACCATAATACTGGAAATATACTTGACCTTGACTGTATTAGAAACAAAGAAGATGTATTATTAAAATGGACGAATGAAATAATGATCCTAACTGACGAAAGATTTAAACAGTTAAACTTTATAGAAACAAAAAATTTTGTGACCTTCAAAACAACAGGAAATGTACAAAAATTTTTAGAAGGAATTAAAGATGCAGAATGGATTAACTTCGGAAGAATGGTAGATAATAGCGCAGACTATGTCAAATTAATAATGACTCTAATACACCAAGAATTTTTAGGATATAACTTAATGGAACAAAGAGAAAAGACAAATAAATCTCTAATTGAAAATGCCAAGTCACATCTTAATAGAATGCAAATATGTGATATGTGTCAAATAGAAAGTTTCATCTGCGAATATCAGAAATACTATTATCAACTAGATGAAGAATCTAAAGAAATATATAAATATATCTTTATAGATAAATTACCATATCCACTAAATTCAAAAATTAATAAACTTTGGGAATTAAAACCCGAAGAAACAGCAAATACTTTAGGAGGAGTTATTAAACTCCTATACCAAGAACTAAGAGAACAATGTTTGAATAGAGAAACAATTAGACAATTGAATAGAGGAAGTAATGTCATTTGTTGTGACATCCCAGAGATAGAAAAACCAGGGAAATATGGTTGTGATAAAATAAAAAGAAAGAAAAAGTATTACAAAAGACCAAATCTACGAAAGACTTATTCTAGAAAGAAAAATTATTACAAAAATAATAAAAAGAAATATTTCAGAAGAAAGAAATCAACACCAAGGAAATACTGCCCAAAGGGAAAAAAGAAATGTGTCTGTTGGATATGTAATGTTGAAGGACATTATGCTAATGAATGCCCTCAAAGGAAAGAAAAAGATTTTAAGGAAAAATCAAAATTAATAAAACAAGTTTTCCAGATATATGAACTTGAACCATTAGAAGAAGAACTAAGTGATTCGGAAATAAGTATATATGAATATACTGATGATGAATTATCTTCAGAAGAAGGAGAATTCGAATAGCACCTATATAAAAATATTGATAGAAAAAAGTAAAAATGTAACAGAAGCCTATATAGATACTGGAGCAAGTCTTTGTCTTGCAACAGAAGCATTGATTGATAATTGGGAAAGATTAGAAAAACCATTAAAAATCCAAATTGCTGATGGATCAATACATTCATTGTATTGGATATCAAAACGAATTACTTTGATAATACAAGAAAAAATATTTATAATACCAACAATATATAAACAAGAAACAGGAATAGATATGATTATTGGAAATAATTTCTTACGATTATACCAACCGTTTTGTCAATATTTAACATATATTACTTTGAGAACCCCATATATTTATCAAAAACAAAAACGAGAAATTATCAAAATACCAATTATCCATACTTCTACATGTACTTATTCATCAAAGTTTCAACAGCTGAAACGTGGTGAGATTATTAGCTTAATTTGCACAAAAATCCGTCATATATTAGTCAATTTAGAACCAAATCGAATAATACCGGCTCATATAGAAGAACTTCTAGAAAAGGTTTGTAGCGAAAACCCTCTAGACCCAAGAATTAATAAAAATACTGAATTAGTTGAATTAAAATTAAAAGACCCCACAAAAGAGGTAAAATGTAAACCAATGATTTATACAAAACAAGATAGAGATGAATTTGAAAAAGATATTAATGATATGTGTAAAAAAGGACTAATTAGACCATCAACTAGTAAACACTCTGCACCAGCTTTTTATGTAGAAAATCATAATGAAATAAAAAGAGGTAAAAGAAGGATGGTAATTAATTACAAGCAAATTAATGATGCCATGGAAGGAGATGCCTATTTTCTTCCAAGAAAGGACTTAATTATTGAAAGAATTAGAAACATGAATTGGTTTAGCACCTTTGACTGTAAATCAGGTTTTTACCAAATTAGATTGACTGAAGAATCTAAGGCACTAACAGCATTCAGTTGTCCTCAAGGTCAATATGAATGGAATGTACTCCCAATGGGACTAAAGCAATCACCTGGAATCTTCCAGCGGAGAATCGATTCAATTCTTAAGGAATTTAAAGACTTTTGTCTTATTTATATTGATGATATATTAATCTTTTCAAATAAAGGATTAGATGATCACTTTAAAAAGATAGAATTTGTTCTTAACAAGTGTTATGAATACGGAATAGTCTTAAGCAAGAAAAAAGCAGTCCTAGCCCAGAATAGAATTAATTATTTAGGATTAGAAATCGAGAAAGGGAAAATAATAATGCAACGACATATACTAGAGAAACTTCAAAATTTCCCAACAACATTAAAGGATAAAAAGGATTTACAAATATTTCTTGGACTACTAACATATATTTCAAATGAAGGTTTTATCAAGAATCTTGCAGCAGAAAGAAGGATCCTTCAACAAAAACTAAAGAAGGATGCCCAATGGACATGGACTGATGATGATGATAGACTTATTATAAAAATGAAAGACTTATGTCGGGATCTTCCTGAGCTATATCATCCATCGGATGATGATGAAATAATTATTGAGACTGATGCCTCAAATGACTGTTGGGGTGGTGTTATGAAAGCAAAACCCCCTGGACACAAAAATGAATTACTGTGCCGATATATGTCAGGAACTTTTTCAGATAGTGAGATTAATTATCCCACTCATGAAAAAGAGACATTGGCTTTGATCCGTATGTTGGAAAAACATCGGATTTATATACTGGATAAGGACTTCATTGTCCGAACCGATTCTACTTGTGCAGGATTTAAGAACTTAAATCATAAAGGAACTTATAAACAAGGACGATTGATTAGATGGCAAATGAAACTGGCCGAATACAATTACTCAATCTCTCACATAAAGGGAGATAAAAATGTTCTTGCAGATATTTTATCAAAAGAATGGAGCAATCAACAACTAAAGACATACTGAAGCAGATTCAATACCAAGAAATGCTCGAGAAGAAAAAAATGATGGAGCTTGACTTAATCAGAACAAATATTGAAGTACTGAAGTTTCAACTACAAAGAATGCCTATCAAGGAAGACCCAATGAAAAATATCAAACAACAGGTACAAGAAAGCACTAGCGAAAAGTGGTACAATATCTTTGATGGACCACACCCAGGAATTTACAATGAATGGCACAAAGCAGCCCCACACTGCATTGGGATTTCCGGAGTCCATCATAAAGGATTTCGAACCAAAGAAGAAGCAGAGAAGGCTTTGATCGACTACCAAAAAGAACAAGACAAAGACAAGGGCGTTTATCTTGGCCCAAGGACTTTCTCTGAAACCATAAAGAATCCACCAACGTAAAAGACTTCACTAAGAATACTTGGAAGAGTTCCTTCTTCCATTGATGACTATCAAATTCCCTCAAGAAAAGATCATGAACTCCAAGTTCAATTTTCTAAAGAAAAATTTTTTGAACACCTAAAAAGACTGACCCACTGGTCCGAAAAGGAAAAAATTAATTGTTTTTACATGGTCAACCGAAATATGTTCGGTGTTAAGGCCGTAATTACTCCCGGAGCTACATCGATTTTTACATTTAATATGTTCCAGTTTGGACTTATCGAATGTCTCTACCTCAGCCAAGACTTGGAAGAAATCAGATTATTTCCATATAATTTGAAAGAAGCCATTCAGAACTACCAAAAGAATGTTGCAAAGGATAGAACTATCTTCCTGAAGTTCTATTCAGCTTACCCAGATTTTACAACTAAACAACCCACAAAGAATTTAATCTTCATTGGAGTAAGTAACAATACTTTCTCTATGCGAGATGAACCTACTAAAGAAGAATACAGTGAAGAAAAGATTGTCATGATCCAAGCAAATCAACTGGCAAGTATCTTTACTCAGTGCCAATTAATTGGTAAAGACTCTTTCATTAAAGCCATGTACAAGGGTCCACATACTTTGCTACTCAGCAAAACCAGTGGAAAATTGATTAGAGAAAAAGATCTAGCACTACTGACAAACTTCGAATTACCCTTCTACACGCTACAAGGACTTTCAATGAACTACCAGCCAGCTATCCTTGATTTATTGTGCTCAATGATTAAGGAGAATGGCAATCACAAATGCGAAAGATGTGTAAAGAAAGAAGACTGCCGACAAGATGACAAAGACTCAGACGAAGCCATTATTGAAGAATGACGTAAGCACTGACGTCATCAAGCATTATTGGAAGGATGACATAAGCAATGACATCATCATGAATTATTAGAATGTTTGATTGATTGTAATAATTCAGGGACTTTTTTGTAAATTACTATGCCTTTCTACTTGTATAAATAAGAGCCCTCAGAAACGATGAAGGCAGAGCATCTGAAATTGAGTTTTCAATCTCTCTCTTCTCTCTGAGAAGATCTAAGCTATGCTTAGCGATTCCTTGAGTGTGGAATCAACCCGGTTCTATGTACTTCACTACTGTTTATAAATAAACTACTTTCATATATTCCTCTACTTCATTACTACTTTACTTTCATTACTTCCAATTACTCATCGAAATTTCAAACTACGACTTAGACGGAAGCTGCGGTGGACCAAGAAACCCAGAATTACTTCAAACCTCCAGTTCAGGTATGATTCAGAAACCATTTAGTTTTATTCAATTTATAATAGAAAGCAATCATGTCTGAAATAGAAAAGGAAATAATTAATAATACTGATGTAGAACATTTACAAATTACTGAAGAAGATGGAAACTATGAAGGAAGTATCTTAATAGATCCAAAATTATTTCAAAAGATTCAAAAGGAAGATTTGAATTTATCTAAAGATGCAAATATGAAAAAACTAGGAGGAATTATGAAACGATTTAACCAAAAAGAAAATATAATATATTACGGAAAAATAATTAATGAAACACCAATAGAAATATCTGAAACACAGGGAAACACATGTATACAATTATTGAATAAAAAGAAATTAATTGAGTTAAAAAGGAATTTAAAGAAGGAATCACATAGAAAGAAAATAGGTTATATTCATATAGGAGCAATACAAGTCTTAATTAAGGCAACCTTTCAAGAAGGAATAGACTCACCTATTGAATTAGTTTTAAAAGATGATAGAATAACAGATCCAAAGGATAAAATATTAGGAGTAATCGAAGGAAACTTAGCTTATGTTAAGCTAAAATTCGAAATACACCCAAATATTGGAATACCGTTAGATACTCAAAGATTAGATCAATCTCTAACTATGGAACATAGATTTTTAAGAAATAATTTAATGAGATCAGGAGACAAGATTTTCTCAATTACTTATTGTGTCAATTATGCACTAACGAACTCACATCATAGTATTACGTTTAGAAATAATGACAGAATAGATATACCAAAACTTTTCGAGGAAATAGGAAAAATTTATTATCCTAAAAGAAATGACTTAACAAAATTAGGAATTTCTATAAGAAATCCAAAATCACTAAGTTTTAGGCAGACCCCTAAACCAATTACTTTTCCAGAAACAGAAGAAAATAAAGATGAAAATATAAATAAATTATCAAATCAAGTAAGAGATCTAGCCCAATATTTAAGAAATAGAATATGAACAAAGAAAAAGAATTAAGAAATATTTATGAAAAATCTTATAATAAAATAAATCAAGATAAAAAGAATATAAAAGACTTTATGAATATTTATGACAATCATCTTAAAAGAAATAAGGAGGATAAAAACCGAAAACAGATGGAAAAATATATTATAGAAAAAGAAAAAGAACTGATTAATATAAGACATAAAAGAGAAAAACATAAAAGACAAATAATAGAAAAAATAGAAAAAATAGAAGAAATGATTTTAAAGTCAGATCAATCAACTAGTTATTTTAAATTAATAGCACCAACTTTTGAAGATATTGATTAAAATAATGGAAATATATTCCGAGTTTGATACTCAAACAGAAAATGAAATCCTAAGTGTACTAATTATGGATTTACCTATTGATTGTAAACAATTAATAATTGAAAAAAATAAAAGCCCAAGTTAGACAGGAAGATTATTATCTTGCAATTATTTCATTAGAAATAGAATGAGACTATATGGAAGAGATAGGATTAGCTCTTGAATTTGAATATGATAGATTATCATTATCTGATATATATGAAGAATGGGATTTACTAGATGATTAAAATGGATCAAGAAATATTAAGTATACTAATTATGAAAGTACCCCAAGATTGCAAGCGAATAATAGTTAACAAATTAAAACACCAACACTGGCAAGAAAAACTTTATTTAAAACAAATAATGCAAAGAGTACAATTAGTGTTTTGTGAAGAAGAAAGAAAGTTGTTAATCGAAGAAATAATGGAATTAGATGACCAAATAATGGATTATGGATATGAATTACTTGTAACTCAAATCATGCATGAAAATAATCACTCAGATTATGCCTAATTACTACCACCACCTGGGAATTAATAGGGGAATTAATAGGGTGGTACCGAATTGGTATCAAAGCCAAGTACTAGCTAACTAATAATGAGTACCCTATACATAGAAAAATTTGTTCACTATTTAAGTATGATAGATTTAACAAATCAAAACAGATTAAAAGACTTGATACAAGAATTAAAAGATGAAGCCACTGATACATGTAATAAACACATGGAATATCATTGTGAGTATTGTGACTGTAGAGAATACGAAAGAAAAATAGATTTAATAAAAATATTAATTGAAAAATTAAATGAGTGGACGGATCAATAAGGATCTGGATTCAATGGCTCAAATTAGCCAAAGGCAGGTGCCTTTACCCGCCATAAAGGTAGAGAATTCGCTCCCCTTTTCTTCCGTGAAGGTTGTTAAGAGAGTGGATAGATTCCTGCATCACAATAATGTTATCAATAATAGATCTTCGAGGAACAAAGCTAATTTGATTATGAGAAACTAAATAAGGCATAACACTTCTTAATCTTTGGCTAATAACCTTAGTAACAACTTTATACACAACATTACATAAAACAATCGGTCTGAATTGAGAAACTAAATTAGGAGAATCACGTTTAGGTATAAGAGTAATAAGAGTTTGATTCACTTCCCCAATTTTTTCAGGATTCTGAAAGTAGTCACAAACAAATCTATGCAGAGATTCTCCAATAATGTCCCATTGAGACTTAAAGAAGATAGGATGGAAGCCATCCGGATCAAGGGCTTTGTAATTCTTCATACTAAAGAGAGCACCCCTGGTTTCTTCTATAGACACATCCCTTTCAAGACAAAGCATGTCAGAATGATTAATAACAGGAAAGGAATGAACTGTATTGAAATGAAAATTATCAATTCTAAGGGAGGAATATAAGTTTATGAAGAAATCAGAAACAAGATCCTTCAAATCCTGATCCTCATAAATCCAAGTATCATTACTCTTTTTAAGTGCAGTAATTTTATTTTTCCTCATTCTTTGGACAGCATTTAAGTGGAAAAACCTAGTATCTCTATCACTAGAGCAATCCGCTTAGCCTTGGCTTGTTGGAACCAATAAACTTCTTCATATCTAGAGATAGAGAAGTACTCATGCCAAAGTTGATTCTTGAGAGAGATCAATATTAGGAAAAATCCAAGTCCCACATTGACTAGAGATAATATCTAATAAGAGTTTATAAGTAGTGGGTAATCCTCATCCTATGAGCTAGTTTTTGGGATTGAGTTAGGCTCAAAATCTAATATGATATCAGAGCTATCCTAGATCCATTGTTGGGTCATCCACATCCTATAAGCTAGCGGATTGAGTTAGGCCCAAAATCTAATAATCAACCTCTCAGACTGATTAGAGATAAGCATTTTATTAATACCTTCTAGCCTTTTATAATTCTATGTTTCCTTCTAAAGATATTGCCAAACTCCTCTTTGTTCCAAATGGAAAAAACAATAGAAGTTCTGTGGATATTTTCATTCCAAGAGGCAGAAGGGTGGCAAGCATTTGAGACTTGATCTTTAAATCCTGGATGGTCAAAGCCATGGGCCAAGGAACTTAAAGTATCTTTGTCTCTCAACAGAAATAGGGGGTTTTAACCAGAGACCACAGTGGTCAGAAGTTTGAAGAGGAAGGTGAGTTACATATACCTCAGGGAAAAGGGTCTGCCATTCAGGATTTCCAAGCACTCTATCTAATCTTTCTAATAATTGACCAGTCTTCCAAGTGAAGGGAGGGTCATTGAAGCCAAAGTCAAGCAGATTGCACTCATCAATGCAATCAGCAAAGGCAGTACTTCTTTTGGTTGGCTTCTGCCAAGTATAGTTCAAGTAATAAGGGTTTGAAAATCAACAAAAGAAACCATTTGGAATAGAACCAGCGCCGCACAAGCACAAGTGCTCAACTGCTACCTTGTGCATTAAAACGACTATAGAGAGAAATTAGTGAGAAGTGCTGATTTGCGTATGCAGTGCAGAGCGTGGAACCACATAAAAAAAAATGTCGGTGAAGAGAGAGATTTTGGTGAAACACTAATGTATCTTAGATAATCTATGAAGCTTTTTTCAATGTCTTCAATACGTGAGCAACAATACCTTTTATGAACTCTTGGCATATGTGTATTGTGTTGACAAGGTATGGTTTTAAGAGATTTTAATTGAATGATGCATGTTGCCAATAATCTAATTTCTAAAATTGGGGGTTTTGTTAAAAAGGTGAATAATTTGATTAATTGATATTGTAATGTGCTTATTCATGTATATATATTGTGATATTCATGATTGCTTGTTGTTGGTGGAAATTTATATGTTTAATTTGTAGAAATTATTTTGTTACATGCATGAGATATGACATATGTGAATATAATATGTTGTATGATGTTTGCTGCAATACCACCTATGATAGGGGTATGGAAGAGTAATACCGCAGTAAGAGGTATCGAAAGTAACATAGCCGTGTATTTGGGATGTCGAAAAAGAGCAATACCGCCTTAAAGGGTATCGAAAGTAACACCGTCACACGTTGGGGTGTCGAAAAGAGAGAAATATCGTCGTGTGCACATGGGGGTATCGAAATAGAAATGTCCCTGACGGGAGGGTGACATCGAAACACTCCTCATGAGTAGGGGTGAGTAATGTGACGCCATTGTCATGTGATGTGTGAGATTTATAGCATGCCGACAAGAGACTAATTTAAGAATGAGGTCTCCGAGCCACTTGGAATATTTTCAAAACTATTTGGTACGTGGAATGTGATGCATTGAAGTGATTTGTTCTTATGCTAAATGTTTTTGACTTGTTGATTTTACTGTTGTTATTAAGTGTATTTTAAAATATATTACTTTGAAAAAATTAGCGGATATCATGGACAGTTTTTCCGGCTACTGTGCCGGCTAAGAACAACACTATTTTCGAAACATTTTATAAATGTATTGTTGTTCAATGGGATTTTATATCTCATAAAAAGTGTTGTTTTCAGAGCCCGAGGATATCGTTGTTGAGGGCATAGAGACTTGGAGATTTATCTTCTTGCTTTTAGATTAATTGGTTAGTATTGTAGCATGATTTAAGAGCGTCATGCAGACATCATGTATTAATTTCGGTTTTACTCTTCTCGGATTGTAGTTAGACGCTCGGTTTTGAGGATTTAATTTTATTTGATGTAATGGTATTATTATTATTATTATTATTATTATTATTATTATTATTATTATTATTATTATTACTACTACTACTACTACTACTACTACTACTACCGTAGTTATATTATTTTAAATAAATGAGATACTTTCAGGCTCGGTTTATTTGCGAAAATTTTTATGACTCGTATTTTTAAATTAAATGTTTTAAGGGATTTTTATTAAATTTATTTTGGGTTACTAATGTAATGAAGGCTTTACAAAGATCAACTAGATTACACATATGTAAAGTTTCCCTAAACATGGCTATGTGAGAATTATTGACTGGATTGTCTCCTAATTTTCCCCCCAAGAGAGCACCAAATTAGATTTACCAAAGATGATCCATCTAGGATTTTGGTTGACTAGATTTAGGTTCTTTAAGATCTCACAGGATAAATGCTTATTTTGGTTTTCTGGAAACTCATAGAAACCTAAGCTTCTACATGTATCATTCATCTTCTGAACTAATAATCATATCTATGTAGTTAAGGCTCATTCCTATGATTTCAACTAAAAGTGTATTCTCCCAAAGACAAGATAAACCTCCATCTCTTTCTCTTCCCTCAATAGCACAACTTACAACAACTATATTTTGAAAATCACCTAAATTTCTCATTCTATTTATTTCAGAATACTTCCTCTTTGTTTCCATTAGGAATATGAGATCGAGATCTTTTAATTTGATGAGCTTTTTAAGGGCTCTAATTGTTCGAGAGTTCCCAAGCCCTCGATAGTTCCACGACATTATTTTCATAATGCTCGACAGGTCTGCTAAGCAGACTGATGGGTTTCGGCAAGTGTACCAGATCAAATCAAGTAATAATTAAAACGATAAGAAACCGAGTATGGAACACAAACATTGGGTGATCAATTTATCTAAATTTAAATAGATAATTAAGTTTGACCAAGTCAATAGAGAGAGAAGATTATGGTGTGATCAATTGAGATATCAAAATTAACTAACAAAATCGCAAAAGAATCAAAACAAATCGCAGCAATTATCAAGAGTGAAAAAATGATTGGGAGAATCTAAGGTCACGATTTCACCTACACAATCAACCCTAGATCTAGATGTGATTATTTCTCTATTCCTAATTCAATCTCTATGCCAACCAGGAACCCTAAATTATTCTAATGACTCTTTCAAGCGCAAAAGAAAACACCCTTACACACTAATCAACCATATTTCTATGATGATTAACATGCAAGAATTCATTAAAATGTTGGTTCCCTATATCGAATGCAGAAGTCTCCTATTATATTTCTATCAATGATCAACTTGTGTTCTTAATTCAAACCTTAAAGCATGAATCTCTGGTCGGACTCATCACACTTGGGTGTTAATCATGAGCTCTTTTGATTAACACATACAAATCAGAATTAAGAAGCAAATATTAAGAAGAAGGTAATAGAAAACATCACAAATTTCACAATGCCATCATGTGCGACTACGTCGATTCCTGAGAAAAGAGGATTTGTTCCTCATAGCGTACATGATTCACAAGAGATCAAGAGAAAGCATCCACAAAACTCAGAAATATTGCTTAAGGAGATGCAGCTCTCAAAAACTAGGATTATGGTCCAAAATTGTACTAATAACAAGCTTAAATACTAATTTGAGATTTCGCGCGCTCACGAGGTGAGCAGTTGTTCGTGGGGTGAATGTTGAGTTTTAGCGCAGTCAAAATTTCAGTTCTTCGCGAGGCGAACATTGTCTTGAGGGGCGAGACAAGGAACCTTCAGAATTCCATCTACTGCTTCGCGAGGCACCCTAGATTGGTCCTCAAGTTTGCCTCTCTGGCTCGTGGGGCGAGCCCTTGCTCTTAGGCTGCAGTTCTCGGTTTGTATTCCAACTTGGTTTTTTCTTTGATTTTTCCTAACTTCATCCAGCTTCACTTTTGACTTGAAACTCTAAGTAGCATGAAGTGCTTTATTTGACACAAAAACTAACAAAAATTCCTAAAAACTAACAAAATGACTCAAACCTTTCTTAAGGACAAATAAAGCCAAATTTGGGTAAATTCGAGATTAAACTCAATCAATTGGCACACAAACCATGAATTTTCCAGCTGTAAAACTAGATAAGCCAGAGGGTTATTAGAATACCCCAAACTTAAACTTTGCTCGTCCTGAAGTAAACTAAAAATCAAAAGACTCAAGACTTGGCAAGCTTAATGGACTCAATCAAACATCACATATTTCATACAATTTTCTGAATTCAATTCCAATCAATGTTCTCCCCCATATCATCAATATTATCCCCACATGCACATTTACTCGAAACTAAATAGAAATTCATCATTCATTGCAATCATCATTCCAAGCAAAGAATTCAAACTACATACAAGAGGGAGATGACCAAATTAAACAATTGCATTCCTCACAAAGGTGTATAATTTCACTCTAATCGCTCATGTGTCTAGGTTTATCAATTTTCCCTCAATATCACACTTCGAGCACACTTTCCTTAAATTTGATTTTTCATATTTAACAAAGTTCCCACGAAAAAATGCATGCACCATCAAAATGTCTTTTATAGGTTGAAATAGGGCCCGACTAAGGTAGGATAACCAAAGGTTCAAGGCTAAGACCCTAGGAACTAAAAGAGCATGAACTTTTTACACTTATTTTCCACTCTTATTCCTTTTACCATTTATCATTTTTAAAACTCTGGGTGGCTACAACCTTTTCCTTTTATATCCCATTTTATTCTGCCTTTGCCATTTTTGAATTTTTCTCTCCTTTTTTTTCTACCACCACAATTTAATGAACAACTTAGCCACCTAAACTTAATTTCCTACAACCTTTGTCTTTAAAAGCATCCATGCTCTCCTAAATCCTAAGATTGAGGACATAAGGTTACCAAGAAAAATAGGCTATGAGGCTCAATGTGGCTTACTAAGGGAACATGCATCATGGTTGGTTCTTTTTAGGCCAAGTAGCTTATTCCAAAAAAAATGCCTTAATCATGTGATGCAACATTCAATCATGCAAATTTAAGAACATGTTGGAGGCTCAAATTCCTCACCTGGACAATTTTAGCAACATTTAACCGAGACACACCCCCAAGTGTGTGCACCCATTCACCCCAAACTTATCAAGAATCATGCAATTAAACAACAATTTTTTTCTAAGTTCCTAACTTCAATTTCTCACATGTGGTTCAAATTTTCAAATCTTGGGGAAAAACATCACAATTCACATTCATCATGCATTCCATCTATGATCAATTTAATCAATCCGTATAAGCTCACCGACACTACTCTATCAACTTATTTATATATAAGACCATTCATACGGCTCACGAAAAAGAAAAAGAAATAGTAGGGTTTATAAATGTTATCTCAAGGGGTCCGAGTGGACCCCACGCTCTCATTAGCATTCCTCAACTCTTCATCATCTCTCTTTGCTTTCTTCATAGGCCAACTAGACCCGTCCTCATCATCATGCCTTGCCCATGCAAGTTGGGGGCTAGTCACCGTAGCCTCCTCCCTCGGAGGTTTGGTACCTCTATGGATTCCCAACCACGTCAGATCCCACTTTTTCGCATCTTCTTCCTTAGTCAATTTTTCCACTTCGAGGAATGGGACACGCTTTTCTTCTACGGCTTTCTTCACGGTCGCATGCATGAAGTGTCCATTGTCAATGCACACCGGGAACTTCTTTTGCCTTTCTTCCACTTCACACTTAATCTCCCTCCGGACGTAGTCATTTACTCCTCTATCGAAGCTCAAGTGAAACAGATCATCCTTCTCCTCTTGTTCTTTTGTCAATTTTTCGAGTTCCGGGAAGGGGATATGTATCTCTTGTATATCTTCTTTTACCTCTTGGTATATGTAATGGTCCGGAGTAATTGTCTTCTCATCAATAGGCATCCTAACATTGCGCAAATGGCTCCAATCGAGCGGCATCTAATTTTCGCAAGTCAACTACGGTCGATTCCCGATAATAATAATAATAATAATAATAATAATAATAATAATAATAATAATAATAATAATAATAATAATAATAATAATAATAATAATAATAATAATAATAATAATAATAATAATAATAATAAACATGCACCACAATATATACAAAATAGTGTATGAAAATATATGTAAGCAGTCATATGAGTTTCTATCTAATCAGAGTATACAACTCAATCGATCTAGAACTCAATGAAAACAAAAGGAAAATCCCATTATCAAAATAAAGGTTGAGCCCAAGTGAACTCAACCATACACTATCATGTTCAGTGGGTCCTCCTCATCATCATCCTGACCTCTTTAATCACACTCATGATGGGGATCTACAGCCTCGGGAACTCCCCTCCTGGCTGGGCAGGCTGGTCCACAGGAAAGTCCTGCCAGTCAAACCGAGGCCCCAGCTCCTCCTCAGATGGGTAAACTGGGACTCGACCCTCTGAGGTAGCTCTAAGCTGCTCCCTGAAGAAATATACGGTGGCCTCCTGTGACCGCATCATCACCTATAGATTGTGCTGGACCATAATCATCATCTGCCCTGTGGATGGGCGATGTGGTTCCTGAGGTGCTGCTCTCGGTGTTCAGGGTGGTTCTAGCTCTCCATAGCAGTGACGGTGAATGTACTTACGGTCTATTGGTTGTCGAGGTGCTTTCTCAACCTCCTCTGTGATAGCCAATCCGGTCCGAGCACATAACTTTGTAATCATAAAACCATGAGCCAATACCCCCTTCATGTCCAGTGAGTTGGCCTTCTGGTGGATGTCGTTGGCTATAACCGAGCCAACATCAATGGTCTTCTCTGTCATGATGGCATAGAGGAGGTGAGCCCGGGGAGTCATGATGTCCGACTCGTTGGAGTTGCACATCAGGTTAGCATGAATAAAATCATGCCCAATCCGGGCCACAGGATTTAAACCCTACTCATCAGTCTCACCAAATTCCCGGAGATCCCTGTGACCCACTGGGTGCCCGGTTTGCAGCAAGTGTCCAAGATCAGTTGGCAAGGGCCTGGACTGCTGGCATCAGGTGATGCTCACTATTCTCCCCCAGGTGTTCACTATACCCAGGAAGAAGTTGATGGTCTCCGCATCAAAAATCATCTGTACACCCCTCACAATAGTAACAAACTTAGGGTCCTCGAGGTTGGGGTTGTAGGCATTAGCATATAAATCTCCTTGACAAGTTTAAGGTCAACTCGTTGAGGAAAAGAAGCTAAAAAGCCCCAACCTCTATTGTTGATCTCCTCAGTAATGAAGGAATAATGGTTCCCCATAAGAACCACCTTCCTCTCGAGTACTAGCTCCTTCTCCTTAATCCGCTTATAATGCTCCTCATGTTCAGGAGAGCGGAATCGAAGGGACTGAGCAGTTCTCCAGGAGGAAGTACCTGGTCCCTCAGGGAACTCCTGTTCCTGCACAGTCTTGCGCTTAGTGCGCATAACCTATTGCTTCTCAGCAGGATTCTTAGGAGGAGCCATACCTGAAAATCAGAAAAGTCTCAGTACAGAGCATCATATATACATATATATATATATATATATATATATATATATCAACATCATTAGAAATTCAGAACTTAGAAATTCGTCCTAAATTACTGACAATTATCATTCAGGCAGTCCAATGTTTCAAAACGACAGAAATTCACGACATTGATAGATAGTCATGGCTAAAAATTTCATAAGAAATTAGTCAAAGACCAAAACAGTAAACCAAAAGTACTATAAGCAAATAACATAATGAAATATGTTAAAATATATCAAGCAATTCCAAATAGCTTCCGACATCCCTAAGTATAACCTAAAACTGCAAAACATATTACCACACCTCCTCTATGAGTATGTAGGACATTCAAGATATCCATATATCATGAAACATTTCAAGAATGCCTTAGAATCAAAACATATCGTCTTTGGAAAGACATTTTCTAATCCTCAAATGTATTCATACCATTGTAAATTCAAATGCACAATAAATCTCCATATTTATTTCAAATATCGTTATTAAATTCTATGGATTTTTTTATATATTTTCCAAAAAATATATGGTGATTACTTAACTTCAAATAATTTGATTTTGATTAAACAAAACCATTGAACGATTCGATTTCCCTAAATCGAAATTCTATATATGAACACTTAACAATAAACTTATGAATTTGTAAATGTAAGTTATCTTCACAAATACCATAGTTTTATGTATACTATGGATTCATAATAACAAGCTCCATAAAGCCAGAAGGTTCCAGAGCGAATCAACTCATATTATATATTAATTTGGATGGAAAATATTTAAGTTTCTTAGGTTAAAATTAGGATTCATGAAAAACTTATGCAATTGGATGCTAGAGTCAAATATCATAGATCTGATAGCACATGTAAGAACAAGCTTGTATTATATATGAATTCAAAATAACACAATTATCAGGTATGAGATAGATTGTGTACCTTTCTTCATTTCCATCTCCAAGCGCGGCGCTTATTAGGTTAAGAATGAAAAAGAGACGGTGTCTCTCTATATATATAGACATGACTGATGTTAACCCTAATGAGTCCTCCCATCATGGGCTATTAAAGGTTTGGGCCCACACTAATTGTCATTAGATACATTAGCCCAATACAATATGATAAACCTAAAATAGATGGATTGCAAACTTATTGTCTCAATGCATTTTACATGTGGATTACATGTAAACCCACTTTCATAAAACCCAACATATCATTATTAGTAGTAGTCACAATAAAAAAAGATTCTAAGAGACAACCTTTATCACAAGGATGAGGAAGATGGTCCTAAGTATTGTTGTAGTGTTGTGTTTTTATTGAGAAATACTTGTATAAATTGAGAAGAAGATGTTCGTCTCCTAAAGGATGCCTGCCATTGGATTTCACAAGTTATGTAGGTCCCAGAATGAGAATGTACAATCAAGGACTGATGTTAAGAAGTAGTTTCAAACTTGAGAGTGGGTGATTTGAGTTTGTATAAAATTTATAAGATTTTCGCAATAATAACGTTTATGAGAATTTTTATTGTTTCCTATGAGCATGTAAGAAAATAAATAGATTCAAGATATTAAGAAGATAAGTTTAAAAATAAAGAAGAGTCATTTTAGATTCAAGAATAAAAGAAGTCGTGAAGTCAAGAAATAAAAGAAATAAGTCGTGAAGTCAATAATACGAATTGTCTTCTTTTTATTTGCCTGAGTTAAAGAAGGCACACACTAATTACCTCCAATGGCTACTCATAGTGATAGTCCCACTCCCTCTCAAGCATGTGCGGGGGAATCTAGTTGATCTTATTGCATATGGACTCTGCCACAACCGATTTAGTTGTTTAGTTAAAGATACTTGTGAACGGTCGGGATTCTACTGGGTTAAACTGAGATTTTGACGATGATTTCTTAATTTTGAGGATGAATTTATAAATGCTAAACTTCACCATACTATATATTCAATAGATAGCATGTACTCGATCTCATTTGTTAATCTTTTCTTATGCATATCTAATGACAATATATATATATATATATATATATATATGAGGATCACCAATGCACCCCTCTCTATGGGGTTGTTGATTGATTCAATAAGTGTAGGTATCGAACAAGTAAAATATCGGTTACTTCAACTAATTCATTCAAGCAATCAATTAAATAGGTTAAAGACTCAACGGAAAATAAACAAATAGCTTGTAGATTTGAAATAACAAATACCCAAATTTTCCAAATTCAATTAAAGTGGTACTAGGTTCATCTCATTCATCCATCGCTTCGCCAAACCCCAAGTTAAATTCCCTAAAATTAAATCAAAATAATGGTCTATTAACTAAGACACTAATAAATTTAAAATCCCATGTCTAGGTCGATTACGTTCCGTTTGGTAAAAATTTGGCAGATTAACTAGCTGATAACAAGTGAGCTTATAGTTGATAACAAATAAGCTAGCTAATTGGATTTGAAATACTTGATACAATTAACGGTTGAACTAGTTAATAAATATAAAATTAAAAAAAGACATGTTTATAAGCTTTATTTATATGTTAACATAGATAAATAAAATACAATAAATGTGAATTTATTAACTCATATTAAAGTTTTTGTTTTATTAAATTATAAATCAAATAAATGTTAACATTATTTATTAACACATCTTAATCGAATTATTATCTTTTTAAAATTAATTCAAATAATGCATCAAAAAAAATTTAATTCAAATATTAATTAGTTGCTATATTATTTGATTTAGATTTTTAACTTTTAAAAATACATTTAGATCCTCTCCAATGTAGTTAAAACATATACAATCCTGTTGGAGAGAGAAAGAAACAGTTTTTTAAATGAAATTAGTGGATCCAATAATCAATCATGGCACATACATACATGCATTTTAAAGTTTGTGTTTATATCCATAGAAGATGATTCGTTTATTTTAAAAAGAATTCACATCCCTTATTTTAAGATAGTTATATATAAAATTTATGATACAATCCTTTAATATTATAAATTTTATAATTCTTTATATAATTTATTTTAAAATTTAATATTAACAAACTAAAAAGTTAAATCTTTAACATCACACGCACACATTTTAAATTATCATTTATTCAAAACAAAATTTTTAAAAAATACAATGCACTAGTTTTTATTTTGGAAGTTAAACACAATACACTAGTTACTTTTTTTTTATAAGTCAATATTAATAAGTTAAATATTATGTTAACTTTTTTCTTTATCATGATTTAAACTCTGAATCACCAACTTATTAACATATTATGTCTCTAAGTTTGACCAAGTCAATAAAGAGAGAAGATTATAGTGTGATCAATTGAGATATCAAAATTAACTAACAAAATCGTAAGAGAATCACAATAAATCGCAACAATTATCAAGAGTGAAAATATGATTGGAAGAATCTAAAGTCACGATTTCACCTACACAATCAAACCTAGATCTAGATGTGATTATTTATCTATCCCTAATGAGCACTGCTATATAGTACGACACTTTTCACAATACGAATCGACGAATGAGCTGTCACTATAGTTTTTTGTTTTACTTTTTATTTTGATAAAATTGGTTTTGATTATATTATTAAGACTAAACCCCTAATTTGGTCCCTGAGAAAAACACTCGAGTCTGAAATAGTCCCTATCCAAAAAAAACTATCCATTTAGTCCTTAAGAATGTGTTTACCGGGATATATTAGTCCTTCTGTCAGTTGACCACCTTTGACCGCAGGTTAATTGCTGACGTGTCAGTATCCATTCCAAAACGCATGTCGTTTCTGAAAGTGGGATTGCTTGAATGAACCGAATGAAGGATTTAGACTGGGTTTTAGTTTTACACATGGTTGAGTAGAGATTACAGGATTGAAGATGGAGAGGTAAAGAGATCCAGAGGGGCCATAAGAAGGGAGGGAAGATTTGAGAAACCTACGTGAAAATCGAGAGATCAAAGCTGATGCCATTTTCTCAAATGCAACCAGTTGGGGTCGTATTTGTGGCTACTGACTTGAAACCCATATAAGCATTCAGTTAGAGGATGAGTAAAAAAAATTGAAAGGGTGAAGCAGAGTTCAAATTATGCTGAAGCACCAAGCTTTGAGTCCGACAACTGCAATGGACATCAAGTTCACAAAGGTTGTGTAACTCTCCAATAGCACTCTTCATTGAAGGGAGACTTCCTTGAGAACTCTGTAAATTTACAAAAACCAATTACTCTATAATGCTTCAATGACATTTCCTCAAGCCAAACTCTTGAATATTCAAAAAGCCCAATTAAACTAATCCTCACATTGGAAATTATAAAAGTTACATGAAAGGAAGAGCAGATAAACTGAATAATTTTTAATGGAAACTAGTCTAGAATCCTCAGATAATGTCCCTCAGTTGATATTCAAATTGACTTAAAAAGTAGTAACATATTCTTTACAAAACTTCTTATTTATGAACCCACCCCTCTATATGAGACACATCCTCCCAGACTTGAGGTTGCTTGCACTTCTCCTTGCAGATCTGTAAATATGAAATCGTAAAGCCTTTGAATACAAGAGTAGTATATTCAAATAGAAACTATAGAAAGGGAAGCAAGGTGTCAGGGTGAATGAAAGAACAAAATTTTCATCCAAATTCAAGGACAGTGCAATTAAAGACAGTAGCTCTTGTTTAACTTTCCTCTAACACGAGCTTTCCAGACTCAGTTTAATTTTCCTAATGATTCTAAGCTCCCCTTTAGTTTTGTGCTTCCACATAATAACTTGTTGGACTCTAGTATCTAAATTACAGTTAGGACTGGTAAAAGGGGCTTTGAAAATGCAAGCATTTTTCTTCTTCCGAATACTCCAGAGAAGGCATAAACTGTGCAGAAGGTATGTTGAATCAAAGTGATTGTAAAATCAAAGTGATTGGAAGAAGAAGAAGAAGAAGCTGGAGGAAGAAGAAGGAAAGAAACGACATGCGTTTTGGAATGGATACTGACACGTCAGCAATTAACCTGCGGTCAAAGGTGGTCAACTGACAGAAGGACTAATCTGTCCCGGTAAACACATTCTTAAGGACTAAATGGATAGTTTTTTTTTGGATAAGGACTATTTCAGACCCGAGTGTTTTTCTCAGGGACCAAATTGGGGGTTTAGTCTATTATTAAAATAGAACGTCTAAAAAAATAGAAAACATCAGAAAGCATTGTGGATTGCACCGTCTTCGTCCCAAAGGCGGCAACCAGCCAACCAGTTTAACTTGCACCCAAAGGCAGTAACCCGCAAGCCAATAAAGGCAGCAAAAGCACAGACTTTGCCAAACTTTGTTTTGCTTAAAATGACTACTCAGAGTCTTGAATCCTTGATAGAAAAGTCCAATAGAAAACCAGTTCATAACCAATTAACAATAAGGGAGAAAAAAACAGGGAGACCCTATACTTTCCTTCTCTGTGAACTTTACTTTATTTCAATATCCTTACATGCCTTTACCCAAATTTAGCCTTGAGACTTTCACCAAACAGGTAGTAGGCAATAAGAGCAAATTCTTCCCATTAATGTTGCAATCTAAACAATATACGGGGATTCAAGAGGAACTAATTATTGGGAAATTATAGAAGCAAATCAATGTATATATCCATAGCATATCTGTGTGGCCCAGTCGTGGTGATGGGAGGATGCACGATTGGGAGATGAGAGAGTAGAAAGAAAATCAAGAGGCTGCTTCCAGTGACCCACAAAGGAGGATGATGCAGTTACGTAGACAGCAACGCAAAGGGCAAGCAACAGGGAAGGATGAGAAATGAATTCACTTTTAAGCATGCCATGTCATTCGTAAAAAAACATACGAATAATGTTTCGTACTAACCATCATTGCACATTCCTAATTCAATCTCTATGTCAACCAAGAACCCTAAATTATTCTAATGTCTCTTTCAAGCGCAAAAGACAACACCCTTACACACTAATCAACTATATCTCTATGATGATTAACATGCAATAATTCATTAAAATCTTAGTTCCCTATATCGATTGCACAAATCTCCTATTATGTTTCTATCAATTGTCAATTTGTGTTCTTAATTCAAACCTTAAAGCATGAATCTCTGGTCGGGCACATCACCCTTGGGTAGTTAATCACAAGTTCTTTTGATTAACACATACAAATCAGAATTAAGAAGCAAAGATTAAGAAGAAGGGAATAGAAAACATCACAAATTTCACTATGTCGTCATGTGCTGCTACGTCAATTCCTGAGAAAAGATGATTAGTTCCTCATAGCGTACATGATCCACAAGAGATCAAGAGAAAGCATCCACAAAACTCAAAAATATTGCTTTGGAAAATGCAGCTCTCAAAAAATAGGATTAGGGTCCAAAAATCGTACTAATAACAAGCTTAAATACTATTTTGAGATTTCGCGCGCTCGGGAGGCGAGAAGTTGTTCGCGGGGTGAATGTTGAGTTTTAGCGCAGTAAAAATTTTAATTCTTCATGAGGCGAGCATTGTCTCGCGGGACGAGACAAGGAACCTTCAGAATTCCCTCCTATGCTTAGAGGGCCAACAATAGTTCGCAGGGCACCCCAGATTGGTACTCAAGTCTGCCTCTATGGCTCGTGGGGCGAGCCCTTGCTCTCGAGGCGCCCCAGTGAATTTTCAGAATCTTCACTTTTGGCCTTTGGCTCACGGGACGAGACAGTTGAACTTTGTATTCCAACTTGCTTTTTCCTTTGATTTTTCCTAATTTCATCCAGCTTCACTTTTGACTTGAAACTTTAAGTAGCATGAAGTGCTTTATTTGACACAAAAACTAACAAAATTCCTAAAAACTAACAAAATGACTCGAACCTTTCTTAAGGGCAAATAAAGCCAAATTTGGGTAAAATCAAGATTAAACTCAATCAATTGGCACACAAACCATTGCTTTTCTAGCTGTAAAACTAGATAACTCAAAGGGTTATTAGAATAGCCCAAACTTAAACTTTGTTTGTCCTGAAGTAAACTAAAAATCAAAAGGCTCAAGACTTGGCAAGCTCAAGGGACTCTATCAAACATCACACATTTCATGCAATTTTCTCAATTCAATTCCAATCAATGTTCTCCCCCATATCATCAATATTATCCTCACATGCACATTTACTCAAAACTAAATAGAAATTCATCATTCATTGCAATCATCATTCCAAGCAAAGGATTCAAACTACACACAAGAGGGAGATGACTGAGACACCTCAGTGTTTTATTAGACTAAAACCTCATTAATCAATTTCTTACTTGTGCGCTTAATATGAAAATACGTAGAAATAAAAAAACTTAACTTATGACGTATACAACTTCAAATAGAATACACCGCACAATATAAGTATATTAAACATATTACAAAACACTGTTGAGAGTATCCTTTCAGTAAGATCCCTCACAAGAATAAACTTAAACAAAAGTTAAACAAAGCGGAAACATATAAAAATATGCCTCACGAGACGCACTGGCCATAACTAACTAGACCCTAATCACCATGGGTCAGAGCTCGTCCTCCAGCCTATGGTTCGTAGGGAGTTTCGTCCAACCCCTCCTGGTTACGCTCATCCACAGAGTCTTCTCGTACGATTCCACAGGGAGATAAAATACAACATACAGAAATATATAGGGGATAAGAAACGGTCTATCATCAAAAGCGAAAAAGAGTCATAGTACATTATACAGTAATTGCCATAGACAATCAATACACCTAACTAACAAATCATCCTCAAATTAATATATCATCATCTACTCTCAATCTCATGCTACTCAAGGACACCATAGCTGCACACCTATTTCTAAGGTGAAAGTGGTCTCGCGAGAACTCTTAATTTTACATGTATTATATTACCAATACACGGTGTATTATATTACCAATACACAGATGTGATTTACGTGTACTATATTACCAATACACGATGTATTATATTACCAATACACAGATGTGTTTTACGTGTATTATATTACCAATACACAGTGTATTATATTACCAATATACGGATGTCCTTGTGTATTATATTACCAATACGCTTTTGTCCTTGTGTATTATATTACCAATACACGGTTGTGGACAACAACACCTATACTTGAATCTCACCAACTCGTTTTAACAACATCTTACTGCCTTAACCTTCCATTAGAACTTGACACATAGTCTATGTCATAACACCTCTTTAACATTCCTTATCTAAGTTAGGCACTTCTAAATCATCATTATCCTCACAGCCAAAACAATCATCTCTTAGACAACATATATATCTTTGCTTAAAATCCACTAAGCATAATAATAAAAACCAGGCAGATCATGCATAACACAACATCAATCAAAATATTCTAATATCACCGACATAGCACAAAATCAATTCAATCAAGGTAATAAGCTCAAATCAACCATCAACAATATAAAATCAACCTAATGTCGATAAACCTACAATCCCTGAATCGCCATTGGTTTTTCAGAAAATGTTTCCAATGTGATTTTGCTCTTGTCGATTACTCGACTACCAGTAGGGTTTAGACCTTCCTACACAATTATTATATAATCTGTTACTTATCCATTCCAACGATAGGTTGGTTCTTTCCCCCACCTGAGCTAACACTGGATTCACAAACTTCCCGATCTTTGTAACTACGTCACGAATATCCGATATCCTTCAACCAACATCACATAACAACGATTAATCAAACAATTCACATAGGTTCACTTTAATACTAGGTTCGGCCTATAATTCAAAATGAAGCTAGGATTATTTTCTCACTCCGATCTTTTGGATTCTAGGTGCTTAGGTCTTAGATAACTAGAATAAATTGTTAGAAGTTGAAAATATGAAACAAAATCCTCTAACCTCTAAGGTTAGGGTTTCGGCCTTGAACATAAAAATAGGTTAGAAAATTTATTTGGATTCAAACCCTTGGATCATAAAAGTTTAAGTATCTAAAAGCATAAAAACCATAATCTTAACTCATCAAACACTTTTAATCATTTTTACATAATCTTTGAAGAAATAGATCTAAGACTTGAAATAGATAAAACTTGATGAAACTTAAGATTAGTTGAGAATTAGGAACATAAAAACCCTAAATAGTTTAGATCTAACCTCATTTAAGTTAAAATTTGAACAAAACCTCCTTTGTCCATTTAGACATAGGTTCGGCCCTGTTTATATCTGTAGGAAGGAAAAAAAATTTGCTCAAATGCTCTTGGGTGATGAAAATAGAGATCATAACTAGATCATAGAAATTGGTTTCACATTTTTAGGATTTTTCTACAATTTTCTATAGATTTTAGAAGTTATGGATCTAAGAATGATAAATGGAAGAAAATGACATTAACTCAACAAATAAGTGAATGAAAGAACATAGATGAGTAGGATAAAGAAATGTTACCCTTGAAGCTTGAATAAAAAGGAGGAAGAAGATGAGCTCTTGAAGAAATCCAATGAAGTTTGAAGTAAGAAAATAAGGTTTTTGAGAGTGTAAACCATGAATGAAGAAAATGAATGAATATATAGAGATGGGAGAGAGAGAGGCGTGTGGGAGAAGGAGAGGAGAGAACTTGGAGCCAAGTTTGGGTTAGGACATGTTTGGTTGGTTAGGAGAGAGATTAATAGGTTTTAGGATTAAAATACTATTACTTTCCAAAACATCATGATTACTTTCTTGGATGTGACATGTGACTTTAGTCCATCAAATCACTTCAACTCCATCAAGTTACTTCAGTCACCTCAGCTCTCCATTCAGCTCCGTTGTTTATCCGATTAAAGTTTCCGATCGTAATCCTCAAAGTTTTTACCCAGATAAAATATTATATTTTAATTCTGAACGTAAAATTTCCAAAATTAGTAAAGTCATTGGAAACACGACAAAAACACTAACCATTTCGTTCACGGGTCAAAATTAAGTTTCATGCTCAGTAAACTTTTACTGTCAGTGAAAACGCAGACCGGGTTTCGTCTGAATTTTTAACCCAAAATTTTACCGTAACCTTCTACCATAAAGTAGACTATGAATATGATTTTATTTTATTCAAAAACACTTTCTAACTTTCAAATTAAAATATAATTAATTATATTTTAACCGATTGAACAGCATAATTAAAATTAGGCTGTTAAAATGACCAAATTAAACAATTACATTCCTCACAAAGGTGTATAATTTCACTCTAATCATTCAAGTGTTTAGGTTTATCAATTTTCCCTCAATATCACACTTCGAGCACACTTTCCTTAAATTTGATTTTCATATTTAACAAAGTTCCCACAAAAATATGTATGCACCATCTTATAGGTTGTAATGGGGCCCGACTAAGGTAGGATAACGAAAGGTTCGAGGCTATGACCCTAGGAACTAAGAGAGCATGAAATTTTTACACTTATTTTCTAGTCTTATTCCTTTTCCATTTATCATTTTTAAAACTCTGGGTGGCTACAACATTTTCCTTTGGTATCCCCTTTTATTCTGCCTTTGGCATTTTTGAATTTTTCGCTCCTTTTTTTCTACCATCACAACTTAATGAACAACTTAGCCACCCCCACTTAATTTCCTGCAACCTGTCTTTAAAAGCATCCATGCTCCACTAAATCCTAAGATTGAGTTCACATGGATTTTTCTGGATTTTTGGCTAATAATATAAGGTTACCAAGAAAAATAGGCTATGAGGCTCAATGTGGCTAACTAAGGGAACATGCATCATGGTTGGTTCATTTTAGGTCAAGTAGCTTATTCCAACAAAATTCCTTAATCATGTGATGCAACATTCAATCATGCAAATTTAAGAACATGTTGGAGGCTCAAATTCCTCACCTGGACAATTTTAGCAACATTTAACCGAGATACAATCCCAAATGTGTGCACCCCTTCTCCCCAAACTTATCAAGAATCATGCAATTAAACAACAATTTTTTTCTAAGTTCCCAACTTCAATTTCTCACATGTGGTTCAAATTTTCAAATCTTGGGGGAAAACATCACAATTCATATTCATCATGCATTCCATCTATGATCAATTTAATCAATCCATATAAGCTCATCGACACTACTCTATCAACTTATTTATATACAAGACCATTCATATGATTCACGAAAAATAAAACCAAAGAGTAGGGTTTTTAAATGTTATCTCAAAGGTTTATAAATGTTATCTCAAGGGGTCCGAGTGGACTCCACGCTCTCATTAGCATTCCTCAACTCATCCTCATCTCTCCTAGCTTTCTTCCTAGGCCGACTAGACCCAGCCTCATCATCATGACTTGCCCATTCAATTGGGGGCTAGTCACCGTAGCCTCCTCCCTCAGAGGTTTGGTCCCTCTATGGATTCCCAACCACGTCGGATCCCACTTTTCCGCTTATTCTTCCTTAGTCAACTTTTCCACTTCGAGGAAGGGGACACGCTTTTCTTCTATGGCTTTCTTAATGGCCGCATACATGAAGTGCCCGGTGTCAATGCACCTTGGGAACTTCTTTTGCCTTTCTTCCACTTCATGCTTAATCTCCCTTCTGACGTAGTCATTTACTCCTCAATTGAAACTCAAGTGAAACGGATCCTCCTTCTCATCTTGTTCTTTTGTCAATTTTTCGAGTTCCAGGAAGGGGATCTGTATCTCTTGTATAGGTTTTTTTACCTCTTGGTACACATAATGGTCTGGAGTAATTGTCTTCTCATCAATAGGCATCCTAACATTGCGCAAGTGGCTCCAATCGAGCGGCATCTAATTTTCGTAAGTCAACTATGGTTGATTCCCGATAATAAAAATTAAAAATTAAAAAAAGCATGCACCACAATATATACAAAATACATACAAAATCGTTCAACAAAATAAATGTAAGTAGTCATATGAGTTTCTATCTAATCGCAGCATACAACTCAATCGAACCAAAACTCAATGAAAACAAAAGGAAAATCCCACTATCAAAATAAAGGTTGAGCCAAGCGGACTCAACCATACACTATCATGTTCAGCGAGTCCTCCTCCTTATCATCCTGGCCTATTGAATCATACTCAAGATGGGGATCTGCAGCCTCGGGAACTCCCCTCCTGGTTGAGCAGCCTGGTCCCCAGGAAAGTCCTTCCAGTCAAACCGAGGTCTCAGCTCCTCCTCATATGGGTAAACTGGGACTTGACCCTCTTGGGTAGCTCTAAGCTGCTCCCTGAAGAAATCTTTGGTGGCCTCCTGTGACCGCATCATCGCCTGTAGATTGTACTGGAGCACAATCATTATATGCTCTGTGGATGGGCGATGTGGTTCCTGAGGAGTTACTTTC